>OY970810.1:21544242-22144242 GCA_963853775.1 Xanthia togata | reverse complement strand
CATTTACAGGCACTTTTGAATTGTCAAGGGGTCGGTCAGTCAAAAATATGAAGCTAGTTGCCCATTCCAAAGCGTAGTAGGTACTCTATGGAGAAGAACGCGCAAGAAACTCCACGAACACTCTTTTAAATCAAAAATTTGATACAAAATATTGGTTCCATCATTAATTTTGAAATTATGCATGTGAGAACAATCTAGAAAGACGTGCATGTTCGTAAAAGCGTCCGTAATAAAAAGAAAAAAATAAAGAATCTTTCAAAAACTTAAAATGAATTAAAATAAGCCATGGCAGCTAAGAGATGACCAGTCCCAACTAACGTCGCCCGTTCATGAACATGACGCATGGATCGCACCATTCAGCTCAATCTACATGGTCCTCATATGGCTGACCAAGATTATGTCTGGACTTTAAAAGAGACTGTGACCTCTGTTTGTTTCGGCCTTTCTTCTCAGAGCAGTCAGATAGGAAACGCCGAACTCATCTTGCAATATTTTTTTATTTTTTTTTAAGATGACTTTTAAAAGTGATTCCTATATCCTATTTACAGAATAAACAATTTCATTTCATTTCATTTCAGTAAAGCTTAAAATTGGAAGTATTTTTTTTAAAATTAATTTTAGAGATTTTTTTGGATACTTTTCTCTGCTGTCAGACGTGGGGTAATTTTCTATGGGAGATGAGACTTCTCGTTTCAACTGTCTACCTATTACGGTTCATAATTTGATTTGATTTGATTCATGAGATACAGCCGGCTGACACACAGACAGGCGGACAGACGGACGGACGGACGGACAGACGGACGGCGGAGGCTTAGTAATAAGGTTCCGTTTGGTACCCTTATATGCTACGGAACCCTAAAATGGAAGAATAGGAGAGATTTAGTGAGAGTTAAACCAGACTACCCGACTCTTCCTATAATCTGGCTACCCGCTGTCGCTCCTAGCTGGCGCCCACTTATGGCACGCCCCATCAACCGCTGACTCGTACTCACTTAGATCAGCTTTAAACCTCAGCCCCCGCCACCACGACCCGTTCCCCGCACGCTTCCAGTTACACGTGCGAAGTAACACATATGAAAAACTGACACGACTAGCGTGTACTTCTTCGCTTATACGACGCATTATTGTGCAGTGGGCCAGCGGCGTACTGGTCAAACGATTGGAGATGCCACAGATTTTTATTAGGCATCTGATGTCTTATTCACTTGCATTACTACAGCACAACTTAGCCGAGTACAAATACATTTTCTTTAATTCAACTGTTCCCATGGAGACGAGCTGGCAAGAAACTTAAGCCCTTGTGCCAAATGCATTTAATCTGGAACGCAAAAAGCGTTAACGATTCAATTACTACACAAACGAGGGTCTCCTACTTAAACTTTATAGCTTACACAATCATCTCCCGGTGTGTAAGGCGATCATATTTACTGTCCAGCGGATCTAGTTCCCTCCGTTATCCTGGTCCTCGAAAACACACAGGAATTCAGCAGTCGCGATCCAACGCAAGATTACACCTGAACAAGTGAAGTGAGCTACAATGAGCTACGTGTATTCAGAAATAGAGGCGCTGTTGATATAAAATTGTTACAATAGACGTGTGGTTGACGGCACGCGTCCGCCGACCAGTCAAGGCACTGAATACCAGCAGTTTTCTACACACGCTGCTTCTAATATAAACAGTGACTCGCAGGTCGCAGGTCGGATACTTTTGCTGCAAGCATTAAACGTGCTTAGTAATGTGTATTATGTCATGCACGTAACACCCATACCCTGTATGTTTCATCTTCGTTATGAAAGCTACTCTTGCGCAATACCATCAGCGTTTCAATTTTAATCGATCTCAATCATTCCGAACTCTAATTTTGCAAATTAATCTTGATGTTAATTGTAGTGAAAGGTGGCTATAATCCTAGAAGAATAAAGAGGACGCTACATAATAGTTTATGAAGCACAAACAACTCATCAGCGCAGTTTTAGTGCAGATTTAATAAATGTCTTTATTAGTTATGAAATACTCGTAGCTACTTATAATGGGTCCATATTGGCTCACCTAAAGTTCTTTACCCGAAATTGTTCTTCCTAATGATTTGTAATCCGAATGATCACTCTTCCTAAAAAAAATCATCCTAAAGTATTCATTCATACTATTTGTAGTGCTACCGGCGATATTCATAACACTCATGTTTCCGAAAATTGTAATTAATAATATTTAAACTCCTACTGTTTTTTATCATAACGCTTTTATCCCTAAACATAATTACCATAATATATCTACCACTATGAATAAAATACTTAGAAAAATTTCGCGACCAATTTTGAGGTTTCGTAGTTGGTCACAGTTCTAACCTAACCTAACTAATGGATCCCTTCCACATCGTTTTGACGACAAACGGTTAGTCGGAGACAAAAAACACCAAGACACTTTTAGCCTTATATTTAGGTGTTTTATACGTCTATCGTATAAAACACCTAAATTTAAGGCTAAATCAAGAAAATAAACGATTTGCAAAAATAACACTCTTTTTTCTGAGTCCTCGCGCCGTAGCGCCCCCAAGGCTACACTCCAACCGAAATTCATAAAACACGACTCATTTACGGCCTGGTTATGTTTATGGCCTGGGATTTTATACCGCAGTTTTAACCGTACCTAAACCAATAACTATAGGACCGATTCGGTTCTGGGACTTCGCCGGCCGCTACCGCGGCACGCTCGCTTCGCTCGCTCGGCTCGTGCGTTGTGGTCACAGTTCTAACCTAACCTAAACCAATAATTATGAATAAGACCGATTCGTTTCTGGAACTTGACTGAATGACTGGAGCGGGACTCTGGCTTCGCTCGCTCGGCTCGTGCGTTATGGTAGCAGGTCTAACTTATTTTAAACCAATGACTATACACAGTACCGTGATAAACAAAAAAGATATGACTTTGAATAATAGTGTAAAAGATGGTTATGTTGAGAAAATATAGAAAAACAAAAGTATAATAGATGTTTATTGCTACTGACATTATGAAGTTGAACGCTTCGGAATTATGAACATTAGAGACAGAGTAGTTAGGAATTGTGATTGTTAGGATGAAAAATGTTAGGAAGAACATTTTCGGATTTCCAATTATCGGAGTTGAAAATTTAGGTGAACTTTGGCGCACCCACTTATAATACGTCACTATTTACGTATGTGATATGTTTCAATCTGCTAAACAATACATTTCCATGACTGAACGCAGGCGGGGAGTTAGAACATCATGACAGTAACATTAGTTCTGTTCATCTTGTATAAGGCAACATGACGTGGCAGGTATTATCATACTACCCACAGATACTATTGGGAACACTGTTAAGCATGGTATTTGCATCAACTTGTTTCAAATACGAGCTTTGGCCCGCGATTTCGTCGCGTGGAAGTCGTAAGACTCGACAATATACTTATGGGGTATGAGGAACGGGGTGTAAAGTTCACTCATTCTCTATAGAAAAGGGAGGATCCTCCGATCAGACGAGTGTCGTGTCTGGTGGGCAAATGTCCGACGATTGATGTCGGAAAGTTATATATATATATATATGCTGATCGCGCAGTACAATGCTCGATGACCTCAGTAGAGTTTCCGAAAGAGTGGGTCTTAAAATGGACATGGACAAAACGAAGATTATGTCCAATGCCCATCTAACACCCACCCTCATGAAGGTCGAAGACTCTGGACTTTTGTTTGCCTGGGATAAACTGTCCAGTTAGGTAGGTCCAACTTCGAGAAAGAGGTCTATCGTCGAATACGACTCGGCCGGGCGGCGTTCGGGAAGCTGCGTACTATCTTCTCATCTCACATACCACAGTGTCTCAAGATGAAAATTTTTGACCGGTGCGTGTTGCCAGTGATGACCTAAGGCACTGAAACGTGGTCACACACAATGGGCATTATTAGAAGGCTAATGATCAAATAAAAAATGAAGAGATCCGTAGGAGAACCAAGGTAACCAACATAGCCCGAAGAATTGCCAACCTTAAGTGGCAGTGGGCAGGGCACATTGCTCGCAGAACAGATGGCCGATGGGGCCGAAATGTTCTGGACTGGCGACCGCGTATCGGAAGACGTAGCGCTTTAAGGCCCCCCACAAGGTAGACCTGGTGAAGGCCGCAGGAATCCGCTGGATGCGAGAAGCACAGAACCGGTCCAAGTGGCGGTGCTTGGAGGAGGCCTATGTCCAGCAGTAAACGTCTTCCGGACTATTACTCGTATATACAACGTTTTCATTTTGATATCCCATGACTCTAGGATATTAATGAGACCATGTCAAAGAATCAACTAGCATATCAATTATATATTTTTTTAAAGATAATTTACCTCTACTCTGTATGTGTGTATCTAAGTTTCATTGATAAGTACGAGTAAATCATTTTCATTCAAACCAAATATTCATATTTAAATCTAAGAAAATGCGACGTTGTCATATTTTCTTTTTATGAAAAAAAATACTCCGAACTATTTTTTGTTGTTTCTTTTATCTGGTCTCATTAATACTCTAGTTATGGGATATAATTAAAACAGATTAAAACAGACAAACAGGTTATAAAAAAGCACCTTGTATATTGAAATAATAATTACTTTTTAAAGTTTATTTTTTATTTAAATTTAGTTTTATTTTTGCATAAAGTATTCGTAAGATAATTGAAAACTTTTCGTTATGTGGATTATTAATTTATTTTTAAACAAGGGATAAGACTATATTTCCTTAATATCTTTCGGCAATTCGTTAGGTATACGTTTTGGCACTCTCATATTTAATATTTCTAGTACTGTAGTTAGTCCGTGGTCTACTGTATAGGCAGTAACTATAGAGGAATACAAACAATGCAATATTGCTCGTCCCCCATAGCAAATAGTGTGATAGTTTCCTGCAGACTGACTAGACTTATAGGAAATAACTATGATTCTTTTTCAAGATACTGGTACCTACATACAGTCGGACAAACAGACAAATCTTCTCAAAACTGTATTTTCGCCATTAGAATCCGTCGTAGCAACAACTTAAAACAATGTACTGTTTTCACCTTGCTACGATTTTATTATAATTATGTATAGTTTGTCTGGCAGTTTGAGTACTTTATGCGGTCTACCCAAATGTCCTTGCTTTGGTATTGTTCGTCCATTCGTTGACTTAAGTTGAGCTCCACGATTACTGACACGTGCGTTCCTAACTGGACTGGTCCACTCAAATTTGCGTGGTGCTTCGTTATGATTGTTCTGTGTACATAATATTAATGTGTAACGTCTTGTGCAGGTGAACTTCGGCGACGTGTCAATCCCGCGCGACATGGAGTACCCTCGGCCCGCGAAGGTGGCTGCGCTGCGCGGCGTGCACGGCGTGTCCTCGGACCCCGTGGTGGTGGTGGACGCGCAGACGCTGCTCGTGCCCAACTTCTCCTACGACGGCGAGGCGCCCGGTATGTGCTGCACAAGTGTACCCACATCTACACAGTCAGCAAACTTGATCATTCAGCAACAAACAATCAGTCAAACAAAACATTTGCCCGACTGTATAACAGAAGTGTGCACAGGCACGAGCATTTATAAATATTTTACAGCAATACATTCAAAAGCTTTTTTTCTCGAGAAAATTAATTGAAACTTTCAGAAAAGACCTATTTCAGGTTAGTATGGATTCGATTATACAAATTGTCACCATAAAACACCTGTGAATACTTTTCTGCGAGTGAATGTACATACACAGATATTGTTATTGTTAATGTCTCAGAAAGTTTAAACCGACACGGGTGAAAACCTACCAGATAAAATTTAGCTTCATTCATCGAAGTAACGAGAATTGTTGTTGAAAACAGAAAGTATACATACATCAATCATTAATTAAATTATAATCTTGATTTGAATAGCCTGGTTTCAAAATTCGAAATATTTTAGTTCACATAAACCTACATGGGCACATATGAAACGTCAGAAGCTAGGTGGACAGTTCCAATTGGTCGTTTCCTATGGAGAAGAGCCGGCAAGAAACTCCACGGTTACTCCTTTATAAATAATTGGCGTTTACAATATTTTCAAATAACAGTGTTAATAGGTATGGGAGGACAGTGTAGGTTTTTCAACAAGTACCAGATGCTTAACAAAATAGAAGATGGTTAGCAAATCTACAGTCCACTAAGCCTACAGCGTCCTCACATTCACAAAATAGAAAATAATCTTTATAAAAGATAAATCAATTAATAAAAATAAAAACCTATTTTAAACGAAATGACATGATTGCTATTACAACTGTAGCAAATCTGAATAATTATCATGTCCACAAAACCCACTAATAAAGAGTTGTAATTAAATTGTAGGTGATAATGATTGAGAGTAATTGTAGGTGATAATGATTGAGAGTAATTGTAGGTGATAATGATTGAGAGTAATTGTAGGTGATAATGATTGACAGTAATTGTAGGTGATAATGATTGAGAGTAATTGTAGGTGATAATGATTGAGAGTAATTGTAGGTGATAATGATTGAGAGTAATTGTAGGTGATAATGATTGAGAGGAATTGTAGGTGATAATGATTGAGAGTAATTGTAGGTGATAATGATTGAGAGTAATTGTAGGTGATAATGATTGACAGTAATTGTAGGTGATAATGATTGAGAGGAATTGTAGGTGATAATGATTGAGAGTAATTGTAGGTGATAATGATTGAGAGTAATTGTAGGTGATAATGATTGACAGTAATTGTAGGTGATAATGATTGAGAGTAATTGTAGGTGATAATGATTGACAGTAATTGTAGGTGATAATGATTGACAGTAATTGTAGGTGATAATGATTGAGAGTAATTGTAGGTGATAATGATTGAGAGTAATTGTAGGTGATAATGATTGAGAGTAATTGTAGGTGATAATGATTGACAGTAATTGTAGGTGATAATGATTGAGAGGAATTGTAGGTGATAATGATTGAGAGTAATTGTAGGTGATAATGATTGAGAGTAATTGTAGGTGATAATGATTGACAGTAATTGTAGGTGATAATGATTGAGAGTAATTGTAGGTGATAATGATTGACAGTAATTGTAGGTGATAATGATTGACAGTAATTGTAGGTGATAATGATTGACAGTAATTGTAGGTGATAATGATTGACAGTAATTGTAGGTGATAATGATTGAGAGTAATTGTAGGTGATAATGATAATAGGATGATTAAGTCAAGGAAGAATGTGACAAAAAACATGGTTATTTGGGAGCAGTTAATAGATTCTTACACGATTTGCCGTTAATGAGGTACCAGGGAAGCCACCTGTCCCCGTGCTCGTCCTCGGGGACTTCAATGCCAAGAATGTGGCTTGGGGTTCCCGGTATACGGACACACGGGGCAGGATGGTGGAGGACTGGGCGCTGGAGACAGGCCTGGTCGTCCTTAACCGGGGTTCTGTCCCCACGTGTGTACGGATGCGGGGTGAATCGGTGGTGGACATCTCGTTCGCCAGCCCCGCTCTGTTGCCACGTGTCATTGACTGGCGCGTCATGGAGGGGGTGGAGACGTATTCCGATCACCGGTACATCCGGTTTGACGTCTCCGCCCAGACCTCGAGCGCGCCGGTCCGACAGGCCCCGATTGGTCCGCGGTGGGCGCTGAAGCAGCTGGACCGGGAGCTCCTCCTGGAAGCCTCGATCGTGCAGGCCTGGGTGTCATCACCGGACAGGCCTGCCGACATCGATGACGAGGCGGAGTGGTTCCGGGAGGCCATGTCCGAGATATGTGACATGGCAATGCCCCGGGTCCAGCCCGGACGTGCTTCGCGCCAGGTGTACTGGTGGTCGCGACAGCTAACGACACTGCGCAATGCGTGCGTTGCTGCGCGACGCCGGTACACCAGGCACCGCAGGCTCCGTATCCGACCTCCGGATACGGAAGCCATTCAGGCGGAGCTATACGAGGGGTACAGAGCGGCGAAGACCGCCCTCCAAGCGGAGATCCTGCTGGCCAGGGCACTGGCCCGCGAGGAGTCGCTGGAGACTCTGAACAGAGACCCGTGGGGACGCCCATACAAGATGGTGCGGGAGAAACTCCGCCCATGGGCTCCCCCGCTGACGCAGAGTCTCCGGCCACAGCTTGTGGGGGACGTGGTGAGCGCTCTGTTCCCTTCGAGAGGGGAACACGCCTCCCCGCCCATGGCTCCGCCTACTGCGGTGCCCGATGCGTACCACACCGCCGACGACGACGACGATGCTCTGGAGGTGACCGAGGTAGAGATGAGGGTGGCGGTACGTAGGCTGAATGCCAGAAATACCGCCCCAGGACCCGACGGCTTACCTGGGAAAGCCTGGGTCCTGGCCTCAGAGGCTCTCGGGCCTCGACTAAGGGGGCTCCTAAGCGCATGCATGGAGAGGGGCCAGTTCCCGCTTCGTTGGAAGACGGGGAAACTGGTCCTCATCAAGAAGCCGGGGCGCCCTGCGGACTCTCCGTCCGCTTACCGGCCCATAGTGCTGCTCGACGAGGTGGGCAAGCTCTTTGAAAGAGTCATTGCAGACCGCCTCGTCGGGCGGCTGGTGCGGGTGGGGCCGGATTTGGCGGAGAGCCAGTTTGGTTTCCGCAGGGGGCGCTCCACGGTGGACGCCATCATGCGCGTGCGAGCCCTCACGACGGGGGATGCGGTGGCTCGGGGTGGGGTCGTCTTGGCGGTGTCTCTAGACATCGCCAACGCCTTCAATACCCTGCCCTGGAGTTGCATCAGGGAGGCACTCCGGTATCACCGGATGCCGACCTACCTCTGTCGTGTGGTCGAGGCCTATTTGACGGACAGGGCCATCATCTACCCCGGTCACCAGGGAGAGTGGAACCGGCGAGAGATGTCGTGCGGTGTCCCACAGGGATCGGTCCTGGGGCCGCATCTGTGGGACATCGGATACGACTGGGTGCTGCGCGCCGACCTCCCCAATGGCGTCAGCGTCGTTTGTTACGCTGACGACACGTTGGTCCTGGCGCAGGGGAGGTCGCACCAGGCGGCGGTCGAACTAGCGACACACGGGGTTGCGACAATCGTAGCCAGAATCCGGCAGTTGGGACTCGAGGTGGCCTTGCACAAGTCCGAGGCCATGTGTTTTCATGGTCCTCGGAATGCGCCACCGTCGGGTTCCCAAATAACGGTAGGAGGGGTTCACATCGGCGTCGAGTCGACGATGAAGTACTTGGGACTCGTCCTCGACAGTCGGTGGAACTTCGTGGAGCATTTCCGACGTTTGGCTCCCAGACTGGACCGGGCCGGGGCTGCCTTGAAGCGGCTCCTGCCCAATCTAGGGGGTCCAAACGCCTCCTGCCGGAGGCTATACGCGGGGATCGTGCGGTCCATGGCCCTGTACGGGGCACCGGTGTGGGCGCATTCGTTGAGGCGGCGGCCTGCCCGCCGGTTGAACGCGTCCCAGAGGGTCATGGCCACCCGGCTGGTCCGGGGATACCGCACGGTCTCCGGTGAGGCGGCGAGCCTCCTTGCCGGATTGCCGCCATGGGATCTGGAGGCAAAAGTCCTCGCGCATATTTGGGAGTGGCGCGGGGAGGCGAAACGCCGGGGCTTGACTCCGATGCCGCGAGAAATCGCAGCACAGCGGACAGAGCTCCGACGGGATCTCATGGCGGCATGGAGAGTACGATTGTCGCAACCCAGTGCTGGGCACGCCACTATTGCGACGATAAGTCCCCTCTTTGAGGAGTGGCTGGAGAGGCGCCACGGCGTCCTCACCTTCCGCCTGACGCAGGTCCTCACCGGACATGGCTGTTTCGGGAGGTACCTGTTTCGGATAAGGCGGGAGGAAACGCCCGGGTGTCATCACTGCGTGGATCGCCCGGAGGACACGGTGGAGCATACGGTGGAGGTATGCCCGGCTTGGGCAGAGCACCGCCGTGTCCTCGTGGAGGCGATCGGTGGCGGGGATCTCTCGCGTCCGGCCCTGGTCCAGGCCATGGTACGGAGCGAGAGGGCATGGGAGGCCGTCACCTCCTTCTGCGAAGCAGTAATGCTCGCAAAGGAGGAGGCGGAACGCGTGAGGGAGAGGCAAATTTCGCGCCCTCACGCCCCTAGCCGCCGCAGGAGGAGACGCCCTGGGCGTCGGGAATCGATTGCCGATTCCCGGCCACCGTAGGCGCGGGCTTGCGGACGGTGAGCAATGGGTAGCTCGCCGTCCGGTAAGGACCAGGCCCGGGTCGACGGCGCGTTGTGTTCCACGCGCGCCTCAAAGAGATGTCAGCAAGTGAAGGGGTCCGATGAGACCATTGCCTGCCGGGGTTGCGGGATTAGTCCGAAAGGGATACCGTGGCCCCCTGGCATTGCACAGGCAACAGAAGGAACACGGGTGGGTTTTAGTCAGTAAGAGTCTGACACGCCCTCCCGCTCCACCCAGAGCGGGAGACGTCATTTGATGATTTCCCACCCAAAAAAAAAAAAAAAAAAAAAAAAGGGAAGCCACCTGTGCGGAAGGAATTATTGCCAAACTTCCTTGTCTTCGACGTAGTCTTTAATTTTGAGTAAGTAAGTAAGTAAATTTTATATGTTTAAACATGGTGTACGTGATACATTGCACGCAGGATAGTAATGGGATACAGAAAAGTTCTAACATGTTCAGCCGCATATCGTGGCGTACAAATTGGTAGGAAGAGATGGTGCATAAACCGTGATAATATTCATCAAAATTACATTTCTTCATTTAACTTCATCAAAGATTAGGTATAATTATTTTATGCTTTCTTGATAAGGACACGTTTGCTGTGTGTTTTGGTTGTTGGGTTGTTTTAACTTCCCATCGCTAAGTTCTGTAACCGACTTCGGCAACTTGTTATAAAAGCGGATACTGTTTATAAGAAATAACTTGCTTGTTTTAGTTAATCTAAATTTGGGTATTCACTTTTTATGTTGGATTTATAAATTATATAGTGGGGGGGGGGGGAGTATGTAATTTAGGGGTGTGAATGTTGGTGTGGAAGGTGTGAAAATTGTATTGTATTTAATTAAATGTTTTTTGGGAATTATGTGTTTGTATGGAGCATAGCCTCGATTGAATCGTAACTTTTGCTCTTCAACCATTCAGTGAGTGTCTTTTTGCAGTCGCGGTATGTCATAGGGTACTCGTATATGGTGAGAATTTTGTGGATAGAATTTTATGTATAAGCGAGAAGATTGCTTTGTGTATTGTCTTGTAGCGAATGCAGTTTTGACTGGGGTTTCTGGAGCTACTTTATTCTTGCCCCTAGTTTGTGTCTAGGGAGTGACGAAGGGAAGGGATTTATGCTTCTTCAGAGTAATCAGCAAGATATCTATAGAGTTTTCTAAGAGACAAGAGGTTCGAAGTTAAGTAATAGAGAGAGTCATAAGGTTTCGGTGGGGAATATTTGTGGTTTAAAGTACATGACTTTTAGTAAAGCTCTTTGCGACCTCTCTAGTTCAAAAAACTTTGTTTTGGATGCTCCACCCCAAATTGGTAAACAATACGTCATTAAAAATTGATCCAGAGACACGTAAATTTGTTGGATAAGATCTTTAGTAGCTACGTGGCGGAGAGATTTGAAGGTCCAAATTAATTTCCTGACTGTTCATTATCAGCTCCAGATGCAAGTGCCACGATAGCCTTTGGTCGAGCATAACACCAAGGTATTTAGTGCTACTTACTTTGCTGATTTTCAAACAGGAGCAGTCGGTGTCAAGAAAGTCAGAGCAGGTTTGTATTTTAATCTGGGGATCTTGAGATGGCTGAGTACGATTGTCAATGGAAAAACAAATGTAGTTAGTCTTTGAAACATTTAAAGGTAAAAAGGTTAGCCAGGTAGCTATTGTAGACAAAGCCACGTTTGGCGGTGTGATCGACGCTGTCCCATGTTTTTCCCGAGGAAACAATTGCTGTATTGTCAGCATAGGAGAATATGTGAGCTCCGTCGATTCTCATCTTGCATAGGCTGTTTATATAAATGAGAAACAGCGTCGGACCGAGCGAACTATTTCTTCGGAACTAGTGACTGATCCTATTTTTACCACATATCTGCGTTCGCTTGGGTGGTATTCTTTAAAGAGTTTAAGTAGTAATCCTCTTACGCCAATGCCTTCTAGCCTGTGTAAAAGTGTAGGGACACTGACTGTGCCAAAGGCTTTTTTTAGGTAAAAATATAGCCAGGCACTTAGCACGAATGTCCACTTTTTCAGTGATTATAGATGCAAGTGCCAGTAGAAATATGATGTCAACAGTGGACTTATTAAACATTTGTTTAATATGTCCCATGTGTATGTGTTGCACACCTCCACGCACGGCTGCGCTTACGCGTTTTGTCATATTCTCCAAAGTCAAAGTCAGTCAAATAATTTATTTCAATTTGGCACAAAAAAGGCACTTTTGAACGTCAAACTTTACAAAAAATAATAAAACTGATTCTAGTCGCCCATTCCAAAAGGTAGTTTTCGTATGGAGAAGAATGGGCAAGAAACTCCACCGTTACTCTTTAAAAAAAAATCATTATATCTTGTATACACTTATTATATAATTATATGTGAAGACAATGCACCTAGAATAAGATTACTATACCACGATAGGTAAAAAGAATGAAAAATGAAGGAATGACATAATTATGTGATAGATGCATGGTGCTCACATACTTACAAACATTGTAAAATTATACTATATTTCTAACATTATAATAAGTAATACTAATAATAATAAGTCAGTGTGTGAGTTCAAATAATCACAAAAAATAAAATAAAATAAATGTTTAAAAAAATAAAAAATAATAATTATACAATTAAATTAGCAACCAGTTCGATTTTGTCTAGATATCTCCATTTTTCTTGTTACTTTATAACCGACCCCGTTTTGTAATTCATCTTTCTATCTTATTATACATGTTATAAAGTCCACTCATTTTCATTTGCTTCACCACGACCTATCGTCGCGATCAATATACTTTAGATTTTATTGATATTTAAAAAACACTTGATTTCGTCACTGACTCGCTCGCTGATGATCATCAAAATTCATACGGTACTTCTTGAAGTCCCAGAAAGCTGAAATTTGATATGTAAGCTAGTAACTTGGAGCTTTTACCCCCCAACCACTTAAACTAAGGGATGGAAGTTTGTAAGCGACTTCCGCAAATTTTAATGCTAGATTTCTGAAAATAGATATAGGGAATCCTGGTTATAAATAATAAAATACATATTTCAGGACTTTTTGTAAATCACCACCCACCCTTTAAATTAGGGGATGGAAGTTTGTATGGGTTTTTACCAATAGAGCATTCGTTCACCGTGAACAGTTTCCAATCTGAGTCGCGTATGCATCACCATACATACAAGTCAATAACACTCTCTAGAATGACTAATTTGCAAGGTGTTCACCTCACAAATATTGACTTTAGTAGTATTAAAGCACAACAGTCAGCTGTAGTCGAATATAATCGCCGAAGAGCCAAGTATCGCCCTGATGTATCGCTTATTATTAGCAGCAAACCAATAAAGAAAAAAGGCAAAGATAGACAGTGGGCTATGAAAAAAGGCACATCTGATGTGAAGCAAGAAATACGCCCAAAAAAAAAACTGAACCAATTAAAAAAATGTATACATAAGCAACTTACAAAACGAAGTGAAATCCCACCAAAAACATTTTCATGTAAAATGTTGCCAAGACGAGTCCATATGGCTCGCACTTTAAAAAAGTTATCAGATCTCATGTAGAGCCAAACTTCTAGCTCTACACGCCCTAACTCTACAAGCCCTAACTTCACAAACTCTACACCTTAGTCAAAATATGTGGCTTGGCCGTTTCCGGTCCATTACGATGTTTATCTTTGTTTCCGCGATATGCGTATTTACGGAAAAATATCTATCTCATAATTTAACGTTTCAAGGAATTACTTAGTTGAAAATAAACGGTCGGCGTGCCGATTGTTGAAAAAAAAGGCGTTTCAAGTCCTAGAATTCCATCCATTCGTTTCATTACCTTTAAAGTATTGATCTTGAGTAAATAAAATGTTATTTATTTCTATATCTTACCGCTACTAATATTTTAGTACGATTTTAACGTACAGTGTTCATTAAACGTACCAATCAAAATGTCCGACGTAGAGTCGTAACTCTTAGCAGAGGTGAACGCACCGCTGATGGTCACCACTTTCGCTGATTGATCTAGTTGATGATAATCGCATCATGTTTAATGACTAAAATGTGCATACATCAGCAGTAACAGTCTGCTACGAGTATCACAGCCGTCACGCTTGCCATCTGTGATGTGTAGGCAGAGAGTAGGTTTGCTGAAAACAACAATAAGCTTTCCACTGAATAACTTATTTCTCATTTTCTACCAAATTTCAAAAAATTACAATAGCTCCATTACTTATTGTGATATCATCTTGTGAATAACGTTCCTCTTCCGTGGCTTCTCGAATATGAAGGTATAAAAATGTTCGCGACACCACTTTGTCAGCGTGTCGCAGAACACGCGCGTGTTGGTGTCTGACGAGCCCATCAGGTAACATGGCGCAGCTATCTGGTCGGGATCAACTCACGATACTTAGTAGCATTTACCACCGAAACGTATTCTGCACGCACTTCGACTAGATCGCTAACTTTTTTTAAAGTGCATAGTGCTTATTTTACCATACGAGTATATATTTTCTTTTCTATCGTGCTTGTTAAAGATTTCAACGGTTGACGTATCCGTGTGGATAAAAACCCCTTATTATAAAAAAAAAAACAACTACTTTTTCTGTTTTGGCTCTATGCTTCATGTAAAATTATTATCTATCTGTTATAGTTGTTGGTACATGCATTGTAACATGAACTACCATAGGCTGCAAAGTCAGTTGACCAATGTGAAAAGTACCATTTGAATTGAAAATGACTTTAAATGACTAGATACGTATAAAGACAAACAGCAAGACATCATCAATATGAATTAGATCCAATCATTTGGAATGATTTAAACCCACCGTAAAATAATATATTTTGTGCAATAGATATTATACAAAACAGCAAACAATAGCAATAATGCATCGCCAAGTACTATAAATTATGCAAATTGAGACAATATTGTATGCATTTCATGTGCGGTCCCATAAAATAAAAGATTTATGTGAAACCATGTGTTTTCTGAAACTATTCCGTAAGTGTGCGTACAATACATTAGTAGGCACTACGACTTGCATCGGGAGCTCGTTGAGACCTTCATGTACTGCTTGTTGATACTCTGTAAATTATTTCTGAGCTACAATTAAATACGTGCTTAAGTCACCACGTCTGATATGTATGAAATAAATTCCGGGTATATTCAACCGCAAGAAATATTACATCAAACATACTACGGAAGTATATTCCAGAGCAGATGAATTATGAAAATAATCTTTTCATACGGAGGGAGCTCCCTTTACAAAGACACGATCAGATACAGCACGTAATACGTAATAGTCGCATCCCTTGAGCGAGTGTCTCCATCCGCCGCGCGGTGCGGAACCAATATCTCAGCGTGAAGGATATTATCGTGTGTGTGACGTCACACGGTACCCACCTGAGCCACACAGTACCCCCGCAGACACTCAACTTCCGACATTCTTCGTCGGCACGCACACATACACAACTCAAGGTAGGCACGGATTATTACATGAACACAAGGGGAAGATTCTCGCAACGTAATTTGAGGGTAAATGATTGCGTTAGCAAATTCACTATCCTCTTTTCGCAAATTCAAATCACAGCCGTCATTATTTCACAGTCGTAACCCATATGTAATGCCTACTATACGGCAAATTGACCAAGTGTTTTAATCTGCTAAATAATTAATTTCCCTGTCTGTACAAGTATTTGTAAGCGAATAATTTTGCGTATGTGTACTTATGAGTTTTAAATGTAAGGGATGAAGGTAGTATAAGTTCTGAGAGTTCAAATGAAGTATGTTTTCCTGGCATGTTCGGGAATGTTCACGCAATGATTCTCAGGGGTGACACCGCTCATAGAAATACGAGCGATTCTTTTATAGTGAATACTTTCATTTTGAATGCTTTTGGAACGCGTGCCAACCTTGTGAATTACGTCGGCTTTCACGAAATTAAATGTGAAATGAATACGTGGGATGAAGAGAATTCTATAGGTTTTCATTTAGATAAACAGAATACCAAATATAAATGGAAATGTATAAATAATATACTTTTATAGTAAAGTCAACTCTTATGTACTTAGTACATATTGAGTATTATTCAATATCAATCGTGTGTCGCTGTGATGACAATCGGTCAATCGTATGTCATTTAACCCCCGTACACTTGTTGCTAAGATGTTGTGTTGTTACAGACGCGAAATTCTGGGTGGGGCGCGGCGACAAGCCGTCCCCGCAGGGTATCCGCATTCCCGACGAGAACGGCAAGGAGGCGCCGCTCAGGAAGTACGACAAGAAGACTATCGTGCTCACACTGCCCGGGGTACGTACCATCATTCAGACGAAATACGTCCACGGTTGGACATGGTCCTGTGCTTTTTGCATCTATCGGATTCCCTCGACCTTCACCAGGTCGTTGGCCACCTTGTGGGGACACTCTCTTCTTCTATCTTTTCATTTCTGATTCGCCCTTATCCGACAGCTAACTCATCGACCTATTTGCTTGGCAGGAGCTGACGGTGTTCGACATCGGGCACTTCGCGGTGTGGTGCGAGGCGTTCACGGTGAACTTCGGGCACGTGGCGCTGCCGCGCGCGGCGCTCGCCAACGTGCCGCCTAGTCTGAAGATGCTCGGCGTCTCACCGCAGGTATGTCTGGTATGCAGTCAACGAGCTCACAGAGTAGAACTAGCTAATGGAGTGCTATGTACAGGAAACATAATTTAGTTTTTAGAAAGTATTACTGGAAAGATATTCTTCGTATTACTTAGCACAAATTTTACTCTTTACTCCGTGATGCAATAAGAAGTAAAGCACAAGGATCATTTTAATTTTTTTCAGCAAGCACCATTTACCGTAATGTCTATCTGGATTTTAACCTGAACACTAGAATGTCATAAACAACGGTCGTGCTAGGTATACATTTCGAGTGTGCTCGAAACGCCACGACCAGTTCACTTGAATAAGTATTAAGAAGAACTAAAAAAGTTGTGAAACTAGAACCTAGTCCGTTTTATAAAATAAAAAAAGTCATCTCTAGAGGTATAAACAAGACATCACAGACAGATAAATAAAAAATCTAGAGTCACACGTATTAGGGCATGAATCGTGACCCCGGATTTTTAATTTGTCTGTCTTGTGATGTCTTGTTTATACCTTTTTGGTGACTTTTTTTCGTAGTTGGGTTTTAGTTTTATAACTTTGATTTAATGTTTTAAATTATTTTGGGGTAATCCATATCCATACTAATATTATACATTTGAAAGTAACTCTGTCGGTCTGTCTGTATGTTACCTTTTCACGCCTAAACCACTGAACGGATTTCAATAAAATATTGGCAAGGAGATAGATGGCATCTCAGGGAAGGACATAGGCTAGGTACTTATGTCTCAAAAATAATCCTAAGGGGGAGGATATAGGGGATGAAAGTTTTTATGGGAAACCTATCATTTCTTAAAATTTAAATTTATGCTTTTGGTAAAAAATACGTATTTCAGCGTTTTTCAAAAACATCCTTCGAGTGGGTAAAATAGGGGATGATTTTAAAGATCAAAGGTAATGTTTGTTTTGTGTCTTCTTTTCATGAGATTTAAGGGATTGGAAATATAACATTTAGTCTTTATGTCATTAAAATCTGCCCACTCGGTAACTATTTACCGGCAAAAGTTATTACAATTTAAAGAACAATGCCCACTTCCCATACATTTAAAAACCTGATTAATGAAAGTTTATGTATAGTTATAAGATATAGTAGAAAGACTAACTGTAACTTTAGAAAATAATGTCATATAGTCATTTTTACGATTTAAGCCCAAAAAACATTAATGTTACTTTTTAGGTTAGGATTTGCCGTTACTAAATATACAGAAATAAATGTGCTAGAACTAATTATTAACGCTCGAAGTTAAGTCTAAAATCGGAAAATTTGTGAATTACGTCACTGCTTAGACTCTCGATGATTTTCACTATGCCAATCGCAAAACTGACAAATGTCAAAAAATCTGATAAGTCAAGATACTTTTTTTTAAATCTTTCTCATCTTTCGTACAAATAAGGATCAGTTTTATTTACCTCCCCCTCAATTAGCTCATGATTTCCTTGGAAATCATTTTAATAAGTCTTCAAATGTTAAGCTTTCGCTTAAAGTAATCTACTGTTTTCCTATGGGCACTATCCTTGTTCAAGTTAATGACAAGTTTTATGATGCTATCATAGATCATTGACTGCGTTTCAATGAGTCCGACATTGTTGCAGGATGTTAAACTGCAGTCTTTACTGACTAAAAATAAGGAAATTCATTACCTACTTGTATTCTCCGCTGTTAGTACTCAGTCTTTTTCACTGTTCTTCTCTCTCTATGTGCGACTGTATTTTTTTTAATTTACAGATGCCAGCACGTCAACCAACCCGAAACTGTCAAATTTTCCCAATCAATTGTAAACCTAATGCTTTGGTGATAAAGTTGAAAATCTATTAAAGAAATTTGACAGATTGTAGTAGGTTGATGTGCTGGCGTCTGTACACACACTGTTAAGTTTGCTACGATAATTCACACCTCGCCACCAAAATTTCGAATTTCTGGAATTTCGCGACATCCAGCTCGCGTGATCCAGCTCGAAGGACCAAAATTATGTCGAGGTACGTAGCATGGTATTTTTGAGAAGAAACAAATGTTTATGTTTATCATTATTTAATGACTCTAAACTGTTCCTAGTGTTAAAATGTTAATGAAATGTTGATGAAATATTTGAATACACCCAGCTAACGCGGTAGACAAAAGTGCACTGAATATATCTATTATAAAATAATAAGTAATCGCGCGATAAGTCTTAAAGAATCTCTCTCTCTCTAGTCTCTGTCTTATGTCTGTAATTTGTATGGTGTACAATAAAGAGTATTCTATCTATCTATCTTGGCCGAACATACATAACATGTATATAATACTAGCTTCCGCCAGCGGCTTCGCCGCGTGATATCTTTATTAAATAATAGCCTATGTTACTCAGTGATAATATAGCATTCTACTAGTGAAAGAATTGTTTAAATCGGTCTAGTAGTTTTTGAGTTTATTCATTAAAAACAAACATAAAAACCTTTACACACATCTAGTATCATCAAGTATCTAGTGATCAAGTGCATTTATAACTATAAAAATTCATCCAATTAATATTTACCAAATAAGTCTTCCAGACTGGTTTCTTTCTTTAATTTCTATGTTTGGGTTAACTACTTATGCCCAGTGAACGAATGTTTATTTTCGTTCACTGCTTATGCCTATCAAAGTAAAAATTAAGAAAATTTGATTTTTTGCAAATTGTGGGAAATTAACTCAAGTTAATGCCGTCAATTAAATGACAAAAACGAGAATTTTAAAAAATATTAATAGATTCTGTGTTTCACACAGATTACTTTTTAATTCACAAAATCACAGCGATTTGGCATGTTCATCAAAATCACTTTGAGGAACGGCCGCCCACATTCTTTCTAACAAGTCAAAAAGTTGTTGTGGGGTATGCACGGCATCCATACTCGCCGGCAGAGCTCTTCTTTAGAGCATATCTCATACGTGCTCAATTGGGACGAGGTCTGGCGATTGAGCAGGCCACGGCAGAACGTTGATGCATGCATCGGCAAGAGCGCGTGTTACGACTCTAGACGTGTGTGGACGTGCATTGTCGTGCATTAGTAAACGAATCACCCAACCGGCTTCGCAAAGGGATGATCACGTCTGAACAATCCTCTCCGCATAAATCTGAGCATTGAGGTTGCCCCTGATCCAAATGAGATCGGTTCTTCCACCGATCCAAATACCGGCCCAAAACATTATTGTTCCACCTCCATATGAATGAACTTCCTGATAAAATTTCAAACGTTCTTGACGTAGTACAGAGGTTCTCCAAAGTCGAGTACGTCTTGTATCCGGCCTCATACCGAAACGAGATTCATCTGAAAAGCAAACACAACGCCAGTCTCCTTCCTCCCAATTTCTGTGTTCGCGAGCCCATTGTAAACGGGCCCTACGATTGCGCGGTGCTATAGGTGGAACTCTCAGTGGCCTTCGGGAACGCCACTTTACGTAAGCAATTTCGGATGATTTGGTCACCTATCAGCAAGCCTGAAGAGTTGTGGAGCCTCGTAGCCAACATTATGACGGTCATGGAACGATTCCGTCGAGCAATATTTGGGATGTACCAGACCTGTCTGCGAGTGATGCGAGATCGTCCTCCATGTCACTCGGCCACGCTGCCCGTGATACGATAGCGTGTCCAGAAGCGGCTTATGACGCTCTGTGTAGTGTCAAGGGCGACAGCCACAGTACGTTGCCTGGAACCAGCTTGCAACATTCCGACGGCTCTCATCATCTCTTCTCGTGCCAAATGATGTCGTTGCTCCCTTCCGGCTTCATCATCAGATAGTTGCGGTGCCTACCTTCCGGCTTCATCATCAGATAGTTGCGGTGCCTACCTTCCGCTTCATCATCAGATAGTTGCGGTGCCTACCTTCCGCTTCATCATCAGATAGTTGCGGTGCCTACCTTCCGCTTCATCATCAGATAGTTGCGGTGCCTACCTTCCGCTTCATCATTAGATTGTTGCGGTGCCTACCTTCCAGCTTCATCATCAGATTGTTGCGGTGCCTACCTTCCGGCTTCATCATCAGATAGTTGCGGTGCCTACCTTCCGCTTCATCATCAGATAGTTGCGGTGCCTACCTTCCGCTTCATCATCAGATAGTTGCGGTGCCTACCTTCCGCTTCATCATCAGATAGTTGCGGTGCCTACCTTCCGCTTCATCATTAGATTGTTGCGGTGCCTACCTTCCAGCTTCATCATCAGATTGTTGCGGTGCCTACCTTCCGGCTTCATCATCAGATAGTTGCGGTGCCTACCTTCCGCTTCATCATCAGATAGTTGCGGTGCCTACCTTCCGCTTCATCATCAGATAGTTGCGGTGCCTACCTTCCGCTTCATCATCAGATAGTTGCGGTGCCTACCTTCCGCTTCATCATCAGATAGTTGCGGTGCCTACCTTCCGCTTCATCATCAGATAGTTGCGGTGCCTACCTTCCGCTTCATCATCAGATAGTTGCGGTGCCTACCTTCCGCTTCATCATTAGATTGTTGCGGTGCCTACCTTCCAGCTTCATCATCAGATTGTTGCGGTGCCTACCTTCCGGCTTCATCATCAGATAGTTGCGGTGCCTACCTTCCGGCTTCATCATCAGATAGTTGCGGTGCCTACCTTCCGCTTCATCATCAGATAGTTGCGGTGCCTACCTTCCGCTTCATCATCAGATAGTTGCGGTGCCTACCTTCCGCTTCATCATCAGATAGTTGCGGTGCCTACCTTCCGCTTCATCATTAGATTGTTGCGGTGCCTACCTTCCGGCTTCATCATCAGATTGTTGCGGTGCCTACCTTCCGCTTCATCATCAGATAGTTGCGGTGCCTACCTTCCGCTTCATCATCAGATAGTTGCGGTGCCTACCTTCCGCTTCATCATCAGATAGTTGCGGTGCCTACCTTCCGCTTCATCATTAGATTGTTGCGGTGCCTACCTTCCAGCTTCATCATCAGATTGTTGCGGTGCCTACCTTCCGGCTTCATCATCAGATAGTTGCGGTGCCTACCTTCCGCTTCATCATCAGATAGTTGCGGTGCCTACCTTCCGCTTCATCATCAGATAGTTGCGGTGCCTACCTTCCGCTTCATCATCAGATAGTTGCGGTGCCTACCTTCCGCTTCATCATCAGATATTTGCGGTGCCTACCTTCCGCTTCATCATCAGATAGTTGCGGTGCCTACCTTCCGCTTCATCATCAGATAGTTGCGGTGCCTACCTTCCGCTTCATCATTAGATTGTTGCGGTGCCTACCTTCCAGCTTCATCATCAGATTGTTGCGGTGCCTACCTTCCGGCTTCATCATCAGATAGTTGCGGTGCCTACCTTCCGCTTCATCATCAGATAGTTGCGGTGCCTACCTTCCGCTTCATCATCAGATAGTTGCGGTGCCTATCTTCCGCTTCATCATCAGATAGTTGCGGTGCCTACCTTCCGCTTCATCATCAGATAGTTGCGGTGCCTACCTTCCGCTTCATCATCAGATAGTTGCGGTGCCTACCTTCCGCTTCATCATCAGATAGTTGCGGTGCCTACCTTCCGCTTCATCATCAGATAGTTGCGGTGCCTACCTTCCGCTTCATCATCAGATAGTTGCGGTGCCTACTTTCCGGCTTCATCATCAGATAGTTGCGGTGCCTACCTTCCGCTTCATCATCAGATAGTTGCGGTGCTTACCTTCCGCTTCATCATCAGATTCGTTTGATACCATTTATTTAAATCTGCTTCACCATAGTCGAATAACTATGCTTTCTGAATGCAAATGCTTGACATGTTGATGAAAATACAAAAATAACTGTATATATGCCTAAAATATTTGAGGATTCCCCTGAATTCTTCATGGATTCTATCATCACAAAAGGGTTTTGATAAAAATGGGATCGGTCTGGAAGTATATCCTTTCAAATGAAAAAATATTTTTTTTATTTTAAATTGGTCCACAATTGACGAAAACAACGACGAGTACTCGTATGTACGGACGCCAGCTGCATATCAACCTACTAAAATCTGTCAAATTTCTTTAATAGATTTTCAACTTTATCACTATATCATAAGGTTCAAAGTTTATTGGGAAAATTTGACAGTTTCGGGTAAGTTTATGTGCTGGCGTCTGTACATTAAAAAAAATACAGTCGCACATAGAACCTCCTCCTTTTAAAAGTCAGTTAATAATGGGAGCGAGCTTGTCGCGACAAAAGAATCGAGATCTAAATTGGTGCCAAGTGGTAATCCTGAAATTTATATAATATAATAATATACACGTTCTAAAATAAATTAAAAATATAATTTCATGTTTTTTTCTGCTACAACAATGATGGAATTATAAATATTCTTAAATTTGAACAGTCGAATTATTTACACAAAGCAACTTTAACTCAGACTCAGAATAAAAAGCTCAAGATTTGACTTGACTAGTTTTTACATATATATTTGGCTAGTCAACTTATCTTCTTTATGTTATACGCAAGTTACTGTTTCTAAATTGGGTCGACATAATTATCTTACTCTTCAAAAAATTTGGTTCTTGGTAATTTAATCATTTGATTTTAAGAATCCTTAAGTATATAATCCATCAAAGGTAAAGATGTTTTTAATTGCCAAATAATGTATCACTTGTTATTCAAAGAATTATTGTAGGAAAAATTGGTAACATTATCAAGTTGAAATCTTTAAAAAAAAAACAGATTAATGTGACTAATTCGCTTTAGAGTTATCATTTCACCCGAAAGACTTCCACTTCTAGACACAGGCCTCCCCAAGCACCGCCACTTCTTCTGCATCTGTGCTTTAGAGTCAACTAATACGAACTTAACATAAAAGTTGTTTTCAATTTCTTTGGAACTGAATTGTTTAGAACTTTAAATAAGCGGTTTATTGGTATAGTATGCGCATCCGACTACCATGAGAAGTGGACAGTGAGGAAGAGTAAAAGGTTCAGTGTTCGGGGCACTATTGTCTCACATGATTTATTGACATAACTTACCGTGTCTTTGTTCTTATACATTGCTCTCGGAGAAGTTATTTATGTGACAGAATTATGTAACACTAACGAAGATTGCCCAACAATCTCGATAGTGTTACATAAGTCGGTCACATACATCGTTATAATATTAGTTTTTTTTTAAATAAATTGGCAGAGCGTTTATTGAGCGCATTGTCAACTCTGTTATTATTAGTTTCTAAAATTATATCATTTTGTTGGGCAATGATTTATATTTTTATGGAGTACAGGCGCTCATTTACGTCCACTAAACCACCGTTAGGGCTGATAAAGCAAATAACTCATAAGAGTACGAGTTTGGTAATAGGTAATTCATACGAGTATATTGCCCTCGCAGCAGATCGAACACAAACCGTACAACATTTCTCAGAAACGATATTTCTCTCGGAGAAAGTCTTGTGCGATATATGTATGTATATGCATTTTCTAAGTGGCAGCTGTCGCATACGGCGCCGGCGCCGGCGGCGGCCTGATGTGTATGTCAGCAATGACTAGTTTTTTGGTCCAGCAACATCCTTGTTGCTGGACCAAAAAAACAACTATTACTATGTCTATTGTCTGACTATGGTCATTAGAACAATAAACAGCGAACCCTTTCAAACTCAAGTTAAATAGTGTGTTGACAGTTTTGAAATCAAAGGCATCTTAATTTGTAGGATTTCTTGTAAAATTAAAAACATTTTAGATAATATTAAATGTAATCAGTGTAAATGTACCGGGGGCGAGATGATAAACTGATGAGCATGATTGAGTCGTGTCGCGGAGGACGCCGCAGCGGTTCGGGGGTGCCGGGAGGGGGAGGGGAGGTTCTGGGAGGCAGGGGACAGTGACGTCACGTAATTAATTCGCACGCTTTAGATAAAATTGTTACTTTACAGCGAATTCATTATGTCCCAGTGGACGTTTAATGTTCTACTTATTCGTTCAATTAAGAGGGAACAGGGGCTGCGAGGAATTTGTAAAATAGGTATTTGGAGAAACTATTGCCGTCGTCTTTCCTCAAAACTGCCTCCGTAGAGTGCGATAGGGACAGCTGCAGCTAAGACCGATTATATCACAAAAAAAATTGACGACATCGACGTTTCGTATTTATTCCCCTTTCTTCTCCTCGAAAACTGAGCCGATTCAATTATTTTTTACATTAAATTTTTTAGAAAGTGTATGTCTAGGTTCCTATCATTTTCTTTTATGTTAAAAACTTTTCGAATTTGTCTGGTAGTCCTCTAATCACGGCGGTAAAAATAGAGCATTTTTTCAATTTTTGGAGGTTGTATTTTCCTTACCAATAAATTGCTGAAAAAAAGCAAATAACAGGGACGAGTCTACAGCAGAACTTGATTTTATGAAAAAAAAAAATTGCTCTAGCTAGAGGCATTATTCAGGAAGAAAACAGGGGAATACATTTGTATGGAAAATCGCAGGCCCTGTTCCCTCTTAAGATAATATCATCTGTGTCATATCAGAAAAGTTTTGGATCTGTAGATTCGGTTCTGTGTGTGTTCTTTAGTGAACGAAACAAAATGTATGGTCTGCTTAACGAAATGTGCATGTAAGTAACTACGATTGTTAGAAAAGTTTTTTGGTCTTCAGAGTTTCATAATAATAATAATATTTGAAGGTGATGTCGTAAGAAACCAAAATATGAATTCATCTAAAATATTACCAAAAGTACTTCAAATAGTCGTCGCTTTCGTCACTCGTGAGGTACTCATCGTCGTTAGCACCGTTTAATTCGAGTGGTTCGCCTCGCGCCGCGGCGCCCGCGGCTGCCAGTGCGTGGAAACACAACACTACATACTAATACATTTTGTAATAACTTCACTTCAGTTCATCACGTTCTGCTTGCGACAGTCGGTAGGTACAGACCAGTGTGTACCAAACTTATGAAAGATCTAATTCCATCCGATTACGAAACCGTATCTATCCACTTTATAAGCGCCGCTCAAAATCTTCACTAATGTTCCCACACGTAAATTATAACCTTATTTTTATGCAGATAGAGTTGCGAATTCAGTAAAGTTGGGTAGATTTCGTCAGATTATAGCAGATGGGATCCAAAAAGAGCCGATAGTGAGATAACGTTGCGCAACGACGTGGATTTGTAAACGACGCCCGATTAGTTTCGTGCGGAGACATAATGAACACAATTAAGTCTAGTCCGCTAGCTCAGCTCGGCCAATGACATTTCTGAATTTGGTGATTGACTGATGACTAGGTTTTTTTGGGGTGTGGCGAAAGAAATATAATTAATTTGTTGAAGAATAACTGCTTTATAAAAACCGATAACTAACCAATGCGGTAAATGCGCCTTAATTAATACTTAATTTAATTATTACTTATAACTAATTAAAAACAAAGCATTCCTTGTGAATTCACCCAGACAACAACAGAATAGGTCCGTCTCACTCGCTATGACGTTGAGCGTGCGGAGCGCACGCGTCAGCGGCGCCTTTTTTAAAAGGTTGGTCCGAGCACGCGGCGCCACCAGCAGTGGAGGCTGCCGTCGCCGCCACACGTAACTGTCCGGAACACACAGACTCACCTAGAAGTAATTTAAATATACATATATTATATGAGGCGAGTGCAAGATCCCTCCTAACCGTTAGCTCGTTGTATCTTACCATACCTACAATAAATAAGGTAGGATACATTAACGGGTAAATTCTGTCTGCTAAAACATTACGGTGACTTTTGATGACGGATCGACGCTAGTAAAGTACAGTGTCTCGAACATCCGATCAGTTGGAGACATTGCTGAATCAAACTCAAACTCAAAGCATTTATTTCAATTAAACCATTAATAGGCTTTTGAATTGCCACAGAGTCGGTCAGTTAGTCAGAAAGTTGAAGCTAGTTGCCCATTCCAAAACGAAGATCTCTATGGAGAAGAACGGGCAAGAAACTCCAAGGACACTCTGGCAGTTCACGTCTCACATTGTTGAGAAAAATCCGAACTTAATAAATCATGTGCGTGTTCTTGCGCAGAGGGCGCAAGTAAAGCGTGTTTGATTTAATTTTTGATCGGGTACAGGGTGCGTCTCGCGGGCGTCGCAACAAATAGTACGACAAGAAATATTGAGAGCATTCATTTTATATCGAGTTCGTAGAACTTGGAAGAGGCTGTGTTGGCTGGATTGAGATTGATCGATGGATTTAATACATTTTATATTAGTCGTTGTATTGAACTTTATTCTTGTTGTTAAGATTTCCGATTGGATGACGGACAGTTGAAGTTTTTGGTAAAGTTTGGTCTAGAGAGAATTGTGTTAGGTAAATAGTGATAGATGGTTTTTCTATTACATAAGACGTAATCTATTTATTCTGTATGTACAAATAATTCAGATTCTACATAATGATTGCAGAAGACAGTTCGTGCTGTTTATTATTCTGAATACCAAAACTTATTCTTCCCCAAACTGTTTCCTCTATGCGCCATTCAATTGTTTTTATGTAATGTTTAGTTCGCTCCATTGTTGCCGGCGCTTGGCGCTCGGCGCCCGGTTAAAGATGCAGACGTTAGAGTGAACGCGAGTTTCCACAAAACAACCGACTGCCGTGAAATCGAGTGTTTTGCGCTGTTTACATAGATCATTGTTATGAAAACTAACGCTTCTTTGTTATTCTTGTTTTTGCTTTGTTTTAGTGAAATCGTTTTGTTCTGCACGCCTCATAAACCGAAGCGTTTGAAATAGTGCATTCACTTGCCAAAACAAGTGCTGTGTAGAACTTTGATTGTCTATTAGCATATCGCACTTACACTTTAATAATTTCTACATATCAGTGTACTCAACACTGATATGTAGAAAAACTATCCTTTTAACATCCTACTCGTAATTATAATAACAAATTAACATTTATTGCGAAATGTATAAAGAAGGAGCTGATTGAAAAATTAATCTGTAGGCGTCCTTCTGTATGTATGGACCCCGTGAGTGGTCACATGATACTCCACATATCGAGATCATTTTTTTGTTATCCACTTTACTTGACCTGCTTCCCATCTGATTTACCTACTTCCCCTGCATTCGTATTAAAAATGTATGTTTAATTCAACGTCGTTAGTTTTTACTAATAAAAACATTATTTTTTATTTATGAATATATATTATTATATATTTTTTATATATAATAATATATAATGAAGCGTGCACTTTTTGACTCTTTTATTTTTGCGTTTGACGGTATGTTTATAGATAATGAGAAAATAAATTACGTTTTCTAGTTTGGTATTTGCAACTTTGTGTATGCTTTAAAACATTTCAATGCAATGTGCTGTTTGGGACAACCGTCATCCGCATTTATAAATCACATTGAATATTAGATAGTAATGACGCGTATCACGAGCAGCAATACAAACTTAATCAAACTACACAAACCATGACAGCGTCATATGGTTAATGTGGGCGACCGTCATGGAGAGTTTAACGAATTGAGACATGTATTGCTAAATCAGGAACGTTCGTTTAGTAACATCTAAAGTGTCAGAGGTACTACAGTAGGTACTAAAGTTCTTAATCATTTGTAACACCCAAATTAACAAAAGCTGTAGCATATTTAGTGACTGTAACGGAAAATGGAGGGTAATTCGTGGCGTAAATGATCAAAAAACATCTGTCTTTATGTCATTGTCCAGTTTGTCCACCTTTTGTCCGATAAAACAACATCGGTCGAACATTCCCTGTGTTCCTACAAACTCTAGTCGTATACAGTGGCGCACGTGGCTCTTCATTTGTTTACTCGTCCAGGGCGGCGCCGCACCGCGCAGGCCTGGTCCTGGCCCGGCGGTACACAGTACACTATCATCGCTAAGCATAATATTGTGTTTGAGGAACTTATTCAGTTAGTCGCGGACTCCCACCGGAACTGAGACGTTAAATCGCGCCAGGAAGGTTGATAAAATGCAATGATGTACTGGAACAATGTTTGTTGGTTCCAAGTCACTTTATGTAAAAGATATTTTGTAAAAGATGCTGTTTGCATAATTTGGGTTGTTTTTAAGACTTGTAAGTGAAGCCGCAGCAAGAGTGCAACTATGAACACATGATGTCATTAAGTTGTCATCATTTTCGATGCTTTTATCTGTTAGTAACAGCTCCCGTATCAGTTTTTCATTCGTACGTTCCGACAATATAAAAAGTGCATCACTTTCCAGCTAACACTGCGCAGTGCGGTGAGCTGAGCTGCGACACGCTGGCAGCAGTTAACAGCGGAACAGCTTACGTCACTTATTCCTGTGCCGTGTGCACTACTGGATGGGCACTAATACTCGTACACTAGTGATTGGCGCAAACAGGCATACATATAGCCGACGGAAATGCTTATTTTATCTTTAAAACTTTTTGTTTTATAGCTTTAGCAAAGTCAAGATAATTTATTTGGAAATATTTGACTGCTTATGTATGGATGCAGCTCGGCTTTCATTTAAAATTCTTTCAGGAACGTCTTATGGTACCTCGTAAAAAAATCTGATTTAAACATGGTAACATATAGACATTAGGTATAGAATAGAATACTTTATTATGTACACCTCGTTGATTATACATAGTAATATAAATACAGATACAGAACATCACGCCGGAGATCCCCGAAGGGTTAGGCTGAGGTTTACATATATAGTACAACCACATATCGCAAAAAAAAGACGTTATTAGTTTAAAGCGATAGTTTATCTCGTACTTGTGGGGAATATATTACAATTGTGGCCGCGCCGGTACCTCGGTACTGTCGCGCTCGTAAATAATATCGCAAGCAGTACACTCACACCCTCAAGTGACCTTCAGTACACTCACACCCTCAAGTGAGCCTCAGCGCTCAACTTGTTCGGTAACCTGCCTGCCTCGTTGGTCTAGTGGTTTGACAGTGGAGCGGTTCTGTGTTCAATCCTTGGATCACGAACCAAGAGGTCGTGATCAATTAAACGCAACATTTTATTAGATGTCATGTTTTCTGCCAATGTTTCAGATTTGGTTTCATTAGTTCCCATAACACACGTTATAATTATTTATACATACCTACTAAAGTAAGTTTATCTGTCTGTTACGACTCTCGTAACCAACCAGGGCCGCGGGGGTCTATTCTGCTAGTTTACGTACGTCTGAACACGTGTACCATTTCTGGCACATCTGCATAACTGTTAGAAAGGTGACTTCCTAGTATTACCGAGATGTTAATATAGACTGAGCGAGGGTCGCACGTACCACATGTCGCCACTGTTCGGATGCTAATTGACACAGACACAAACACACCGACAAGCAGATCGGTCTTCCCATAGATAGTGAACCAGCACTGATCACACGTTACGTTATAAGTTAAAGTAATGTAACAAGAAAAGTTTAATTTTGTAATTTTTTTGAGCATTTTGTAATAAAATGAAAATTGGCTTGCAAAAAAAAAAAGAAGTAATTCCGAAGGTTTTTTATATTTAACGTTACTACAGAAAAAATATGTAAATATAATTACATAACATGAAAACTAGAACAAAACCGTCGAACAACTATTGAATCAACTGAGTTCCAAAGTTGGTACTACGTCGTAGCGGCGTAGCGCCGTAGCAGTTGGACGCGGTCCAACCGAGTGTCGCGAATAAGGTCAGCGTAGCGCTACGCCTTCCTTTTAAAGTCTCGGTAGTACGTTTCCGTTGGATATTTTCCGACATCCACGCTGGCGAAGCCGCGGGCGAAAGCTAGTAAATGATAATAATATTATTATACATTCATACAAATGGAAACTATCGTAAAAATCTAAAATTCAAATTTGGTTATAACGTATTTTTAAGCAAGAAAGTGTCATCTATAAAACCCCTTTTTACGATTTGTTTACCTTTTGTTAATAAACTAAACCAATGGAGTATAGGAATATCAAATGTGTGTGTGTGTATTGGCAGATAAAAAAATAAATGAGCTTACATTATTTACTGGAATGCACAGTTCTATCTATCTTATGCTTGACAAGAAAATATCGCACATTGCCAAAAATTGAGTCTCCCTGTTTTAAATTATGGCCACCTCCACCCCATTAACTTCTATAACCCGTTCTTTGTCGTCTCATAGTTGTAAATAATACAGTTTGCTCTATAAGCACACTTCATTTGTTTGTTCTGGATGTGATCCAAGCTCTGTGTGTAATGTGCACAGATCGTCATAAGTGGACTAATGTTGATCATTGTCACTTAGCTTTGGCTTATAAATCTTGAGACCTAGAAAGATAACCGATGTGTAAAAGGCAAAAGTATAAAAAATCTCGACTCATTTATTTCATTCGTTAATACATCATGATATATTAAAGTAGACTATTATTCATAGACTACAGACACACGTAACATCGGAAGCCTTAACATTTGATGCGAGCGCTCTGTTTACATAACGTCAAAGTTCACATTGTAACCGAGTGTAATGTCAGAGCTCACACAAGCAGACAGGCGCAGAAGATACAGCATTTATTACAAGCGCGATTGTAGTTTACTTTTAAATTCCCAACAAACACAAAAGGTTCAAATGGATAACTATCCATTTGAGCCTTTTGTTAGTACCTTTTGTTAGTTTTTGTTAGTTAGTACCTACCTTTCGGATATAATGTGCACGGCAGTAGTTAATTTTGCAAAAAAGATTAGTGACTTACAAAACATTGTCTGACTTTCATTTTTTACTTTCGTAAACTGTTCAAAGTCGCTCTTCTGCAGTAGTCTGTGTGCGGCGCACCGCGCATGCGCGAGGACACTTGGCGCGCGCGCCGCTTTGGAAAGTGAAGCGTGAGGCCGTTAACCCCGCTTGAGGCCACCTCTGACCGCTTATGTATTGCACGTTATGTAAATATTTATGTGCATGTTACGTACTGTGGGCATTAATACACTTTATTATGACGTGAATAATGGCAACGCATTGTAAAATATCTAAATATTTTTACCAATTGAGATCATTTTATTGCAATCTCAATGGATAGTCTCTTCATTAGGAGTAGGCTTAACAGACTGTAGATCTGTCAACCATTTTCTATCTTGCTAAGTACCTGGTACTTGTGATAGGCCTACATTGTCCTCTCATACCTATTAACACTGTAATTTGAAAACATTGTAAATACTATTTACTTTTAAAAGATTAACCGTGGAGTATCTTGCCGGCTCTTCTCCATAGGAAACGACCAATTGGAACCTGTACCTAAATCAAATCAAATCATTTATTTGCATAACACACTACAGGTTCAGAGGATGTTATAGAAAGTGCCTAGGTTCTGAAATTTCATAAGTGCCCTTGTAGGTTTATAAGAAATAAAATATTTTGAATTTGAATTTGAGGAACTTTTGGGTAACTGGCGAAAAAACCCGTATTGATTTCAGTTCCAGGTTTTAGAAGATTGTAATTAACTTTTCGTATACTCTTTTAGTCAAGTCATTTCTGAAAAATTTCATTTTGTAAACACTCATTTCCGTTTAGCCAAGGTTAATTAGGTGGTATTGACTCCACAGTTATTAACATGACGTTACAAACAGATTCAGTTCGTAATGATTTCCCACACAGCTTCATTGTATAAATTATGTGCGAGAGGAAATATAATGAATAGATACTAAATTAGACTCTGTGACCGACTTCCTTCTACTGCTCCATTTAATTGGAATTTATAATAGCCCATGGGAAGAATCGCGTTCATTTATACCCATACCGCATGGTCACTCAGTTCAGTGAGCGTCGTTCCCGTCCCCCGTCCCGCTCCCGCAGTGGCTGAGCGCAGCTTTACTGTTGCAGAGCCGCAACAGTGCGCTGGCGGACAGCAGTACGGCGATGTCGGCTCCGGCCCGGCCGCGCCGGCCCATCGCCCGGCTCGACGCTACGACGTACAGGCCGCCAGCACGGCTTCGGCCCGGCGCCGGCGTGCTCTCCGCATTGGACGCGTCCGCCGCGCGCCTGCCACTACACCGCCGCGCCGACTCCTACACCCCTCCCGAACAACAACTCGTCTCTATACAGAGCTCGAAGGAACTCACCATCAAAGAAGACGGATCACTCGGGCAGCCAGAGAAACAGCAACAAACGCAACACCAACACCAGCAAGATTTCAGTCAGCAACAGCAATTAGGACTGCAACACTCACAACAGTTACAACAACAGCAACACGAATACCAGCAACTATTGCTACAACAGCGATTGCTCCAGCAACGCCAACAGCATATTGAACAACAGCAGAAGCTTTTGAACGAACAGATCTACTACAATCAGCAACAATCCGAACCACAGCAATATCAGCAGCAGCAAGTCAGCCAGCAGAACTACTACAACCAGCCGCAGAACGAACAAGCATACCAGCTTCAGTTGTACGAGCAACAGAGACCAGCGTTCGCGCAGCAAGAGCCGCAGCGCAACGAAGAACCGTTCCAGTACCGCCTGCTGCCGACCGCCGACGGGCGCGCGTGATCCCGCGGTGACCTTGACCCACATCGCGCTTGTGCAACGATGCGCCGCTGCAGCACTGTTGCGCAACACTCTCACCGCATCACTCCTGCGCGCCTCTCACGCGGCCTCGGCCACGCAACGCTTCATCTGTCACTCGCAGATCGGGGTCATGGGCCGCTGCCATCCTTTCATCCATCCTCCCATCCACTTAGTTTGAGATCGGTCACAGACCTTTTTGAGTAGGGTTCATGTACCACAAATCATTTTAGTTCATGTTGCTTAACTTAAAACCTTTATACGCTTGAATTAACCGCATTTTTGTGTGCATCTGAAAATGTCATGCGTGTGAATTGAATCCTAGTTATTAGGTAGCTCAGGGTCTTAAGAGCACGAAGTTTCGTCACGTAAGGAGGTATATAATATGTTGGTATGAACATGATTGGGCAATTAGCGAGCGCCCTTCTAGACCTCTCACTTCGTTCGGATGTAGCCTTGACGTAGCACAGCATGCAACTGCGAGAGACGCATCATTCGACCTTCTTCCTATGTTGTCATCTTCTGAACACGTTGTACAATTGTAACAAGTCAGTCGCTTGTCGTATTGGGGATGTAAATAACAGTCACAGAATATTGGTGCTTGCTACATTATCCTAGATTGATTGCAACTCCTTTAGAAGTTGTAGTACAGGTACTTGCTGAAAAGTCCTTCACAAAAAAAAAATGATACGTTTTTCTTATTCCGAAACCTACTACCACGGTTTCGCTACGAAATTTATTGAACTAGGTATCATTAATTAAGTTCAAAGCTTATAATTAAAGCTCCAAGGTCATTTTTTCGCACAAGACCTTTGACAAAGAATGTTTAGAGTGTCATACCAACGTAATTACCAAAAAAGGCAGGATATTTGCCATCAAAAATTGCATTGTACTCGTATGCGTCCAAAACTAGATACAATGATAAATAAAAGTGTATTGTTCAGTTATTCTCAAAGTGCATACAATTGATTCTCTCACAGTACTGCGGGGTTGCCCAATGCTCCCACGAACAACGAACAAATAAGGACTGTATATTTTAGCGAAATTAAAATATTTTGTTGATGCGTTATTACTTTATAAGTATTAAAAACAATGGTATTCCCATTTGCCTATCAATTCTACTAAATTGCTTGCGTTTGAATATAGACGTAATATTGAAATAGACGAAGTTTGCAAATGGCAAAGGTTTACAGCCATTAGTTCATTCGGATTTGGAAGTTCAGGATTATGTATTCTATGTAACCAAGATCTAGTTCTGGATACTACACAGCTTCAATGCACTACATATTATACCATTGCACGATGAAACTGTGAACTGCTATTGCAACGTTGAAGTACATATTGAAAAAAATTCGACTGCTTTTAACACAGTAATAAATTTCTAGTACGAAATACTTAGTCGGTACAAATAAATATAAATTAACTGCACATGGACTATGCCCGGGCCGCAGTGTGATCAGACTAGCCTCATGAGTGAGTGGCGCATGGCGGTCGCTGCAACGAGTCGCATCGCATTCAGAGCCAGTAGTTACCGTTCGTTTTAGTTTAGACTTATTTAGTGCCACGACGCGGCGGCTTGACGCCCTCGTTAGCAGGACGTTGTTCGTCGCGCTCATATATTGTTATCTTAATGAAGAATGAAGCCAAGGACAGATTCACGCTTTGCCACAATAATACTTCACGCTAATTGGCTAAATGGCTACAATTCATAATGTGCGAATATTTCGTGAAGTGAATTACATTGTGTTAAATTCTTTATGAGCGCGTACAAAAAATATTCTCTTTATATAATTTGTAAGTTTGTAAGTGCAATTATTTTTTAACGTACTAATTATGTCAGAATCACAGTGATGGGAAGGGGATAATTATCGAAAGCTCTGCTCTGCGCTGCGAGCAGAGCTCTTCGATAATTATTAAAAATCTAGTGAAACATTGACATGTTTTTTGTTTATAAGGTGACGCTAACTACTAACTAGCCTGTTAGCTGTAACGTAGCTGATTTTAGTTTGGGGTGATGTCCTCACTTGTATACCTAATTGTTTTCTATTTTTACTTTTATGCAAAAAACAAGTTACCTCTTGTGATAAGATGTAAACACTTTCTACTTACTATGCAATTGTGATATATACTCAGTACAATATTCCTAGCTGTGATATAAAAGCGAAAAAAATGGTTGGTGGTCCTTAGTGTCTATGGCCATCGACGATGTCTTAACGGAGCGGCGATACATTAGCGTATTTTTGTACATTTCTAATATAATGTAAGTCAAACATGTATTAAACGTTTGCTAAATCCTGAATCTGTTCTTTACTTTCCTTTAAGGAGCTAACTACTCACATCCCACCGATGTATCTTAGCGGGGAAGACGACTTATATGTGAAGACGACCTAAGAACTACTTACGGTACGGACATTCGCCCGGGACCATCTATTTATAACACACACACACATAACCTACTTTTATCATAGTTAGTTAACAAAACACTTTCGACGCACAGTTTACGATGTCAAGTGAGCGTACATCAATATCGTGTGCGATGTGGACAGTGTGCAGGTAGGAGTCCACTCGGTGGCATTACAATGTATCGCAATAATATGGTGATGTCATTAATAACGTCTTCTGGCACTCCCAGTTGAAGTGGGTATTATTTGCATGCTGTTCTAGTGTGAACTCGACTGGTTGAGTCGCGATACACTTGTGGATATGGCAAAAATATGAAGGAGTGGAACTATGCAGCATTTATAAAATAGAGTTAAATAGTTTCATACGTAGGTGCATTCCATCACTGCATGTGACATGATGACAAAATAATAAGCCTGAACAATACATTGTGTTATTGTCTGTTTATTTTAAGCTATCAACAAAGGAACTAAAAATATGAAAACAGTTCTAAGGAAAAGGACATTGTGCCTGGGAGGTCCCAGGCACAATGTTTATATAACATACGAGTGTACGTTCTCTGTGTTGATATTATTTTATAGATACAGTTAAATAAGATCAATATTCGACAAATCGGTCCTACATACAAAGCTTAAACTTAACAACACGAACACCAGACTTGACACGGCAATCTTCTGTCCATCTGCACTATGTCTAGATCGCCACGCGTATCGTACGCGTGCGTGTCGCTGCCGCATTGCGTACTGCGTACCGGAGGACATACTCCTATCTATCGCAAACTAAGTAGGGGCCTATAGTGAACCCTCTCAGAGGACAATTAGTTTGTTTAGGATTTTAAGTGTAAATGTCCTGAATAGCAGTTTTAATGTTAAGTAAACTTGTATAGGCCGAAAGAGAGGGTGTTTGTTGAATATTCATTATTATGTTTGAGATTAGCGCTTACGTTGGATATTGGAAACTATTGTTTTCATTTGGACCAAGTTACAATCTAATACAGATAATAACGCGTCATCAGTTCATTTTAAACAATCTGTGTGTTAATCCAGATTATAAACTATCTGTGTGCCAAATTTTTATCCAAATCCGTACAGTAGTTTTAGCGTGAAGAAGAGACAAACATACACACTCACAAACTTTCGCCTTTATAATATTAGTGTGATAGTGTGATTGTAGGGCTTTCGATAACACAACAGAACATAACATCACGCCTGTTTTCACCAAAGGGTTGGACAGAGGCGTAGTACACAACCATTTCTCCACTTATTCACGCTGCAATATAATACGAAGCAAGTCTATTGCCGTCAACCGCGTACATATCCACAGGCTGCTACTAAGAAATTCTTGATAGGACAAATTATGTCTGACCCGGGAAACTAACCCGATCCTGTGTCGATAAATACTCATGCACGTAATAAACTCACGCCTCCAAACTACAGAACGACAGAACGCGACCTGCATGTATCCTTACATATGTTGATATCGTCGTCGGCAGTGTCGTTCGTCTGTCGTGTGCCCATACCAACACAAAGTTTTCATGTATTTTGGCAAATGAACCAATAGTGAAGCTCCAATATTTAATAAATTCCAACGGAATGTATTTGGTGGAATGGGCTACAGATACCGAGCGTCGAATGCCAACTGGCCAACCGTTTGGCGAGACATTTTGGCTGCTTCTCCAACATCACGCTAATATTCTGAAGACATTCAGTCAAGGTTTTCTGGTGTAACTTTACTTATGCCCACTTGCAACACAAACGTTAAACGTATGTAAAAGATCATTCTTTCTCTGTCATCTCCAAACGATTGACAGAAATTGAACTCTGTTTCAAATACGATTGGCGCTAAATGCATTTAGTGATTCATGGTGCCAGTGGGCTTTTGAATGTGTCTACTGCCACTATGTTTCGTTTTATATTTTTTCAGAAGACTGGATACTATGCAAATATTAATTAATTCATTCAAAAATAATAACGTTTATTTGTAAGTAGGACTTAAAGAAGATCGTCGGTAACGAAACGTAATCGACGTTTGACAGTTATTCTTTTTGATGTTGTCGACACATCTCGATTTAGCAAAAAGGCAATGAGTACTTATTAGGATGCAAGAGCGAGCAAAGCAGCTCGGGAAGTTGGGACTTGAGACCGACTCGGACAGGTTCGGTTAGGTTCGAAGGGGGTGACGGGGGCTCAAGTGAGCGAGCAAAGCGAACAAACGAATCTCCGTCATCCCCTTCGTGTTAGGTTCCATTTAACCCTGCAGACAGAATTAGGAATCGACTATGCCTTACTAACTACATAATTTTTTTTTTGGTTTGATCTTAACTTTTAGGGTTTTAACCTTGACCTTGAAGATAACATTGACCTCATTATTGCTTGAAAACAAATTCAGATCCGCCATGTGATCTTCGCCACCCTTAATACTTCCTCTATTCCACCAATCCCGAAAGAAACTGGCGATTTTTTTCTCGGCGTCTTTGGTTTTGCGTACTTTCAGGTTTTCAAATATAGACTAAAAAGGGTATATTCTACAGGGAGTTGATATGAAACTGCAAATCCGTTCAGCCGTTTTATCGTGAAATCTTAAAAAACAAACTTACTTTCGCTTTTATAATAACTATTAGTTTTTTTCAATTTACGGATCCGATGCACATTGCCTAGGAATAAAAATAGCTATTTATTTGAATAATAACACTTCACCATTCTAACTAAGGATAGAAACAAAAAAAAAAACTATAATCATAGTTTATACGCTAGCATAACTTTACGATTTGATTAAAATTACTTCTTCCCGGATTCCAAAGAAAGAGTTCCGCAATTGGACCGGGTCCAAATGTGCCTCTAGAGTCACTTCACTATTCTGTCTCTGTTCAACATTACGGCGAAGTTGTACCTACAAACTTTTAACGATAATTTCGATTGTGGCAGTAAAAATGAATGTACCTAGGTAGGGAGTCACATCGCTTTGAGTGTGAAATATTCATAAACAAAATAAGGTAGTCGCATAGCTATTGTGGTGACCCCGACTGTACTGCGGAACAGTTTGAATGCTGTCACGAAATAGGAATAAACTGGATTTGGCAAAAGTATTTCGCATCCCTTTTAAAATGTATCAAGAACGTCAATTGCGATTTGACGAGCAGGTAATTATGTACTTGATGCTAGATGATTTTGTAAAACGATAGTACCAAGTTCAGGCGTCCGTAGGAGAAAACGAAATTAAACAATTTCTTCTGACTATACAACGACATTACCTAATATCTACGAGTACTTGCATTTAACGAACTTGCTAATACTAATTGAGTTCAGAGTCTTGGCAACTTAGTTCAATTCGTACATACAAACTATATTAATAACAAACTGGTAACAGGCTAAGTTATCAGTTACAATAAGTTGCGGTGCGGTGCCCGACAACTTTTAACGAGCGAACGCGCTTTGTTCACCAAACAACGATACATCAACACTAACGACACTTTTTGGATAATGATTATTATTTTTTCAATCCTACTTATTCCTTTCTTCATAATATGTTTGTGTTTAGATTAGGAATCCGAAAGTGGTTGCTTTCTTCATCAGTGACATTCTATATTGATTTATACTACTTCAACTTCATGCAACTTATTGCTGGCAAAACTTCATCAGGCGTTTTTTTTCTAATTTTCTTTGTTCCTTAGAATACATACAGTCTAGATTTTAGTTTTTCCTGCCGGAACTCATCTCCTATGTCACCTATGTCTTGCCTCTGATGAGTACTTGATAGACAAAGATTTACGAACAGAGTTGAGGTACGTAGACACGTAATGTTAAACATGTGTGTGTATGCGTGAGATTCAAAGTAATCTTGATTATAGTAATTTTGTTTTCCATCAGTCTTAAAAGTTATCTCTCCCGTATTGTAAACGTTTGGCAAAAATCATGATCATGACCCAGCTGACTTTTATTTATTTTGTGTATGTTCTGCTGAATGCCCTCCGATTAATATCACGTGTGTTTGTTTGTGACAGTCAAAGCTGAACTGCGAGGTGTTGTACGACGATCTAGCCTTCGAAGTGCGCTGGGCGGTCGCCGGTGACAGCATTGTGCTGCAGCTCGTGGCAAAACTTGGTCAGTACCTCCTTCCTATTACTGAGTCAGTAAAGAGAACCAAAGCAGTCGACGTATCCCACAGAATAAGCAAGCAGAAGTGGCAAACCGAACCGGCCATGTTTATAGTCGAAGAACAGCTGAGCCTTGAGGTTAATGTGTTCTTGAATGAAGCATGTATTTGCGACTAGGTGGATCGATAATCTCCGCTCGGTGATGGTGAATAGAGACGATATGTATGATATGTACCCTAACTCTCTAACATGTGTGATACTTCCAGAGGACGGCGAGTACATGGCGTTCGGCGTATCTGGCGACAACCTGAAGACACAGATGGTGGGTGGTGACCCGGCCGTGGCCTGGGTGGACAAGCGCACGCTAAAGGGATATGCTGAGGACTACTACCTGGACGCCAAGAGCCAGTGCGCGGGAGTCCGGGGATCCTGTCCCGATGAAAGACTTGTGGTAAGTGCAGCGCCACAAAGGCTGAAAAGCCGAAACAGTTTTTTAAAGTGTGTTGTCCCGCTCACAGGCGAACGATCCGAAGAAAGACTGAAGCTGTGGCGAGCCGGTGCTTCCTTACCAAACCCATTTGTTACACCCGCTGAAGACCTCCCGCCTGGGCATGAGTTACCTTGGGTAACCTGGAAGTCTTTAAACAGACTCCGGACCCAGGTCGGCCGAAGCAAGGAAAACCTGTTCAGGTGGAGATTCATAGATGACTCCGCCTTGGAATGTAAATGTGGTGCAGTTCCACAAACGATGGGACACTTAATATCGTATCCTGCGTGTCCTGTCAGTTGCACGTTACAGGAACTAATGGACGTTGGTGATGGCGCCAAACAAGTCACCGAATTCTGGGCCGAGTATATTTAGATTGCTATCGACACGCTAAGAAGAAGAAGAAGTGCAGCGTGTCTTTCTGTTACAACTGTGACTGATGAGACAAAAGATACTCAATAACAGCAGTGCAGCAGTAGTTTAACTCGTGGCAGTTGTGCGGTCACAACTGCAGCGCTATTGTCACGTACGACTTTAACGAGTTAGCAAAGCATTTCTAAATCATACAACATAATTAAGCTATTTTCTATACAATACAACTAATATGTATGCCATATACCAAAGAAATAGACTTTTATAATAATTATGCATTCAACAACACTATTTTTTGGCAAATTGACTGTTATCTCAAATTGACTGTATATTCTAATTACAACTGTCATTTTTGACAGCTCTAGTCTTTAGAAATGGTCAATTGATGGAGTGTGTCAATTTACTATACCTACATTACTTTTTTATCATACAAAAATAAACTAAAAGCTTAATTAGTACCTACCAAAAAAAATCATCCATATCCGTCACCGGAAAAAGTAACCATAAGCTAAGAACATACGGACCTCCTGTGCAGGAGAACACGAACTCGATCCGCCTGCTGAACGCGGCGCTGGTGAATGGCTACTCCATCGTGACGTACCAGCGCTCGCTGAAGGCGGCCGACGAGCTGGACCGCGCCGTGCTCACCAACGGCAGCCAGGCGATCATCTGGGCCATCGGACCGCTCAACTCCAGGAATGAAGTGTCCTACCATCCGCACTTCACCAAGGTTAGTGGACAAAACTTATGAAGTATTAATAGACCAGCTCTTCGCTCGCGACTTTATTACGTAGTACATATAATAATACCAAGTTTATGTATATAAACACCAGGTCCCCGAGAATAAGATTAGTCAAAAAAACGAAATTCGCTCCTTTCATCTCAATCTTTCTTAGTTACGTCCTACGTTACTTGAGCGGTTCGGGCTGGGCGACGATGTGTTAGTTGGATAGTTGCCTTCTTACCCGACTACGGCAAAGCCAAAAGGAAGGGTCATGATTTTAGCAGCTTATGTGTGGTATGTACATATGCTTGTATTTGCGTGTGTTCCACCGTAGCGCCTAAACTACAGAACCGGTTTTGATGAGTGAGGTATCAATAGATTTGTAATAATGGTCCGGGTGACATGGGCTATCTAAATTGTCCCTAAATTTAATAAGGTGGACTTTAGACGTAAGTTTCTAACCTCGAAATAAATTTAATTGAGATGACCATGACATGTTTGTTATCAAAAGAAAGATCTTGACGAGCACTTGTCAAAGTCAATAAATATATTAAAATTGTAAAAAAACATAAGTAAACGTGACACTGTGCTACGTATGAGATAATACCAACGCGTAGTTAATCAAATTTTAATAAATAGTAACGATTTTTAATTCCACTCATAAGAAGAAAAACAAGTACAGCGAAGTTAGTGCAAAACTCAGATCCGGTCCTGTATGGAGTATTGCAGCCATTTATGGGATGGCTCAGCAGAATACCAACTGGCTGCACTGACTCAGTTGAACGCAGAGCAAAACAGCTTATAGGCGACGATTGCTTGCCTGTCGGTCTTCTACAGACTGTATTTCGGAGAGTGTGCGCAGGAGCTCCATGACATGAATCCACCACCGCTTTTTTGCTACCGGACTACCAAGCGTACTGCAGGGTACCATCCGCACTTGGTTGATATCCGGTCCAGTCGTACTCAGCGCTTCTCCTCCACATTTATTATGTGCACAGCCAAAGTGTGGAACTCTCTGCCAGCGTCTGTATTCCCGTCCACATATGACCCGTCTGTCTTTCAAATCAAGAGTGAACAGGCATCTTCTGGGCACGCTCGATCCATTATAGACGTCATCGTTTTCCATCAGGCGAGATCGAGGACAAGAGCAGGCCAATTCAGCAATAAAAAAACAAAATTGTTTCGTTCTAGGCACTATGCACTGTTATTGAAATTTAAAATAGGTTAATCACTGACTATACATGTATGCTGACTGATTGTATTACTTTTATTTACGTTGTCGTAACGTTTATCAAGCGTTAAAACGGAAAAGTATATTAAAAAATTAACCAACTACGGGAAAATAAAAATGAGTACTAAATAAAAAGTATTTCAGACAGAAATCAATACATTGGTACAAAAACCGGCCAAGTGTGTGTCGGACTACGCACAATGAAGGCTTCCGTAGTTGAAATGAATTTATCCCAATAACAAACTTAACATTGTAGTAGAAAATCATGTTCTAATTATAATACTCGTACATTGCAACTGCAAATGTATGTTTGTACGCACAATATTGAGCGATTTACCATGTTATTTTAAGACTTAGTTTTTTTATATATATATTATAAAAATTGAAAGTCAGAATTTACGATCAAAGCTACAAAAATACTGTTAATTCTGAATGACTACAAAACAATCATAGGACATGAGACGGGTTTTTTTTCCGAATGTTTTGTATTCACAGACGAGCGTATGACGAATCCTATTACTGGCGGACTAAGCCTGTCGGAAGCCCGGGGCGGCAAACTTGGGCGTTTGCCGCCCCGGGCTCAGTATGCTGAACATTTTGAGAGCTAGAAGAATGTAAAATATAAGAGCGAGCGAAGCGAGCTCGAAATTTTAGCACACTGCCTCGAGAAGGTTAGGTTTTCCTTTGACCATTCATCTATAGGTATTATAATATAATAAAATAATAATTTTAATATAATTTATTTATTTATTTATTTAGCTACAACGGTTACAACCAATTACAGTAACAAACATTATAAAAACAGAAGAGACAATATTATAAACCACATTATAATATACAAAATTTAAACATGAAAACATAAATAAAATAAAAGAAGGTTAACAACACTGTCATAAATTCCTCTCACAGTACTTCTGACATACCAATAAAATCTTCGTCCATCCATCCGCAAACAGGTCGCCTGTTGGGTTAGAATCCAAGAGATCATTAAGCGCGGCCAGAGTGCGAGGAATTGGCGACTTAGCACGGGCAACAGTACGACATGATACATAATTATAATAATATTATTATAAAGAAACATTTGTATGTTTGTAATAATATTTTGTAAGTTTGTATGTAGTGGGTAATCTCCAGAAATACTAGTCGGATTTGAAAAAAATATTTTTGTATTGGATAGCCCAATACTTGAGGAAGGTTATAGGCTCACGCCGAAGTCGCGGGCAGAAGCTAGTAGGTACAGAAATAATAGGAGATACTTTGTCGATTTATACGGAAAAGTTGCAGCATTAAACGAATACAAGATGTAAGAGATTTTTTTTTGAACGTTTTTTTATAGAAATAGGAATTACTTTGTTGACCTATACTGAATAGTTGGAGAACGTAGGATGCAAGAGTGAGCGAAACGATCTCGAAAATTTTTGCATCCCCACCCCGGGAAGGTAAGGATTTCTTTTGAGTGTTAATACATTAGGAGTCAATTAGTCGACTAGAACAGTTTGAAAAAAAAAAAGAGAATGTAGGATGCAAGACTGCAAGAGCGAGCGAAAAGGGCCCCCAAAAAGGCTGTCTTTAGTCCCAGCCAGTGATCCCATAAAAAAAATTTCAACAAATTGTGTTCCGTTGTGTTGTGATGAAATTTATCTACATCCTAGTTTTGTATTTTGAATCATTACTGTGTGTGTAGGGCGACAAGTTGATCGAGTTCGGGCGCCCGCCGGTGTGGAACTGCCCCATGCCCGAGGAGGACGAAGCACCAGCCGAAGAACCGCAAGCGGAACCCGTGCGCTCTGCGCAACATACTGTGAGTATAGGTACAGGGTGTCAAAATACCCATGAGATAGCCGCTGTCTACGCATTCTGTACCAACATCAAACTAAGTAACTTTGGCCAAAACCGATTGCTGGAAACGAATATTATTTTTGATGTCGTTGTTTATGGCAGCGCGCAATGTAACCAAAGCCGTGCGAATATAAAACAGCGCCCGGGGCAAAGCCTTAATCTAGCGCCCCTACGCATGATGATTTTTTAGACATTCTATAATTTTTTATTCTAAGTTTGCCGTAAGTACTTACATTACTAGTTTTCTTTAAACCTAGTTAAGCTGTTCATAACCCAATACGAGTATCACCATGTGATCCTCTCTTTACTACTGCCCTCGTCTTTGCCCGCGTGGTAATTCCTTTTCTGGAAATATAAAAGTAGCCTAAGTTACTCCTTATAATATCAGCTATCTGCCAATGAAAGTCCCATCAATAATACCGCTTCGATTGTAATAACCAACATAGCACACTGGTATCATAATGTACTAAAAAGCATTTAGTAAAAAGCTGTTATTTTAGCATTACGAGTACGAGTCACTGTGATCTCACTGAGAGAGCAAGAGCGAGCGGAGCGAGCTCAAACATTTTAGCAACTTACTGTTCATTTTCATAAGGTTTTTACTAATTACGGGTAATTTTTCAAAAATAATTGGTTTTGGAAAATATTTTACGATTTTTTGCTTCCTCACGTCACGTGTGCGCTACAGCCCCCTTGTTTCTTGGCCCCGTATCATGAATACGGCTGATACTGTGGTAGCTAAGTCTCTGCACTTGAGTATCATCAAGATGATTTTGTCAAGCAATGGTACAGGAATTGAGGGGGTATTTAAAGTTAAGTTATAATATTTAAAACTTTCAATGGTGTGCTGGTGCCTGCGTTTAGAAGTGAATGTTGGGTGTGGCAAAAGAAGCACGAAATTAGAATAAATGCTATGGAAATGCGTTCGTTGCGAAACATGTATGGTGTGACTATGAAGGCTGAGGAATGATGTGATAAGGCAATGGTGCGGTTTAAAAGAAGATCTGCCAAGCATATTATAAGCTGGGGGATTATTATATCGCTGACAAAAATGCTTGGTTGAGGCAAGCATTTTTGTCAGCGATATAATCCCCCACGCTGGTCCAGTTCCACAAGGGTGCATAAACTAATTGATTAGCATTCGAAAATATTGTTGGAGCTGCAAAAAATTGTGTATGGTTGTGCTGATCCATGCGTCGTGTTCGTGAACGGGCGCCGTCAGTCCCCGACTGGCCATCTCTTATCTGACTCGGCTTATTTAAATTTATTTTAATTTTTGAATTGTATTTATCTTTTTATTACGGACGCTTTTCACGTGCACATCTTTCTACATTGTTCTCACATGTATAATTTCAATATGAATGATGTTACCAATATTTTGTAACAATATTATGATTTAGAAGAGTGTCCGTGGAGTTTCTTGCCCGTTCTTCTCCATAGGAACCTACGCTTTGGAATAGGCAACTAGCTTCATATTTCTGACTGACTGACCCCTTGACATTTCAAAAGTGCCTGTAAACGGTTTAATTGAAATAAATTCTTTGAGTTTTTTTTTCTGTGTTGATCTATTGACGAAATTGAGAAAGAGTAAACTTAGTTTGGTCATGTTGAGAAGATGAATGAAAGGCGACTGGTAACATTTACAAGGCAGATGTTAGTAGAAATTCCGAGAGCGGACGCCGTAGGAGGACATGTAGTGACCTCATTGGTGATGTTCTTCAGAAAGGTCAGGTGCGTAGTACTCGCAACTGGCGTGCGAGTATGAACATAAACGAGGAAAAAGGAGTATGTAAGGATCGTAGCAGGTGGCGTTCTGTGGTTTGTGCCTACCCCATGGGAAGATGGCATGAGTTTATGTATGTATTTAAAACTTGAATTTGTTAAAAACAGTTAGAACCTGTTCCCAGGTATCCATGTTAGTACAAAAAAATATCACAATGACGGAAAGAACAAATGATTCTTCAAATTCAAATTCATTTTTTTTTATTTCACTTAATCCTACATTTACATGGGCACTTATGAAACGTCAGAAGCTAGGTGCACGGTTCCAATTGGTCGTTTCCTATGGAGAAGAGCCGGCAAGAAACTCCACGGTTACCTACTCTTTTAAAAATAATTGGCTTTTACAATATTTTCATATTACAGTGTTATTATGTATGGGATTTTCGACTTCGTTAAGCGCCGTTTTAAACCCTCACTGTCCATTTGATGCAAGCTCAGATGATTGAACCTGAAGAAACGTTCAGTTTCTTGATGTCGTGATAATACGTGCTCAACAAAAAAAAAAAAAAAAAAACAATTTATAGACTAAGTTTCTTTAAAAGCAGAATACCCTCCAGGCGCAAGTGATCAAGCCGAACCCCGTGCCGACTCCGAAGCCCGTGCCTAAGGCGGCGCCGTGGGACATCCCCGCCATCCAGTGCTACGAGCCGCCCGACGGCGTGTTCTACGCGCAGATGGGGCCCACCGGCGGCAAGCAGGGATACTCCGCCATCACTGGTAACTCACTGTTCTTTAATTATTACATAGTATCATGTTTGATTGAAGCCATACGTTTGAAATGTACGTTTGTACAAGAGTTACTTTTATAGCGAAAGTGGGCACTAAGAAAGGGTTAAACAGGGGATGATAGTTTGTATTATATACTTCATTTTTGCCCATGGGAAATCTCATTCGGCTTGTTATATCATTAAATCCTAACATACTGTCAGTAGCTCTATAATCATGTCTTGCAGTGGACCCGACTTAAACATATATCTTTCTAGAGCTGCAGAAATCCATTAAGAATAAGAATAATTAATTAGTGAAGCATAGCTAACTAGCTGCGCTCCGCGGTTTCACCGGCATACGTCTGGATCCCGTGGGAATATCGGGAAAAAAAGTATTCATCCAAATCCGTTCAGCCGTTTTAGTGTAAAAGCGTAACAAATAAACAAGATCACTTTCGCATTAATTGTAATATTAGTTAGGATTACGTGTAAACATCGCAACAAGTAGGTGTTTTGTATTGACGTACAATGATTAAACATTAATCTTGTCTTTTATCTATTCTTGAAAAGAAGCAAGCTATATTTTTTGAACTTCCAGCTCGATTAGTATTCTACTTTTTCTCTTCAATCTTAGAATGAATCATTTCATGAAGTGTTCGAGCATTTCATGAAATGGTTGTGTTTTATGAAATGGCCAGCTAAAATTAATCAAATCGATTATTTTCGTCAACGTTTTTTGTTTTCGGATGTCAATCGACGTTTGGCCATATCATTAATGTAGGGTATTCATGGTTTAAGGAGTAGTAAAAATTGCCAAGTAACTGCGACCAACTTGGAAGCCGCGGCACCGCTCTCTTCGCTCGCTACGCTCGCCTGCCGTTGGTCACAGTTCTAACCTAACCCGTTTGGTCGGGGTGCCACAAGCGGTGTGAATTTTATTTTTGGATGGGATTGGATTGGATTGGAATTGATTAGTTAAGAACTGGGATAAAGGGCGCGCGAGCCGAGCGAGCGCTATTTCCAAGTAGGTTGCTTAATTTCCATAATATCATATTCAAATTTGGAAATATTATATATAAAATAAAAAAGTCCGTCGACTTTTTTTCGTGGTCACCCTACTACTCACCAACATCTGTACCGGTGCATAATCTAACTGTTTCACGGTATGTTTGGCCATATCATGAAGTCATACATCCTGGTCATACACGCACCACCCACCCATCCATCTGTACCTTTGTGTGTAGGTCACGTGGGCTGGGGCATCTCCTGGTACATAAACGGCCTGCTGATCCCCGAGATCAACGTGGTGCGTGGGCGCAAGTACACGTTCGTGGTAGAAGGTGGCTCCAACCCCGATGTGCCGGCGAGGTACCACCCCTTCTACATCACCGACGACCCCGTTGGCGGCTACTTCCACAAGACCGATAAGGAGAAGGAGGTAAATAAATAACTTTGATTTTTTTATTTGCTGTCTCTTTGATTTTCATTTACAACGCTACAAGGATCTTTTGGCTTGCACCCAAGATCGGAACCAACGCCGCCATCTTGTTTTGTCGAAATACTCGTATATTAATTTATGTGACAAGTTCACAAATCCAACCAATAGCTGTCAATGTTCAGGCGTCGAACGTTCCTTGTAGTGCTCTATATTCCGTTGTTTGAATAGCGTGGTAAGAAGACTTTAAGAAGAGTTTATTTATTTTACGAAGCAGTGCAACAATGCTGTTAAATAATCTCACTTGATCTAAAATATCTCTATTATAACTTTAGTGTATCAAAATACAATCACTTACCAAAGTCTATACTAGAAACTCCATCCATCGATGAATTTAAAAAGAAATTAAAAAGATTCTTGCTATTCAAATGTTATTATAGTATTCAGGATTATTTAATAGTTGATGTAAGGACAAATTTTACTCAGAAATAATGTTGTTGATGTGACATGTGATTAATGCACTGATTATTTTTTCATTTTTTTTTTTAAACGTTGCCCCACACTAGGATTTCTCCTGTATCGTGGGTGCGTTTACAAACATTTATAATCACATACACAAACAGCCAAACCCGAAACAACTACTTGTAGGTCATACAAATACTTGTTCCGTGCGGGATTCGAACCCGCGACATGCAGCGCAGAAGTCAATCGCTTAACCACTGCGCTAACCGTGCCGTCAATTATTTATCTATTATTATTATTTTTAACATTTATTTACAAATCTATCTTGAAATTCTCATTATTTGAATACATGATATTTTAATTTTCAATTATTCTAGTGACATTGTTAATTGCTATGTTTCATTATTTTTTGCCACGGTGAAATTACCAAAATTATGTTATTAATTATAAATGATTGTTGCAGTGAATTGTATAATTAATAACAATGTTGTGCTTGTGACACAGTCAAAGCTTGAGATTTGCATGCCTCAAGGCGTAATATGGTTGAACTATTTTCTATTTTTAACAACTTTATGTAATTACCCATATTAGCGAATACATTATTTTGAACTAGGTGAAGAACCTGTATCTCGGCATACAGCGGCATACCTCTCTGATAAAAGACTGTTTTTTTTTGCCAACATGCAATACGCCTGTATAAAGTAAGGGAATTATTAATGTTTAGCGGATTGACACACCACCTAATTCAATAAAAAACAATATTTTTTTCATTGTGTTCACTGTCTCACTACTACTATTTTTCCAGGGTGTAGAGATCTACGCGGGCGTCCGTCGCACGCGCTCGGGTGGGCTGAGCCCCAGTGGCGTGGGGCGGCTGTGCAACTGGACGCCCGACAGCCAGGGCCCGGAGGCCGACGAGTTCCCCAGCTTCGGCGCCTACCAGCGCTCCCTCACGCTCGTGTGCGAGGAGGGCAACCCAGGGGTCGTCACGTGGGTCCCGGACAGGAAGACGCCTGACACTGTCTACTATCAGGTTAGTTGCTATCCTCCTTGAGGCAAGCTCACCAGGTTGACCTGCATGGCGCATCTTCGAGAAACTTTGGACACGGACTAGTAAAGAAATGGAGTGCGAAATTTAACTCGTTTCCCTGCGTCGCGTAAAATAAGCGCCATTCCTGCACCAATCCGCAGATTTTATTATAATGAATAAGCACTTGCATAAATACATTCTAAAGCTGGTACATGCATAGTTGCATGTACCAGCTTTAGAATATATTTATTGATGTTGTTTTATTTTTCATGTCCTTGTTTATACCATACCAAATCGACAAACACAATATTAATTGTCCAATACCAGACAACGACCGAAAACTTTCACTATTATTTACAAACCATTACTTTCATCTGTTCTCTACAATATCTCATATTGCATTATTCTTTACTTCACTGTTACATACCACGCATGCAACTGAACGTGTCTAAGTAAACGCAATCCAGTACTGCGCATTACACACAAAACACCATGCCATATTACGCGGCCGTTAATATGGCACATCGAGTTTTAGGAAAAGATAGGCTTTGTTTTAGGAAAGATACTTGTCTTACAGACTCCTTCAAAAACTTGATGTTCCACTTTAACGCCTGGATACTATGCCCATTTATTACTTACATCACAGGTTGCATTAATACTGGTACCTACTTTACGTCTTATGTATCGCTAGATGCATGCACACATGTGCAACGCTCCTATATGAAACTAGATATCTATTATATTCAAATACAAACTGTGCTCCGTGCATCTCCTATGAGTTTGCAGAATAAACACGGCCACCCCAAAATACACAAGATAACTAGCTTTATGCCCGTTAAGATTTGAAAAAAAAGAGCGTTTCATAAGTGTGCTTGCACCTGGTAACGATGTAAGAGGTTGAGTATCCATGTAGTATGTAATATGCGTCTCTACTGTGAAGCATACACTGTATGTACATAATCTTTACTATCTGTTTTCTGTTTCAGCCTTCCAAGCCTTCTCTGTGCATGAGATAGCTCGATTACTTCTCAATGTATATTATTGGACGGTGAAAGTTTCATTAGCTTGCAAAGTTTGTTTAAATTTCCGGTATTAACATGTTTGTCTGTTGCAGTGTTTCACGCACCGCCACCTCGGGTGGAAGATAAACGTGGTGGACGAGTGCGACGAGACGGACGCGCAGGAGAGCCGTGTGGTGCAGGCTGTGGCGCTGCCCGACGACCTGGCCGGCGAGGAGTCCGTGCAGGTACCGTCACGACTCTCTCCGCAACGTAACTTTTTAGATGAGCGCAGGAAAATACAAAAAATAATCAATACGAAAACGAATTATGACGATTTCAGTAGATTTAAGAGCGAGAGCGGACTCATGGGAGAAGTGTACCCAGACATAGAACAGACGCCGCCGTACAACAATAAGAGACAGGAGTATTCTGAATTGCCGATATCCAACGTACAAATCAAGGAGGTGATACAAGCCGTAGAGACCCTGGAGAACACGATGAAGGACGACAAGAAGAATGCGACGTACCTGCAGTATCAGGTGCACGAGGATGGACAGGAAAATTTGTTCGTGGCCGAGCAGCCACTGCGCGACGACGACGAGTACTTCTTCGAGCCAGGGAAGATCAGCAACAATTACTTCTTAACGGTCAATCAGAAACCTCTGACATTACAATCTGTATTAAGACCAGCCCCACACAATGCCCACAAGCCAATAAATAATATACGACCTAGTCCATTCCGCCGTCCGGCGCCTCCTGAGATCAAACTCCGTCGTCCTCCTCCAACATATCAAAAGGGGAATATGAACATGGGCTACCCGCTTCCCCTCCCAAACAACCATGGCTTGTACGGACCGCAGAAGAAACCGCCACCAAAGTTCAACCAAAACCGTTTACAGTCGAACATGAACCGACCACCCATGAACGGTATGCCACCGATGAAAACTTTGCCCTCGATGCACCAAAATAAACCCAACTATAATAAATTAGGGCCCAAACCAAATTCAGTGCACCCACAAAACTCAGCGCATCAACAAAATTCAGCGCATCAACAAAATACAGGGCATCCACAAAATTCAGGGCATCCACAAAATTTAGGGCATCCACAAAATTCAGGGCATCCACAAAATTCAGCGCATTCACAAAACTCAGCGCATCAACAAAACTCAGCGCATCAACAAAGTTCAGCGCATCCACAAAACTCGCCGTATCAACAAAATTCAGCGCATCCACAAAACTCAGCGCATTCACAGTTTTCAGCGCCTTCACAAAATTCAGTGACTACTCTATTTGCAGAGCCTCCACAATTTGCGAAGATACCGAATAGTCCAGTACAATCTATAATAATGGGTAAACCGATCTCCAACAATGTACAGTTAACGGTTCCGAGTCAGACATTGAATCTAGGTCAAACCGACATTATTGCTAATCAAGTGGTCAAAAGTCAAATAATGCTGCCCCCCGGTGGTAACGATGTGATAGCTCAGCATAGCAACGTACAAACGTATTACAATAAACCGGGACAGATCATACTCGGCAAACCTATGGACAACCCTATGCCTCTGGACCAACAGATGATCCCAACGAAGGAGCTCGGTATCAGATCACCGCCCACTCCAGCGCCAGGGTTTTTTCAGTCAACACCAAGTATTAATTTGCAACATGAAAACGAACATCAGTCGCAAAACGAAATAAAGTCATCCGATTTCATTGGCGAATCGTCCGATAAGTCTACGATTTTACCTGCCGTCAATACAGGATTTAAACCTGACTCAATCGTAGTTGAGAGTGGGTTCAAACCTATAATTAGAGAACCACTAATGGCTGGTGAAGACAGGATAGCTGAATACGAAGGAAACGCCAATAGACGAGAAGACGCTGATGTTGAAGACGATTATATTGAGTCTCCTTTGTTCAACGAGCCCGTCAACCACCAGTACCCCCCCAGTGACAAGGTCACAGAGACGTTCGAACCAATGTTCATTCCATCCCCACCGGACCACTTGTTGCCCACCAACGATAGAACTATGGAAGTATTCCCAACTAATCACGCCAAAGAAGACAGACCCCATCCAGTATACTTGAAGAATGTCACTAAACTGACTAACGTGACAAAACATGGTTTGATAGGTTTGTTCAGCAAGAAAAACATGGAAAAAGAGGTTCCCGGCGATCTAATGATGGAGTCCGATAGAATCAGCCCTCATTACCTCCCTCCCGATCCAAAACTACCAAAAGAGCATTCTCAGAAATTATCTTCATCCAGCGATCAAACTTTCACCACCTACGATGGAAAAACTGTTTCAGCAGCGACATTGACGAGCATCTCCGATGGAACTAAAGTCCCCTCTAAATTATTTTCTGCTAAACTACCAGCTAACTTCGAGCAATTGTTAAAAACGCCACAATTTGGTCCCTTCAAGGGCGAAATCCCACCACCAGTAGCTGCTCATATTAACAAAGAAGCCCAAGCAACGAATAAAGCCAAAGTTATCGATACAAGGACGACTCATTTGAAACTTGTAAATATTCAAAAACCTGAAGATTTGAAAGCAGAAGGCAGTAAAAAAGTCGAGGTGACTGTACGCATACCGCAGGTTGAAGAACAGACCGCAGAGGAATATGAAGACGACGACGAAGACGAAGATGAGAAAGTGAGACAGCGAAGAGACACAAAAACCACTCAGTTCGAGATGGGAGAAATTGAAGAAGTTCAAACCAACGGGCACAGCATGCCTAAGAACCAAGTAGAGTTTGAGAATGAAAAGCACGCAACCGCTGCTGCAACCTCGATGCGACTGTACTGGATGACGCACTTACTGCTACTTACGTTATGTATAAAACTCTTGTAACATAATAAATAAGCTAATTATTTAATATTTATTGGATATTGTATAGGGCTTGCCATGAAATGCATTTCGTGTTGGATATGTAAAGTATCGGGGTTGGCTGTGGGACGCTCTGCATCGCTCTTCTATGCGCCAATCGGCCTCTCGTGTTAAATTAATCTGAACCACACCTGTTACCACTTTGTTACACGCATAATGCAATTCAATACTCCGTTAGAGTTTAAGGATATTGTAAATATTTTTATTTTCTAATAAAATTAGTGTTACATTTTATCATTGTAGTTTAATTTCTGCATTGAAGGCATACGAAAATCTGTGCACAAGTTTTAAATCACCCAAATGTTATGAGAGGAGGTCTGGAGGTCTGCAGTGAAACAACAATAGTCTGGTAGTATAATTTTATTGAGATCGTTGAAAGATAATAAGCGTATTACACAACATGACATCCTTTATACTCCTGATCTTTAATTGTGCCTACAACGGTGCAGAAATCAGAAATCAGAAATCATTTATTTTGCAATGAATGTGGGTACAAAATAAGTTTTTTTTTTTTTAATATCTTTATTTAGAAAAAAAGGCTTTAATCGCGAAGCGATTATGCCAGCCTCGTAGTTTTACAGAATAAATGGAAAGTAGGTAATAAACAAATAACTAAGATCTTAACTTAATTAATTTAACAACCAAATGATATAACTTAATAGCTAATTTGGATGTAGGTTTAGACAAGATCAAATTACACATGCCAACATCCCTTAATTTAAGTCCTGCTTCTGATTCGAAAACTCTTCGTTCTGCCCCAACCCGAGCACACTCCACCAAAGCGTGATAGGCGTCCTCCCTCATATTACAAATCAGACAGTTCGGGGTATCAACTACCTTCATAAGATGTCCGAACGCATTCAATGGAATATGCCCGGATCCTTGGTGGTTCAGACTGAATTGTCTTGTACCATAGACCCTTCTCTTCGGATCTTTTATCAAAGTATACTTTCCACATGTTATTGCAAATTATTTTAACATCTCTTAATATATCTGTGAAGAAGGGTAGATAACTAACAGATATTTCTTCATAGGTTCCTGTTTTTGCCAACTTATCTACTTGTTCGTTTCCCAACAGACTAACATGTGATGGAATCCATTGGAATTTAACAGTTTTGCCACTTTCTCTCAATCTTAAATATAAATCTAGTATTGAATAAGCTACGGGCAGACCTCGTATGCCCGAGGTGCACCGAGCTATATGCTGCAAAGCGCTTTATGAATCGCAAAGTATCACTACCTCAGTACAACTGCACGACATCAAGTACGACAGACATTCCGACATAGCATACAATTCTGCCGCCATTATGGATACTTTGCAGTTCAATATGAAACTAGCCCCCGTGTTAGATTGAGGATCAAAAAAGGCTGCTCCTGTTCCATTATCGTCCTTGGACCCATCACTGTAAATCTGATAGAATCCATCATAATTTCGTGCAATAGTTTCTACAGATTTCCTTAAAAGTGCTACAGAGGTATGTGATTTTTTAGTGCCTATCATATCATCAATATTCAGGTTAATGTGTGACTTAATATCAATATTAGCCATCCATGTCGATAGTGAGAACATCTCTAAAACTTTAGAACGATGTAAAGTTTGATTGGACATCTCACTGTATACGATAGTTAGCAACGGTTTTTTTCTTATTGCGCCAATACGATTCCTGCTCGCTTAATGATGTTAATTTCGATATCATTGAAATAGTGTCACCGTCAATAGACTTAGCTTTTAAACAAAATTTTGCAGCTAAATATTTCCGTCAAACAAACAATGGTGGCAGACATAACTCCGATTCTATCGCGTGAATTGGGCAACTTTAAAAAAAACCGCCAACTACTCTCATGGCTTGGTTTTGAATTTTGTCTAATCTCGAAATATTGGTCTTAGCGCTATTATCGAACAAAAAGCTTGCATAATCTATCCGACTTCGAATGATTGCAATATATAGTCGTCTTAAATGTAATGGATGAACTCCCCATGACGAACCAGCTAGCACCTTAAAAACATTTAATAATTTCATACCTCTTTCACAGGTTTCATTGATCTGTTTGCGCCATCTCAAGGATGAATCTAGCCACAGTCCTAAATATTTAACAACAGGAACATTTTCCAAACAGACATTGTTGATATTGACATTTGGTGGCTGTAAAGTCTTTCCTCTGGAAAATAAACATATTTTACTTTTCGTGTGGGATAGTTCCAGACCCAATACTCCTAACAAATTAGTCAAACTATCTATGACTTCCTGAAGAGTTGTGGTCATAAATCTAATGTCTTGTCCAGAAATATAGAGGACAAAATCTCGGCATACTGGGATATATATACACTTATAATCTCTTTGCAGATATCACTAGTAACTATGTTAAATAATATTGGAGACATAGGGTCTCCTTGGGCCAATCCCTTACATGTCCATCTTGTAATCGAAACATTACTCCCTACTTGTGAAACAGCTAAATGTCTTTCCTTTAAGTATTCCCATATATATCTACATATAGAAGCCCCCACCCCTATGTCATCCAGCTTAAATACCACTTTCAATATATTGACATTATTATATGCGTTGTCTATGTCAACGAAACATGCTAATGTCTTTTGATTATTGGTGAAACCTATTTGAATTTGTGAAACTATTCGTACAAGATTGTCCAGGCATGACTGAGATCTTCTAAATCCTACAGTATTATTGGAAAAAAGACTTTTATTTTCAAAAAACCATTCAATACGTCGCGTTATAATGTTGTGTAAGGTTTTGCAAAGACAAGATATAAGTGATATAGGTCTCAAAGATTTAATATTGCTCGGATCGCGTCCAGGTTTCGGTACAGGAACTACTTTAACATTCCTCCATTCTCTTGGAACCTCACCTTCAGACAAACATTTGTTAAATAAATCAACTATCAACTGTTTGCTGGGAAAATTATAAATCATCGAATAGGAAATATCATCCTCCCCTGGAGCGGTATCCTTCATCTTTAGTACATTAGATAGTTCCTGTTCCGAAATCTGTGTTTCCAACTGTAAATTAGTTGAAGTAAAGAAAGGACATAGTGGCAGGACGTAATCTGGTGTCAATTGTCTTAAGAACTCACTAGCCTTCTCAGCATCCAAACAAATTCTACTAGTGCGATATCCTTTGAGCCATCAAACTCAAACTCAAACTCAAACCATTTATTTCAATTAAACCCTTTACAGGCACTTTTGAATTGTCAAAGAGTCAGTTAGTCAGAAAGTTGAAGCTAGTTGCCCATTCCAAAACGTAGATCTCTATGGAGAAGAACGGGCAAGAAACTCCAAGGACACTCTTTTAAATATAGAAATTACAAAATCCTGGGTACATTACTCTTGTTGATTCTATATGTGAGAACAATGTAAAAAAAAAAAATATATATATAAATCAAAAACGATTAAAAACAAGCCCTGGCAGATAAGAGATGACCAGTCTCAACTGACGGCGCCCGTTCACGAACATGACGCGTGGATCAGCACCATCCAGCTCAACCATTTTGTAGGGAACCGAATGATCCAACACACTCGCCACCATCAGCATCGCATTTTGTTCCACAATTCGCTACTAGATACCATCTCACTCACACTGTCACAGAACTGATGAAAAGATTCTGCACTAGCTTTACGAATTAGTCTCTGTGCTGTAGCAACCTTCTGTTTAAGAATTATTATTCTAAGAATTATAAATACATTTCTGGGGATGGAGCTAATGCTAATCTACGCTCCGCAACTACTCTAGACAACTCGAGGGACCAATATGATCTTGGAATAAACTTACTGGTGGGGTCTTCACAAATCTTAATGTCTGGAATTGATGCTTGTGCCGAGAAATTAATCAAATCCATAATGTTATCATACATTTGTTGGGTGCCGCCTGTCAAACTAATACTACTAATTTTATTTAAAATTATTTCCCTATATTTTCGCCAATCAGCCTGACAAAATAAGATGTAAGTAAGCATTATAAGAAGTTCCAACACACTCTACCTTACGGCATGCAAAAGTAAAACATATTTAAATCTACACAATCACGAACACCTAAAAATTAAAAAAAAAACAGCCTTTCTAAATAACTAAGCATAAAAAAAACAACAATCTTCCTCCTATAATTAACAGGTACAGATTATACTTTTTATTTTACAACAATATATTATAATAAGAGATTGAATAAAGTTAATCAACAATAAAAAAAAAAAAACAATGAAATTAATATAACATTATAAACTTATATCATTCAAAAAATCTTGAATAGAATAATAGCATATATCGATTAGTAAGGATGTTAGCCTCTTTTTAAAGATTCTTCTTTAAAAACATGAGGTATTTTATTATAGATGATGGGACCCATCGACAATAAGCTTTTCCTTAGTAAGGCTGTTTTGTGCCTACCTGTAAACATTAGATTTTTATATTACGATCTAACAGGTCCCGGACGTGTTCTAATATCGTCCATTAAGGTAAAAACGTGTACATATGTTTGTTTTAACAAATATTGCAACTTCAAGTATATACAAAGACGGAAAGGTGAGTAATTTTAGAGATTTGAACACAGGTGCACAACTGTCGGTATTTTTAAGATTAGTCATTGATCTAAGGCAACGTTTTTGGGCTTTGAATATCCTCTCCCTCTCAGTACAGTTCCCCCAGAATATAACTCCGAATCTCAAAACTAACGCAACTAGACCGTGATAAGCTTCCAGTACGGTGCGGATGCTTACTTTTTTGCCAGGTTATAAAGTACGTAGGCCTTGACATGCTTAACTTCTAACATATTTCCTCTGAATGCGGCTTCCAGGTCAGCTTGTTATCAATTATAATACCAAGGAATTTTGTAGCATTTGTAGTCTACTTTTTGTCCATTAAATTTAACATCATAATAAAGTTATCAGCTAATTGACAGGTATGAAAATGCATAATTTTTGATTTTTGGATATTTATAATATTAAGATTATTTTTATTAAAAGCCAATTTATTATGCTTTCTAATGTCTTATTAATATCAGTTTCATAATATATTTATTTATTTATAAGGTAGCTTCACAGCTGACAGCAAGTATAACATAATTATTATTCTAAACATTACGCCAATTGCGAAGTACACAGAAAAGTAAAGAAAAAAAAATACAGAGTGACATGGTTAATTATTTTTACTGCCGCATTTTACTATTGCCGTACTATCGTCTGCAAATAATATCATAGGTTGTTGAATTTGGCGAGGCAAGTCGTTAATATATAATAGAAACAATAACGGCCCCAGTACACTACCTTGCGGTACGCCATATTTGACTTCTGTGTAGCCGGATACGTATTTATGTTCTTGTTTCGTTTTCACACATATCCTTGATATTTCTGTATATTGCTTTCGATTAGTGAGGTATGACTTTATTAGATTTAAGTCATTTCCTCTAATGCCGTACGTGTAAAGTTTACTTTTAAGAGCGTCATGGCTTACATAATCGAATGCTTTCGTTTTTTTTTATAAAATTCCTGTATGCGCCATATACACGGATATGAATCCGTGTATATATCCGCGCATACAGGAATTTTATGGTCCACACTTGGCATTACATTATTCAGTAGGTCGTATATTAATATTTTTATTTTTCCGGAACCCCTTTTGTTCGTCACATAAGATTTTATTTTTGGTTAAAAACTTATAAAGTGTCTCGTATATAATTTTTTCAGAAACTTTGGAAAACACTGGAACTAAGGCTACTGGTCTATATAATTAGCCATGTCTTCTTTGCTGTTTTTTATGGATTGGTTTTATAATTACTTTTTTAAGACTATTAGGGAAGGTACCTGAGCTAATACTTGTATTCATGATATGGCTCAATGGTACAGCAATTATATCAGCCATAAATTTGACCACCGAAGTTGTTACGCCGTCATAACCATGTCATTTTTCATTTTTTTATGTTCTTATTGCTCTAGCTATATCCTGTGGAACTACTGGTGGCATGAATATTGATTTCGGGTTATTGGCTATACTAGTGATATTATCTGATTCTGTTTTTCCGTGTGATACGTCTTGTACTGCATCAGTGTCAATTCTTCTTGATGCATGGACTCGGCAGCTTGAGCAGCGAGTGCACGCTGTATATCTTCTTGCTGAGGCGCGTGAAGTTGGCAAGCGCCTTCTCGTGAGGATAGCTGGTGTCCACCAGACGCAGCACGGAGTCGCGGCTGCGGCCCCTGGAAGTTCAAGATAATTTGTTTAGAGTAAATTTCTCTATAAACCTCATCGGCAAGCAAAACGCTATGCGCGGCGCGCTATTGAAATGAAAGTACCATAAAACTTGTAACAGGCAATTTATCTTAACTAATATAATATTATAAATGCGAAAGTGAGTTTGTTTGTTTAATACGCTTTCACGCTAAAACGGCGGAACGGATTTGGATGAAATTTGGCACACGGGTAGACCTTGACCTGGAATAGGACATAGGATACTTATTTATCCCGGTAGTACGTTCCCGTGGGATTATTTCCTACAAGAACGCGGGCGAAGCCGCTTGAAATAAAGCTAGTAAAATATAACTAATTAGAAACTTAATAAAAAGCAGTAACAAGCAAGCAGTAGTAAAGCGTTACTTTTTACCTGACTGCGAAAGCCAAAAAGGAGGGTTATGTGTTTGATCTGATATGTATGTATGTCTGTCTCTATGATTGATTTTTTATGTTTGTTTTTTCCTGTTTGTATTTAGTGTGCGTGTCCTAAATAAAATATTTTTCTTTCCAAATTTTTAACAACTTCTGGTTAGGTAGGCTATAAATAATCTCCAAGATTATTCCATGTGGCAGTCCAACATTAACCGTTGGTTGAAAGTGGTCACATGTATGCATCGTAGCGCCGCTGGAGAACCTGGCTCTGACAAACATGACTTGCTTAATGTAGAATGTGGGATTGCAGGGGGCAATTAAAATGCTTTATAAACAATTACTGGTGGTTTATAAATGTTTTTATAAAAATATTTAAAAATGTAAAGTATAAGTACTTATATAAATTAAATAAAGGAAATATAATATTATTTAAAAATTGAACGAAGACAGATTTAAATGAGGAATTAATTAGCACAACCACACCACATCCCCACTACATCCACACCACATCCACACCACATCCACACCACAACCACACCACATCTACACCACAACCACACCACATCCACGCCACATCTACGCCACAGCATCACCGTTGCTAATTTGTATGAAAATGAATAGTCTATTCACAGGTCAAAATCTACCGTGTCGCGTGTGGGCGATACCGACCACATCAAAAATGTGTGTGCAAACACTAGCCACAACCTAACCGCATCGCAACTACTAGCGACGACGCAATCACAGCCCACAGCGCAACTGTAAGAAGTTGAAAGAAAGAACGAAAATAAATTTATTTGACTCTGGTCAAGGCACAGCAAGGGAAGTTGCACCGACACTAATCACTTTCACCCGTAACCACTGCTTGCTCACATTATGGGTAGTGGCTGTGGTAAGTGTGAACGGGCCCTTAAGTGAAATGAGCTGTCATTCCATCTGATTCTAAGGATCAATATTGACAGCTCACAGAAGAGATCAGCTGATAGATTCACTCGTTTAATTTACGGCATACGCCTGTTTAATTTACGGCATAGTAACGCCTAGCCTAATAGTCTTCCAGCTACAAGAATGTAACTTCTTGGATATGTACCAATGTCAAAAAGAAAACAAGTCTAATATTTGAAAATGTTAAAAATTATTAAAAGTCAATATATAATAAATTTCAACCTCAAATCCTCAAATTAATTCATCATTTAAGTTTTTTCATCTATCATAGAGACAAAGCATTATATAGAGCCATCATTTAAAAAATCATCCAGTGAGTACTAACATTTTTCACTAAGCAAGCTATTAAGTGCCTTTATAGAGACTATATATATATATATATGCTATTAAATGAGCAAAATTTGTATATATATATAACATCATCATCATAATTTCAGCCGAAAGACGTCCGCTGCTGGATATAGGCCTCCCCAAGCACCGCCACTTCCACCGTAACACACACAGACACATTTAGAAAACGGCTCTAACGATTTCGATGAAAGTTGCAATATAGAGGGCGAAAACTCGATCTAGCCAGGTCTCATATCTGGGAAAATTCGTTTTCTTCGTATTTTCGCCCGAGCAGAGCTCGGTTGCCCAAAATTTAGAACAAGATGGCTACCCATTGACATCAACGTAAACTAGAGAAGACACCGCGAACAAAAAAATTGTCGATTGGATGCCAAGTTTGACAACTGCAGTGCATGCGCGGTGCGAGGAGGTTCTCATAGAGTAATCCGTACCCGCAGATGCGACATAGTCTGCTTCTTCTGCCTAATACTACTACTACTACTACTGTTTGATACCAAACACAGTTTTAACTACAGAACATTATTCTAATTTCCATTGTATTAATGAAGTGAGACTGTTAACTTAGCAACCACGTTTCCTCGTTGTGATTTTTTTGCACAAATTTTATCCATCGTTCCCGGTTTGAATCGTCAGAACTTGAAACCTTCAAATTAAGCGTATTTTTTCAATTTTTTTTCAATGTATATAACAAACACACGAAATACCCATATCAGCCCTCTAGAGCTGCTCAAATTAAGAGACGATCCTAAATCTTTCTTAAACGAGGTAAATCACTTCCTTAGTAATGTAGGTAAAAGTTTGGCTACACAAATTGTGTCACAGGCACGTGGACAGACAACAGCAGCAAGTGGTCAATGTCCTTCTATTCAAATTAAAAACAGTACTCATAACCCAATTTTCGGTTCTCTTGCCGTGTTGGAAGTAGATAAAACAGAAGTGGAATATCTCATTTTACAATTACGTCACGACTGTGCCTGCGACTGTGTTGGGGTAAAATATCGTCCATTTAGTTAAAAACATGTATTTTCCACCTTTCTTTGTAATCGTAGCCTTCAAAACAAAAGGATGTATTTCCATATACCCTGAAAAAGGCAGCACATTCAAAATATTATTTTTAAACTAGGTTTTAGAATCAGTACTTTTCGAACGTCAAAATTACATAAGACAGTCCCCCAAAACGCCCACCCTTCACCACTTCCTAGTGCTTTAGCTGGGAAGAAAAAGTGGCGCAACAAACTCCCCAGCAGCACAGCTTTCTGTTCAGTTAGAAAAAAAAAACTTTAAAATAGTATGCAAGATAATTTACATTGCATTGCAAAATACAATTTAAATTATAAATAAATAGCCAATTGACAGCTAGCACACGCCAATATATCAACCAAAAACATCGAGAACTATAACTCAGGCAGAAATAAAAATAACTAAACGTAAACAATATCTAATAATGAAAAAGGCAGGCATAAAGGGCGTGCCCGCTTACATATAGCTGTAACTAGAAATTATAGTAAATGGATAAACTAGGACCATCGAAGTATAATAAATAATTGTAGAGGTCACTAGCTAACCACATATTGCAATACAACTCATAAAAAACATTGTAATGAGTAGATCATGTCAACAATACATTAAAATAAATTGACTTATAAAGTAAAATTATAAACAATTATATAAACTCATATAACCTGTCAGTAGGTAAGCTAATTCTGGAGCAAGAACATTTAAACATTGTCTTGAGTTAATCACAGTGACCAACTATTCTTATAATTTAAGTAGTCGTTGATATAATAGTATGGCTTTGAACAAAGGTTGGATTTTACTTTAGTTTTAAACGCATTAAAAGGCAAATCTAGCTAACAAGAGGGTAGCTTGTTATAAAAGGTTATATCAAGCCCAACAAATGAGTTATGAACCTTATGAAGCTGGTGAAAGGGAGCACGTACTTTATCCTTACTTCTAGTGTTAACATTGTGAATATCACTGTTTTTAGTGTATAAGTGTATACAGGGTTTTAAAGTAATTGCGTGCCATAGCTTAGGGGTAGGTTCAGTATAGATAAAGGAATACAGAAAAAAAAAGTAAAAAACGAGATTCGATTCGCGTTCGGTAGTAGGTAAGTAATTAAAGCATTTAAACAAATGGGTACGTATTTGAATATCGAAGATTAAAATACCTACTGTTAAAACATCGATGTTCAAAACATCGAAAACGGAAATATCGAACGACCATAAAACCGAAAATTAAAATAATCGTTTATATTATCGAATGGTTATCCTACGTCCAAAATATCTAAAATCGAAATATCTACAAAAGTTACATCGAAAGATCCAAATATCGAAATCGAACAAATTTTGATATAAGTAGTATGAGTGGAAAAAGGTTGCTTCTGCAACGTCTCCGGCGCTACGGGAAGTGCAACCCCTTTGCCCTTGGGTAACAAAGGATAGGCACCCATGTTCACCTCCACAGCTTTAGCTTGCTATCACTCAGCATTTCAATCTTCAACGTTTTAAGCGTAGGTATAACAATTTTCGACATTTTGATATAATCAATATTAAAATTTTCGATACGTACCCAAACAAATAAAATAATTTGAATTCTAAACGATTGCTATTTTAAGTTAGTAGGTGCTAAAATAGGTAGTTTTTTTTTTCTGGCTTCCTTTGTCGATACTGAACCTACCCCTAAGCTATGGCACGCAATTAATTTAACACCCTGTATTTTGCCAAATATATAAAATGTTGGTGAAGATGAATTCTGAGGATACCGATATCTTTGAAAAAATCTCTCAGAGAAACTCTGGCACCTAGCTGGTAAATTGCAGCTCGTTTTTGGAGGAAAAATATATTTTGAATTTCAGCAGCTTTGCCCCACAGCAGAATACCGTAGGACATAACGCTATGAAAATAACTAAAATAGACTACAGAGACAGAGGCTGTGTTAGTACCTATAGGGGAATTCGTGTTTTGACTGCCCTTTCCAAAACGCTGGAGAGGATCCTGGAAATTTATCTTAGGAACTTCCCGGACAAACACCACATCATTGCCGAAAACCAATACTGTTTTCGTACAGAAGTGTCGACGGAAGATGCTGTTTTAGACTTTACGCAGCAGGTTGCCAGGAAGCTAGACAGTAAAACAAAGTACCTGGGGATCTGTCTGGACCTTTCTAAAGCCTTTGATACAGTTTCTGTTCCCAAACTTACTGACAAGCTGGAACGTATTGGTGTGCGTGGAAAACCATTTGAAATTTTTAAAAGTTAACTCAATAATCGAACGCAACTTTTCAAGGTTGATGCGTATTATAGTGACGAGGAGCTAATAACATATGGCATCCCCCAAAGGTAGTACACTCGGCCCCATACTCTTTTAAATCTACGTAAACGACCTTCGCAAGATGAACCAGCACTGCCTAACTGTGGCACCTACGCGTACGCAGATGACACCACGACCCTCGTTTACGGATCTATTTGAGACACAGTTAAGACTATTGCAGAAGAACCCCTGTCCAAAATAATGAAGTGGCTGAACTCTGCTCTAACCTTCTGACACTCAACCAATACCACTTACATCGTATTCGCAATCCAACGTAACGCGGGGCCACCACATATCTTTAGTATTTCAGCTCACTCATGCTCAAATCCAATAGGACTGAAGGTTGTGTATTATGCTCTTTGCCAACCTGTTATTGGATATTGTATTACTGCGTGGAGCGGAGCAACAAAAACTAAAATGTTAAGAGTAGAAAGAGCACAAAGAGCCATACTTAAGGGCGCACTAGTCAACGGCTCGAACTCTTTGGTGGGCGTGACTAATATATATGCTAATTAGTCTAATTATTTATTTATTTAGTTTTTGTTTATCTAGTTTATTTTTTAATATTTTTTTAATTTATTTAGTGAAATAGACGATGATTTATAACGTAAACGAGTGCCTAAATTTTCATGAACAGACTTTGGGCGTATAAATATTATGGAAAAATTACTGAATGTATTTACTTAAAAATAAAATTATTAGAACTTTTGAATAAATTATCTATCCCTATAAGATTTCTATTTTGCCTTTTTCTTTCTACGTAAGTTATTAATTTACGCCCAAAGACTAAAACTAGAAACAAATTAAAATTTGTGTTGAAATATGGAAGTTCATAACTTCCAAACCAATATTTTTTTTCCCAATTCTGCTTCCATACAGGGCTAGATAATGATAAGGCAAATTGATATAATTTGCTTTAGTTTTGAACGTACACCGTCAAACAGACGAGTAATCACCATACAACGTTTATAAGGAAGAATGACCGACTAGCGTACCCTTTAAGTGATTACCAGAAAACTCTACAGATTCCCAACCACTGAACTATACTATAACTGCAAAGTCTTTACATTATTTATACTGTCTGCTTTTCGTGCTTCGATCGATTTGGAGAACTCATGCTAAGCTGCCGCTGATAAATCTAAATAAGCGACTATACGACTATACGACCTCACTGGGTCTCAACAAAAAACCACTTTCGCAACGCATCAATTTTATACACTAACCCCTATTCATAAACGTTGATTAAAGTTAAGAGACGTTTAAACATCAAAAATGTATGGTTAAACAGGCGCTAATAATGATTAGTGCCTATTTAACTATACATTAATTTACTAACCCCCTTATTTATAAACGCTGCTTAAAGTTAAGTAATGACTTAACTTTAAGCAGCGTTTATAAATAAGGGGGTTAGTAAATTCAAATTCAAATATTTATTGCTTAACGCAGTACATTTTATACATTTACAGATGTCAAATGAATGCGCAGTCCACTGTATTGTACCAATTCAGGCATGCAAAATACATAACACAATTTCTTTTAATATCCATTTAATCCGTTACATAATGTCATAAATTCAAAAATAATGCCTTGTACAATGATAATAAGTTCAAATTAATAAGTAAATAATGTCATAGATTCAAATTAAAAAGTAATGTCTGAGTATATAATGTCAAAATAATAAGGAATTTACCAATTTACGATTTTTCATGCATTTTATTATTCAAATCAAAATATATACTATTATTCATTACATTATCTAGTTGCACTTAGATAGAATTAAGCTTAAATAAATCGGACATTTGATATATCTAATTATTATGTATTTAACTTGTCTGATAAGAATTCACCAATAGAATGGGGTGCATGAAAGGAGCCTCCCCGAGCGACGTATCTACAGAGCCACTATACGTCCGGCGCACCCTGGGCAATCAGCGAGTCCCCACGCTGATTGGCTAATCCTTTCACCACATGGCAATCCACTTATTAAACCGGCTCTGTCTCGATTAACATCGAAGGGTTCTCACGAGACAAATCTGGAATTCTTTCTGATGTCTACCGCAAAACTCACTGTGACATTCTTTGCGTTCAAGAGACCCATCGAGACGAAACCCAAAGCCGGCCACGCATCCCTGGACTTACGCTTATCGCCGAGATCTGTCACCCGAAGCACGGTAACGCAATGTTTGCTGCTCCCGGCGTAAGCATACTATCTGGACCCAGGTCGGCCGAAGCAAGGAAAACCTGTTCAGGTGGAGCTTCATAGACAACTCCGCCTTGGAATGTAAATGTGGTGCTATTCCATAAACGATGGGACACTTAATATCGTGACCTGCGTGTCTTGTCAGCTGCACGTTACAGGAACTAATGGACGTTGGTGATGGTGCCAAACAAGTCGCCGAATTCTGGGCCAAGTCTATTTAGATTGATCGACACGCTAAGAAGACCAATTGAATAGTACGCTTTTTTAACCATAAGGTCTGTTAACATTCTTTTGAATTTGTTAACATCATTCTCAAGTCTTACATATAGTCGTGGGTATTATATTATAAACTTTTGGAGCCATTCCCAGAAAACTTTTTGCATACAATGCAAACAGCATGGGGCACAGCGTGAATTTTGTCCCCGTGACGTTTACTAGTCAGGGTTTCAAATAAATATAAGTGTTTTTTAACGAACTTTGCTACTTCAAACGCGTATAGAGATGGGAAAGTCATTATTCTTAGGTCAATAAAGTGTTGTCTACAACTATCAGAAGCTTTTATTTGGCACACAGTTCTATTAAACATTTTTTTGTGCCTTAAACACTAGCTCCCTATCTGATGAATTTCCCCAGAACATTATGTCATAGCGTAATGTAGAAGACACGTGTGCATGGTATGTAGTCAGTACAGTTTCGCGGCTTGCTACTTTACTGAGATTATGCAAAGCGTACTGGAACCGATTTAGTCTTTTATTTATTATATGTTCACTATGTTTACTCCATTTCATATTCTCGTCTATATAGAGTCCCAGGAACTTTGTGTGCTTTGTTTCTTCTATAGTTTTGTCAGCGTATTTTATATTAATTTTATCTTGATTTATTGTTTGTTTAAATGACATAACATTAGTTTTATCTAAATTTAAATTAAGATTGTTATTTAACCATGTAACTTGTTTAGATTTTGCTTTATATCCATTTCATAACTATGTGAATCCTTATTTTGTACTGTGAAAATAATTTTAAAGTTTTGAACAATGTCATGGGATGTTGAATAACTCTAGGCATATCGTTTATGTATACAAGGAACAATAGTGGGCCGAGGACGCTACCCTGAGGTACACTAAAGCTCGTTTTTCTTGGTTTTGATTGGTACGTTAGTTCTAATTTTGTCTTCTGGCAGATCTTTGTTATACTCGTTATTTGATACCTATTTTTTAAATATGATTCAATTAATTTTAGAACGTTGCCCCTTACTCTGTATTTTTCTAGGGTCTCCCTTGTTTCATCGAAAAGAAATTGCCAAATGATCACTTCCCAAACAATTTTTCGCATAATTTCATTTGCCAAATTATTACTTAGCAAAAAATCTCTTTACAAATAATTGTAACGCAAACCTAATGTTTAGCATGTGAACGTTTATACAATAACTTGTTTACCAACTAGAACTTTTACCAATTTTTATGTAGTCAAATATTTCAGTTGGAATTACTCATTTTACGCAAAAAAAAAATTGCCAAATATTTAGTAGATTTTTTTTAAATAATTCATTTCGTGTAACTAGTTCAGTTTCGGGTAGCCTGTTTTTTTCCATAGTTTCTTTCTATATAATCTAGTCGTTTTTGGCACTCGCCGGCCGCTGCCGCGGCACCGCTCGCTTCGCTCGCTCGGCTCGTGCGTAGGTCACAGTTTTAACCTAACCTAACCTAACCTTTATATTTTTGTCATACCAAATCGTATGACGAAACGTTTATTGTCTAAAGATTGTTTGCTGTAATAAATAATTATATTAAAGACCAAATGCCTAAATGACATTATCCTTGATAATATTCTGCCAAGTAAAAATTTGACCAAATGAAAATGTGCGTACTAAAATAATTCCAAACATTGCATTGGTATAAAAAAAGGTTGCAAAAATTTGTTTGGGTAGTGATTTTTTGGCAAAATCTTTTCGGCAAAACGGCAGGATCCCATTTTTCTAATTTAGACAAAAGTATGTTAAAATCTAAAAAAATCAAATGCCTTGGTCATATCCATAAACAAGGCAGTCGCCGGTGTCCGTCTATCCATATATGTAACCACTTTATTCACAAGGCTATATATTGCCATATTATTATTTTTGCATTTTCTAAAGCTGTACTGTTCTTCCGCAAATATTTGATGTTTAAAAAAAAAAGGATTTGAGATAAAGGATATATTATAAATGACTTTAAAAAAAAATAGACTAGAAAATGAGAATTAACGCTACAGGTCTATAATTCTTAGGATGTTGTCTGTCATCTTTCTTATAATTATAGTGGTTTTACTACCGATATCTTTAAATCTTTAGAGTATATACCATTTTCTATGCATGTATTTATAATAAAACTAAGTACAGGAGACATTTCCACAGCTACACTTTTTATTACTTTAGTGATAATCTCGTCATAACCTGCACTATTGGTATTTTTTAAGGTTCCGATAATTTTCTGTTTATCGATAGGGATTGTAGCAGGCATAAACATTGAATTAGCTGTGTTGGTAATAAATGATAAGTCAGGATGTTTACTATTACTTAGCGGTTGAACTAAATCAATATAATAATTATTGAACGTTTCTGCAATTTCTAGTGGATCTGGTTATCTCTTTTTTACTGATAATTATTTTAGAAATCTATTCTTTTGGACAGTTTAATTTATTTTTATTTATGGTCTGCCAGGTAGCTTTCATTTTATTGTTGGAATTATTTATTTAACAGTTATTTCTTGATTTTTGTGTGAAACAGATGATTTTTTGAGCCGATTAGTGTGTGTCTTTAGTTTTTCTTTGTTTTCCGCAGTCTTATGTCTTCTTAATTGCCATAGAATGTCTCGCTTTTTTTTTTTTTACTGACTAAAACCTACCCGTGTTACTTCTCTTGCCTGTGCAATGCCAGGGGGCCACGGTATCCCTTTCGGACTTTCCCGCAACCCCGGCAGGCAATGGTCTCATCGGACCCCTTCACTCGCTGACACTCTTAAAGGCGCGCGTGGAACACAACGCGCCATCGACCCGGGCTTGGTCCTTACCGGACGGCGAGCTACCCATTGCTCACCATCCGCAAGCCCGCGCCTACGGTGGCCGGGAATCCGCGATCGATTCCCGACGCCCGGGGCGTCTCCTCCTGCGGCGGCTAGGGGCGTGAGGGCGCGAAATTTGCCTCTCCCTCACGCGCTCCGCCTCCTCCTTCGCGAGCATTACTGCTTCGCAGAAGGAGGTGACGGCCTCCCATGCCCTCTCGCTCCGTACCATGGCCTGGACCAGGGCCGGACGCGAGAGATCCCCGCCACCGATCGCCTCCACGAGGACACGGCGGTGCTCTGCCCAAGCCGGGCATACCTCCACCGTATGCTCCACCGTGTCCTCCGGGCGATCCACGCAGTGATGACACCCGGGCGTTTCCTCCCGCCTTATCCGAAACAGGTACCTCCCGAAACAGCCGTGTCCGGTGAGGACCTGCGGCAGGCGGAAGGTGAGGACACTGTGGCGCCTCTCCTCTCCAATTGCACTCTCCATGCCGCCATGAGATCCCGTCGGAGCTCTGTCCGCTGTGCCGCGATTTCTCGCGGCATCGGAGTCAAGCCCCGGCGTTTCGCCTCCCCGCGCCACTCCCAAATATGCGCGAGGACTTTTGCCTCCAGATCCCATGGCGGCAATCCAGCAAGGAGGCTCGCCGCCTCACCGGAGACCGTGCGGTATCCCCGGACCAGCCGGGTGGCCATGACCCTCTGGGACGCGTTCAACCGGCGGGCAGGCCGCCGCCTCAACGAATGCGCCCACACCGGTGCCCCGTACAGGGCCATGGACCGCACGATCCCCGCGTATAGCCTCCGGCAGGAGGCGTTTGAACCCCCTAGATTGGGCAGGAGCCGCTTCAAGGCAGCCCCGGCCCGGTCCAGTCTGGGAGCCAAACGTCGGAAGTGCTCCACGAAGTTCCACCGACTGTCGAGGACGAGTCCCAAGTACTTCATCGTCGACTCGACGCCGATGTGAACCCCTCCTACCGTTATTTGGGAACCCGACGCGACGGTGGCGCGTTCCGAGGACCATGAAAACACATGGCCTCGGACTTGTGCAAGGCCACCTCGAGTCCCAACTGCCGGATTCTGGCCACGATTGTCGCAACCCCGTGTGTCGCTAGTTCAACCGCCGCCTGGTGCGACCTCCCCTGCGCCAGGACCAACGTGTCGTCAGCGTAACAAACGACGCTGACGCCATTGGGGAGGTCGGCGCGCAGTACCCAGAGAATGTGTCGCTTGCGTTTACAACACAATTTGATATCACCAGTTTAGTTTCTTACTAATAGGTATTCTAATTTTAATTATGGGGAAACATAAATCATAGAAAAGTTTAAATAAATGATTAAAGTCATCAAAGGCTTCATCAGGGTCCAGACATTCATAAACGTTATTTAAAGTTAGGCTATGTATAGTATTTTTAAATTTGTTTATATTTTCCAAGCTATAATCTCGCTTTAGTGAGTACCAATGAGTAATTGTATATGTTTTTTTTAATGGTTTGTGCTGTATGATCAGATAAAGCCAACTCTAATACCTCACTTTTACTGCCTTTAATATCATGTATAACATTATTAATACATATACCACTAATTATTCGATTAGGTTGTTTAACACTCAATTTTAAATTATATTTTAATAATAGATTTTCAAATTGTGATGAAAGACGTGTTTTTTTAAAGTGTCTATGTTAAAATCACTACAAATCACATTTTTTTTATTATTATTGTTGCAGACTTTTTGTAGCATACCTTCAAATTTATAGAAAAATGTGGTTAGAGCGTCTATGCTATTCTTCGGTGATCTATAAATACATATAATATTTAGCTTGTGTTATATTATTTCAATTCCACAGCATTCGATATAATTAGGACAGCAGTATTCACTTAAATCTATAGATTTAAATGTATGTTTAAGATTAATTAAAATACACGCCCCCCCATTCCGAGAATTTCTATTTGAGGAGGATGCAAGTCTAAATTTAGGTATATTTAGGTGAACATCGTCACCATCCTTCATATTATGTTCTGTTATGCAAACTATGTCCATTGTTTTACCTTCATGAGAAAGTTCTTGTAAGTGATAGGCAACTAGGTCCGATTTATTTATCAAACCATTAATATTCTGATGTAAGATAAATATGTAGCTATACGAGAAAAAAAATAGAATTATTATCAGTATTAGGCGCCGTATTTTGTATAAAATCATCATTCATTAAAGTTTGTTCGGATTAGTATTATTACATTTACATATTTTATCTACATTATAACATTTGCATATTTTACAAGTGCTTTCAGTTTGGTTAACTATGTCATAAGATTTTTAGTCCGTGAATAAAGTTGTCAATATCTTTGAAAATTGTGTGCATGCCAAAGTTATTAAGTAATCCAGTGCGTTTTGAAAACATTGTATAATCATTTGATAGATTCTTATTTGATTCCAAAAAGTATGCATGCTCATGTGTCAGAACACATAAACTTAGCCGACCAGTACAGACATTTACAACATCAAGTGTCAACATTTCAAGAGTGTAGTGACACCCATATACTGGTTTTGAACCATATTTCATAACTGAACCAGGAATTATGTGAAGCCCATAAGGCCCTATCTCTCTCAGAGTCTGTAAAGGTCAGTGAACAGGTTGCTAACACCAATAACATATTTTATAATTTGGTAGGCAGTAAGTCAAAATCAGTGTGTGACCCAGCTATAACAATAGATTTGACTGGTGACGATACCATACCATTGTGTCCTATTGTTATGAGTCATAATAAATTAAAGAGATACATTAAATTTAGAAAAATAATTAAACGGTCACAGAAGGCTATTAAAAACCAAAATCTTTTAAAATTAAATCTTTCCCTTAGAAAGGAACGTGGTATCCTTTCAAAAAGTTTAAAATTTAAAATAGTTGTACTGTTGAGTTAGATGAATTTAGGGAAAAGTATGATATTGATACTAAGCTCCTTTTTATTGATATACTACACAAAGTTGCTGAAGGATATTTTTGAGAAATATGAGAATTCACAACTACAACTAAGTGAGGGCTTGTTTGAGGCTGGGGAACTACTGGATTTGGTGAAGTGCAATGCTGAGAGGTATGAGTCTTTGACTAATAATATCTCATACAGCTGTGCCTATGAACCACCACCTCCTCAGCCTCAGCCTGACTTGCCTCCTCCAGTGTTGGCTCTTACAGCAGAGACCTATGTTAATACACAAAATAATAATAAATCTATATTTTTCTGTGACGAATTAGGTTCGGGCTTTGGAAAAATCTTATTCAATTATCTTAGCCATAGTTTTACCAATCATAGTTATCATAACATAACTTTTAAACAAATGATTAAAAGAATTGCAAACACAAACCTAGATAATTATTCTACAATGGTTTTGCTATTAGGTAATAGTACTGGTATTACCAGAAAGGACATAGTGGATGGTGTGAACACCTTATTAAAGTTAAATATAGGAAAGCTAATGTTGTGTGCTTTACCTTACTCTGATACTTTATCAGTTTATGAAAATAATTATATTTATAAGTTAAATAGTACTATTCACAGGCTGACATGTTGTCAGTGACAAATTATTGTTTTTTGACACTAACAAGATTGTTAGTGGTTTTAAGTTAACTCAGAGAACTTTATCTCTGTCTTGGGAATGTAGACATATGATTGCTATGTTGATAGCATATAATATTAATGAGGTTATAGCTAATATAACAAATTGTAGTATTAGTGACGAGTCTGTGTTGTCTAGTTATACTTCGTATCTCTCCCGAAGATGATTACAGTTTACATGCAGCAGCACGCGAGTTGATGCTGTCCTAATCACAATTTTAAAGCTATTTAAATGCTTATTTAATTTATTTTTAAATAAATAAATATTAGAAAAAGGTAGTGTATTGACTATTTTCCCTCACTGGAGTGCAACCCGCCATCGCCGTCGGAATCCTTGACTCATTACGTGATTTAGTGTTGTCCGACTCACACGTAAATTTTTGCTCGCCCGGAAATAAAATTTATTGCGTTACACCATGGGAAAAAGAAAGCGGTCCGATAAGAACGATAGTGACAGTGTTGAAAAACTACTTAAAAAAGTAAAAAAATTAGTTAAAAAACGAAGAAGAATCTCGTCATCATCATCGGATAGTGAACCAGCATTATCTCCTTCGCACTCAACACCTCACGATTTAACCAGTGATCTAGAACCACAAGGTCAGTCAATAGACAAATACCAACACATAATTTTTCTCATCTACCGTCTTGAGACAGTGTAATGCACATAAATTAAATACTTACAATGTATTTGTCGTGTTTATGTGCCCAGTTATTAAGTGTCATAAAATGAATACAATTCATTGTCATATCCCGACGTTTATCGTGTGTGGATACTATGACCGTCATTCGTAGGTACATAACTACATACCTACCTACAACGCCAACATTAATATCCCGACGTATATCGTGTGTGGATGCCTTCGTTGTTATAAGCGTCATAAAATGAATGAATTCATTGTGATATCCCGACGTTTATCGTGTGTGGACATTATGACCGTTATAAACGTAGGTACATACGACACCAACTTAATTATCCCGACGTAAAGCGTGTGTGGATAAAGTACCTAGTGACGGCTAATACATAAAATTATATTTTACTCCTTTACAGAGGAGATCCTAACTACTGAGGTGCCATTAGAAGGCGATGGAACGGCTGAAGAAAATCCTGATGAACTAGACCCGGATATTTTGCAACTTTTAGGTTCAGACCCCACACTAAATAAATCGTTTGGAGATAATTTACACAAGGATTTGGCAACTCGATGGAAACACATCTTAATTAACGGTCTTACTAAAGAGGAAAAAGTTGACCTCCAAAAACAGTATCTACCTGCTGAAAATTGTACATGCATGAAAGCACCTAGGCTAAATCCTGAGTTAAAATCTTAAAGTGAGCAGAAACAAAATCAAATGTCCTGCTGTATCTCAGCAATCGGCAAAGCATTAAATATAGCATTGTCACAAACCGAAAACATTCCACAAGAGGTTATAAAAACTCTCAGTGATGCAGGGCGGCTGATGTGCGATACGCACTACAGAGAATCTCTCTCTAGAAGATTCACTGTCATTAATGCTATTAGTAAACAAAAAAAAGAAATAATAAAAACACTAAAATAGACGATTATTTATTCGGTTCTAACTTGTCTGATTATCTAAAATCCACCAAGGCCATAACAATGTCTGCATCAGAACTGAAGTTCACCGCAAATAGTGGGAAATTCAATCAACAGCGAAATCAGCCGAATACTTCTACATATTGTCAAACCGGTGCTTTAAACGCACGGGGGGCACCGCGGGCACCAGCCGCTGAGTCGCGAGTGTACCCCAACCAGACTCGGCGCCAACCACCACCGCAGCCACGGGACCATCGCCGCGCGCAGACAGCCACACGCGCACGGACGGCAAACTACTCAGCCCGATGCCGCTAATCGTTCCTTCACAGGTAGATAACAATAATGTACTAATAGCTGGCAGATTACAACATTACTTTTATGAATGGCATCATATTACTAATGACAAAACTATCCTGTCTTGGATTAAAGGATATGAAATACCATTCCTCTGTGAACCTCGCCAGACAAGCATACCTAAAAGGTCATACTCGGTCACAGAAACTAACATAATTGATAATTGCATTTCTGAGCTTTTAGAATCAGGTTTTATTTCTCAATGTATCCTTTGTGATAAACAATTCATTTCACCTATATTTACAGTACCTACCTAAGACTAATGGAAAACATCGCTTCATTCTTAATTTAAAAAAATTGAATAAATTCATTCATGTTGACTTTAAGATGGAAGACTATCGTACAGCTATAAAATTAATTGATCAAAATTGTTATATGGCAAGCATAGACTTAAAATACGCGTATTTTTTGGTCGCAATCGCCAAAAGCGACAGGATTTACCTTCGTTTTAGTTGGAACTCAGAAAAGTTTAAGGATCAATTATTCGAATTTGACGTCTTGCCGTTTGGAATCTGTACTGCACCTTACGTGTTCACTAAATTACTGAAACCTGTATTACATTATTTACGTTCATTAGGTCATTTATCAGTAAACTATATAGATGATTTTTTATGCATCGGTAATTCTTATAAAAGCTGTCTTAATAATGTTGAAGCGACAAAAGACCTACTATTAAAATTAGGATTTTTAATTAATTATGTCAAAAGTAAAATTTACCCAAGTAAAAAATGTCTTTTCCTGGGTTTTATATTTGACTCAAGGAACATGTCTCTAACATTACCCATTGAAAAGAAAAACCGCATAAAATTAATGTCAAACAAGTTGTTACATACAAACAAATGCACAATTAGAGAACTTGCTAGATTTATAGGTCTGTTAACTTCAGCATGTCCCGCCGTTAAATACGGCTGGTTATACACAAAGCTTCTAGAAAGAGAAAAATTTCTAGCACTAAATTATTCTAACAATTACAATTAACCCATGATATTACGAGATTGCATAAAAAATGATTTAATTTGGTGGAAAGAACATATTGACTCTTCATTTTGTTCCTTTCAAACAAATGATTATACTCTTGTAATATTCAGCGACGCTTCAACCACTGGTTGGGGCGTAGTTTGCAATAATCAAACCGCTCACGGACATTGGAATCATTCCCAATTATCATTACACATAAATACTCTTGAATTACTTGCAGCTTTTTATGGTCTAAAAATCTTTGCATCACACCTTAAATATTGCAATATCTTACTCAGAATAGACAATACTACAGCAATTGCCTATATTAACAAAATGGGAGGTATACAATTCACACATTTAAATAACATTGCGCGTGATATATGGCAATGGTGTGAAAATCGCAGTATACATGTTTTTGCATCTTATATCCAATCCAAAGATAATTTAATAGCAGACTTTGAAACTCGTCAGGCATATAATATAGACACGGAATGGGAACTAGCAGATTACGCATTTACTAAAATAACACTTTCACTCGGTACTCCACAATTTGATTTATTTGCAAGTAGTCAGAATCATAAATGTTACAGATATGCTTCGTGGAAATTAGATCCAAACTCCGAAATTATAGATGCATTCACATTTAGCTGGAAACATAAAAGTCCTACTTATGATTAAAAATGACAAAGCAGAAGGAATTGTAGTGGTACCATATTGGCCAACCCAACCGTGGTACCCAGTCTGGTTAAACTTACTTATTTCGAAAGTATTGTACTTTAAGCCTGACAAAAAATTACTATTTTCTCCTTTCAGGGAGGAGCATCCCCTCCACGCGGATCTCACCCTGATGGCAGGGAAATTATCCGGCAGTCTTTACTAAGGCGCGGAATACCCAACTCATCTCTCGATATAATGATGTCCTCTTTCTCCCTAAATACGCTGAACCAATATAATACTTCACTAAAATCATGGTGGCTATATTGTAATGATAAAGGATTAGATTACTGTGATTCCAACATTACTCAATTAATAGAATTTCTAACTCACAAATTTAACTCAGGTGCTAGTTACAGCACACTTAATAGTTATCGTTCAGCGTTATCCATACTGTTAGGTCAGGAAGTGACTTGTAACGAGTGTATAAAAAGGTTCCTTAAAGGGGTTTATCGTATAAAACTACCCGCACCAAAATACCACACCATCTGGAACCCCAATCATGTGTTGAATTACTTGACAAATTATATTTCAAATGATTTAATTACATTAAAAGATTTATCGTTAAAAACTGTAACTCTTTTAGCATTAGCATCTGCACAGAGAATGCAGACCTTAATTCTAATAAAAATAAATAATATTACTTATGATTCAGAAAAAAATCTAATAAAAATTGAAGATTTGATAAAAACCTCAAGGCCAGGCGCTTACCAACCATTGATTATATTACCTTATATTAATGAAAACCCTACGGTTTGCCCAGCTTTAACCCTCAAACATTATATAGATAAAACTGCTTGCTTACGTTGTCAAGAAGATTCTCTATTTATAAGTTATCAAAAACCACATAAAAAGTGGGTTCTCAAACTTTGTGTCACTGGGTAAAACAAATTTTAGAAAAGAGTGGCATAGATGTAAATCTGTATGGTGCGCACAGTACAAGACACGCGTCCACGTCTGCTGCTCGCAGAGCAGGTGTCAATCTGGAAGCTATTCGAAAGGCCGCAGGCTGGACTGAATCATCCCATGTATTCCAAAAATATTACAATAAGAATTTATCCACCTCTAACGAAACTGAATTTATAGATGAATAATTATGAGTCATCATGTTGTACGAAGGAGAATCCACCTATAATACCAACATCTTTGGAGGCCACTAGCAGTCAGATAGGGTATTCTCTTCTTGCTGGAATTCATACAGACTTTCTAGACTCTTCTGTTGTAGTTGTGGAGGTCACTCCGGATAACTTTTTAAACTAGTTAGTAAGACAACAGAAGTTACCCCTTCAAATAACCAATTATTATTAGAGAATAATAAAAAGGTATCTTCTGGAAATATAACACATAATAATAATAAAAAACCAAAGCGGGGGCAACATACTTTAAAATTATTGAATCAAAATATCCAAGGTTGCTCTTCCAAATTACTGGAAATAGAATAATTTTTAGAAAATACTAAGTTTCATGTTGTTTGTATAACAGAACATTGGTTAAAAGATCATCAAGTAATGTAAATTAACTATGAAAATTATTGTGTAGTTAGCCATTTCAGCCGAAAACGTATGATACATGGAGGATCATAAATATTAGTAAAAAATTATATTAAATCGAAAGAACGAAAATACATAATCGGACTGTCTGTTGAACACACTATAGAATTGTCCTGTGTTGAGCTTGATAAGCATGTTATAGTATGTGTATATAGACCTCCAAGTTACCAGAATCTTTCTATGTTTGATTCTGTAATGGAAGATGTGCTAAAGAAACTAAATGCTAGTAGTAAGTCAATAATCATATGTGGTGATTTTAATATTAATCTATTAAAAAATAACTCTAATACTGTCAGACTATTAAGTCTTTTCAGGTCATTTGACTTGTCAAATGTTTTTATTGAACCATCCCGGGTGACAACTTCTTCTGCCACTTGTATAGATAATATTTTCTGTAACTGTGTTATTTTTTAGTTACTTACATAAACAAATTATAAATAAGTTGCCATCTGATCACAGTGGACAAACAGTTACATTTTGCTCCTACCTACCTTTACAAAAAAATCAAATAAGGTTTAGGCCAATTACATGTAAAAATATAGATAAATTAAATAATGCTTTGGCAAGTAAATAATGTATTCAGATTTTTAATAATATATGTGACCCAAATGAGTTCTACGACGAGTTCTTTTTACTTTTTTGTTCTTTCAACAATTTCTTGACACTTTTCCACTAAAGACCAAAACAATTTACACAAAGTTCTTATTTAGTGATTGAGCGACTCCAGGTATTCGCAAAAGTAGGGAAAAACTTTTTGAACTTTATGGCCTAAAGCAACACATGAATAATACAGGCTTTCATCAGTATGTTGCAAAATATTCTAAAACTTTTAAGTGTGTGCAAAATAGCTAAAGCTCTTCACATTAGCAATAAAATAAAATCAGCTGATGATAAAATAAAAACTACCTGGCAAATAATAAATAATTAAACCGGTAGGAAAAAACAGCGTAATACTGAATTTAATTTAGAGACCCCATCAACTCAGATGTAGAAATAGCTCAGGAATTTGAAAAGTTTTTTGTTAATATTCCGCACAAAACCACTGAAGCTTTAAATTCCTCACCCGCGCTTTCTGCTGCCTTACTTAGAAAGAATGTAAAGGCATGCCCTTTGGAGTTTAGGTTTCAGCATACAAACCCCCAAGCTGGTATAAAAGCTTTTAAAGATCTTAAAATTAAATCAACAGAAGATCTGTGGGGTATGTCTGTAAAAGTCTCTAGATCTGTCATCGAAACCATTGCGCCTTATTTAGCTTTCATATTTAACACTAGTGTAGACCAAGGCGTCTTTCCGGATCTCATGAAACATAGTAAAGTAGTTCCTTTGTTCAAATCCGGTGATAGTAAGGAACCCAACAATTATAGGCCTGTTTCAATTCTGCCAGTTCTCAGTAAGGTGTTTGAAAAGTTGATTCCCAATCAAATGTTACGGCACTTTAATAAAAATTCCATCTTTCATGATCAATAGTACGGTTTCACCAAAGGGCGTTATATAATTCATTTATTATCAGGTAAATAACACCCATAGCCAAATTAACAAAATTAATCATATTAATTAAATACAATAAATCAAAAACAAAATAAATCAAATTAAATTAAAAATAAATAAATAATTAAAAAATAAAATTAATACCCTCTCTCCGACACTGGTACAGCAACATGTCTGCTGGAACAATGCCGAATGAAGGGGCAGTCCAGTCTTCCCGCAATCATCGCCAGTACGATGTTGGGGCTAACCTGTACCCTGCGCAACAAGGACGCGGCACGCTTGCGCATGGTCGCGTGAAAACAATCGGTGTGTGCCTCTGCGAACATACCCGAGGCGCTGCAATGTCGGGGTAGCCCCATCACCGCTCTGAACGCGTTATTATACTGGACGCGGATGGCGCTGTAATTTCTGTTAGAGTAGTTAGCCCACAGACTGCATGAGTACAAGGAAGTACAGTACGCTCTAAAGAGCGTAGCCTCAACCTCATTAGAGCACCGCGCAAATCTGCGGGCGATCATGTTAGCTCTAACAGACAACGCCCTCCGCTCTCGTTCCATGTCTGCGTGATCTTTGAGGTCGACAGTCAAAACATGCCCCAAGTATGTAAACTGGTCAACCCTTTTCAAAGGAACCCCATTTAGTCTGACCGGAGGTATGCTTCCCGGACATTTTGCACTGGCGGTCTCGAAGATCATACACTGGCTCTTCTTTACATTATACAATAAACCGTGGCCACAAGCATATTCCTCGCATATCTGTAACAGCTTCCTCAAGCCGCATACCGAAGCACTCATCAGCACCATGTCGTCAGCATAACTTAAATTATTGACACATGTACCGTCAATGTGACAGCCGACATGATGGCTGCTGAGCGCCACGATCAGCCCGTTGATATACAAATTAAACAGGGTAGGGGATGTTAAACCACCCTGCCTGACTCCGCACTCGAGCTGATACGCATCCGACATTGCCCCCGCCCACCTAACACTATTAGACTGGTGCGCATACCAGTACTGGAACACGCTGATGAGTTCCGGCGGCAAATCTATGCTCCTCAGCTTGTTCCACAGTAGATCATACACTACAAGGTCGAAAGCCTTGGAGAGATCAAGGAAGCACGCATACACGGGTGTTTTACGGTCTGTATAATATTTGACGGTATGCTTAAGACACAGTATTGCACTTTCAGTGGACAGCCGGGGGCGAAACCCGAACTGATTATCGTGTAGTGTTACCGATCTATTTAACTGTGAATTAAGCAAACCGTCAAACACTTTAGCAGTTACGGTGGCAAGAGAAATAGGCCTGTAGTTACTCTTATCAGTAAGGTCACCAGTTTTATTCTACACTACAGGTACTACCACTGTTTTCATGAAGTCTGCGGGCAAGTAAGAATGGCTCACGCACAGCGAGTAAAACATAGCCAATACCCTAGCAATGTGTGGGCCGGCGTGTTGTAGGTGCTCAATGCTGAGACCATCATGACCCGGAGACTTACCTCTCGAGATAAGCCCTATGGCTTCCGTCCTAGGCTTCGTTCCGTCCGTATTAGCTACGTCCTTAGCCCGAAAGGCAGTCCCCGCATCCCGACTGTGTACGTCAACATTGAGCACCTCCGTCGCCGTACCCAATGGAGACTTCACCGAAAATTGATTTTTAAAAAGATTCGCAATTTCCGTCGGGTCATTAATACCATCGATGCTCACAGGAATACCGCCGGGGCGTAAGTTTTCTTTTTTGGTGCCCTTCCAGAAACCGCGGAAATCCCCTTTACAATGTTTTACAGCTAGAGCGTCCATTCTTATTTGGTCCTGATGATTTTGGCACCATTTTAATCGAGACTTGAACACTCTTCTGCTATCGCACATTTCTTTATACATAAATCCTGACTTAGGCCTACCACACAACACCCAATCGAGGAACTTAGATTTGGCCATCCTGTGAGCCTCGCTGACATGTTTGTTCCACCCGGCTATGCGTGGGCCACCCCCGCCCTTCCCCGTGCTTCCCCGACTCGCCACTGCCGCGTCCCGGAGGGCAGTCACAATGTCGGAGTAAAGCGTATCCAGAACAAGCCTGTGGGCACGGTCACTACAAAAACAATCAGCACAGCTGACACACTCAGGAGGGAAGTCAATTATTTTAAGTCGCTTGTGACACTCTTTGGCATACATGGAAATTTGTTCCTCACTTTTTATACCCCAGACTACATTTTTATTTACATTAGTAACTTGAGACGTGACCTTAGGGGACAGCAATTTTAAATTACACATAGCCACAAGTGGGAAATGATCAGACCACAGAGTGTCATACTTAACATCCACATTAACTACAGCCTGCTTTGCCGAGTGAGTTGTTAAACAGTGGTCCAGCCAGCTGCTAGTCCCGTGCACATCACTTATAAAAGTAAAAGTACCCGAGTCCAACCCTAGCATATCTACATCTATACATGACCATTGTTGGTCGCTACAAATATGCATAAGTTCACTGAAAAACAACTCACCTGGATCCGCATTAAAGTCACCCAAAATAAAAACGGATTCGATTCCATACTCGTCAATAATGGCACTTATCTCACTCAAACAATCAGTAAAATCTTGTAAATGATCGACAGAGTTAGTTGGTAAGTAAACACTCATTACGATCACTTGTCTATCACTCGTTGCAATTTTAATGGCACAAATACGGGCGTTATCGCACTGTAACACTGACACTTGTTTGAACGCACTATATCTCCGTAGCAACGCGACGCCGCCGTAGGGACGCCCGCGCAATATCCCCGCGGATGTATCAACTGCAGACGTCGCAGTATATCCGAATCCACTGTCGATCGTACTGATAAAGGGTATGTCGTGCGGCATCAGCCAAGTTTCCTGGAGACAAACCACGTCACACGTACGGCACAGGTCTCTGACGTCATTGATGGAGCGTTTTACATTCTTGCAGTTGAAAGTAGCAAATCGATAAGGGCCACTATCCATTATTTGGTTTATTTGGACCGTTGGCGCCGGTAAGATTTGCACCGTTTGTTGTCCTGTGTTTGAAGTTCACAAATCGCCGAAATAAGACACCTGCAGGCCATAAAGTTTCATCCATGTACCTTGATAGATTGGCCTCTGATATGAAAAACTTGTATGCTTTGTGTCCCCTTTCAAACTTCATATTTATTTTCTCTAAAGACACAGTTTACAGTGTCTTATTGTAAATATGGTTTATTATGTCACTTTCTAAAGTCGAAATATGCACATTTGTAATAAACATTGGAATTTTTCTATCTGCTCCACGAAAAGTGCACTCCAAATCTCTGGCTACACCTGACTTGCCTACGAAACGGTATTTCGCTAACCTTTTACGATGCACTACTCTCTGCCATCCTTCTTTATTATTTGCTTTGGTCGTATTTTCGCATACATATACCGGCTGCTGTAAGCTATGGCCGTCGTTAACAGCAACAGTCAGCTGATCCGCTATTTGCACAGGCATACTAGGTGCGTCTGACGTCAACGCAGCGCTAGGCACAGAACCGGTCCGCGCGCTCGCCTCTTGGCTCACGGACAGGCGTTCCCCCTCCGCGCCGCAGTCAGCGCCTGCGTTCGCTTTATGACGCGGCAGCGACGACCGGCGATCACCTCCCACGCTCGCCAATCCGCATTCTACCGACCATTGCCGTTCACTTGATTCATGATCGGTTTGTTTCTCCTCAACTACCCACATTTCTCTATATTGCGACACAGGTGACCGAATTTTCGAAGATTCGAGATTCTTACTGTTCACATCTAACTCGTCACTCAGATTATGACAATCATGTGAAAGTCCTATAGGACCACTATCCAGCCAGGCACCGCGTCTCGTGTTTACTTTGAACGCCGACGTTGGCGGCAGGGAGTCGTTTTTTACACGAAGAACGTCCGTTTTTAATTTGTTAACACTTTCTAGTGTAGCGTAGGTCGACTTTATACCTTCAATTTCGGCTTTCAATACTTGCATGTCCTTTAACAATTTGGAACAATCCAAGTGATCTATCAGGATAGGTGGTAATTTATCCAGTTGTCTTGCCACAAAAATTGGAATAATGTTGGCTCTGTCGATTTAAATAGATTTATGATATCTGTGACATCGCGCTCCTCCTTTCCTTTGTTTTTTCGCAATATTTTCTATATGTCTGTTGGGATGGATTCAAACAGGAGTGACTTGGAGTTCTTGATTTCATCACTTGTGAATGCAGCCTTACAGATACGCACTAGTGATTCTTCGTCTATGATTGACACTTTATTTTGAATGTACGACAACATCTCATCAATGATGATATTACACACATTGCACTTTGCAACGTTCGTCATTTTATTACAACACACGAATCCACGCTCCGTATACAAAAACTGACCCGACGCTGTTGGGTGCGCGCGCGTGACTGACGTTATACCACTGACGCCGGTGTCACCCTAATAAAGAACATTTTTAACGCCTGGGAAGAAGCACAAGATGCCATTGGAATCTTTTGCGACCTCTCGAAGGCGTTCGATTGCGTAGACCATGAGACACTTCTGCTGAAACTGGAGCACTATGGGATTAGGAATACAGCTCTTGATTTACTGAGATCATACCTGAAAGATAGAAAGGTTAAAGTTCAAGTCAACGGCACAAACTCATTAGGGTCTGAAATGGTAATGGGCGTTCCTCAAGGTTCGATATTGGGTCCATTCCTCTTTTTAGCTTATGTATATTAATGATTTACCCCAATTATTTCAAAATCAACCAAAGATGGTGTTATTTGCAGATGACACATCATTGATATTTAAAATAAACCGACGGTCACAAAATCTTGACGACGTGAATAGCTGTATTGTTCAGGTCCAAGATTGGTTTACGGTAAATAATTTGGTACTAAATAATAAAAAAACCAAATGCATTAGATTTAAATTACCAAATGTTAGAAGCAGCGAATCTGACATCATATTGAATGGAGAAAAACTGGAATTTATTAATCAAACAGTTTTCCTGGGAATCACGCTAGACGAGAAATTACAATGGGGACCCCATATAACATCTCTCGCGGGGCGGCTAAGCTCGGCCGCTTATGCTGTTAGAAAGATAAGACAGTTAACAGATGTAGAAACCGCGCGTTTGGTCTATTTTAGTTACTTCCACAGTATTATGTCGTATGGCATTTTACTATGGGGTCGGGCTGCTGACATTGAATCCATTTTTATTTTACAAAAGAGAGCTGTCAGAGCCATTTATAATCTAAGTCGTCGCGAATCTCTCAGGGAACTATTTAAAAAGATTAATATTATGACGGTACCTTGCCAATTCATTTATGAGAATATTATGTATGTGAGAAAAAATCTACATCTTTTTAATAAAATAAGTGATAGACATAATTTTAATACTAGAAATAAAGATAAAATAGATCAACCATTTTTCAGACTATCTAAAGTAAATACATCTTTTATGGGGTACTGTGTTAAATGTTACAACAGAATACCTTGTGATGTATAAGAATTAAATGAAAGAAAATTTAAAACTCATATAAAAAGTACACTTTGTAAACAAGCATATTACAAATTAGAGGATTATATCCAAGATAAAAATGCTTGAAAACATGCTGGTCCTGCTCCATAGGACAATTTAGAATCTAGACAAAATCTAACTGGTTGCCAATTTAATTGTATAATATTATTTTTTTAAACATTAATTTTATATTCTGTCATTACTTGAACTCACACACTGACTTATTATTCGTAGTACTTGTTAAAATATTAAGAATATCGTATAATTTTACAATGTTTGTAAATATGTGAGCACCATGCATCTATCACATAATTAATTTATGTCATTCCTTCATTCTTCATTCTTTTTACCTATCGTGGTATAGTAATGTAGCGGTTACACCGCCACATACTAACTACGCATCAAAGACATGACGTCACACAAATCCTGCATCGCGCAATTAGAGTTTACCACGCGAACGACATAGATAAGACTATCCGAAATCAACAGTAGGGCAGTCGGCCCGCCAGACACAACACCCGTCTGGTTGGAGGATCCTCCCTTTTCTATGGTGGATGAGTGAACTTTACACCCTGTTCCTCATGCCCCTAAATTGGTGACCCCGAGTATGAACGTCAACGCAGCCTTCGTGCAACTACTTCAGCGTGACGTCATCATCATCACTCCCGCAAGCTTTCGTGAGGCGAGTCACACAGACAGCCAGCACCCTCGGCTTCAACGGGTATCCTGACCACCAGCATGCAGCGAACGCGCATTCCTGGTCATCACCCTCAGCCTCATCACCCCGACTCACTGGGGAATCAACGCAATCATCTCAATCAGCGCAATCACCGCTATCACCTCAATCGCCGCAATCATCTCAATCAGCGCAATCACCGCTATCACCTCAATCACCGCAATCACCTCAATCACCACAACCGCCGCAATCACCGCAGACAGTTCCGACTCACCGCGAACTGTGCGGCACCCGGTTCCGACTCACTGGAACCTTAGCTGGCACTGTGAAGCATCGCAAGATACAAGACTCGGCCCACTATCGACCTCCGGTCTCCGGAGGGGAGTGATGTAGCGGTTACACCGCCACATACTAACTACGCATCAAAGACATGACGTCACACAAATCCTGCATCGCGCAATTAGAGTTTACCACGCGAACGACATAGATAAGACTATCCGAAATCAACAGTAGGGCAGTCGGCCCGCCAGACACAACACCCGTCTGGTTGGAGGATCCTCCCTTTTCTATGGTGGATGAGTGAACTTTACACCCTGTTCCTCATGCCCCTAAAGTAATCTTATTCTAGGTGCATCGTCTTCACATATAATTATATAATTAAACTATACAGGATATTGTTAAAATATTTTAAAAGAGCAACGGTGGAGTTTCTTGCCCATTCTTCTACATACGAAAACGACCTTTTGGAATAGGCGACTAGAATCATTTTTTTTTTTTGTAAATGTTGACGTTCATAAGTGCCTTTTTTGTGCCTAATTGAAATAAATTTAGACTTTTGTCAATGTGTCTAGATAAATTAGGTTGTTAAATAATTCGACCCTCCAATTGCACATAGTTTTATAGTCATTGAATTTAGAATTTATATGTCGCAGCACAGAATATAACATTAGTATCTGTGGTTTTTTTTAGGGCCGTCCGAATATACAGTATGACCTGGAAACAGTCCTTTGTTGAGTTGAAATCTTCCTCCCCTATCAATGATTATTTAAGCCAATATTTCCCAACAAAAAAAAAAAATACTTAAACAAAAAATCATTACATAATAATGATGTGTGTCTGATGTGTGTCATGTGTGTCTTTCATTTTTCCAAAAACTCGAAAAAGATTTAAAATGCCAAGAATGTTTGTCTGCCTTAACTTCAGAAGAAAAGTACACGAGCTTACAATTGAAAAAAGATAAGGGGGGCTTGCACTATCCCAGCAAAGATGTTGTAACAATTTGCGAAATATGTGAAAAAATATTCCGCCAAAACAAAAGCTTTAGCGAGAAAAACATTTTTCACAATATTTTGCAAGAGTGTCTGAAGAATTGCTTGTCCATCAGATTATTTTGTCAAATTGCCCAACATTTCCAAAATCAATCATTCCTGGATTGCCATTTTCCACTTCTAATTAAAGCAATCTGCATGAAATACTTGAAAGAGGATACATTTCGCAACAAAAAAAAATGTGTGAAGAGGATGTGAAGGTCCGAAATGTTTATAACAAGTTAGTTTTATTTAAGGGTTGCTCGCAGAAGCGCCAGCCCGCGTTATGCTGAGAAATTTAGCACTAAATTCCCCAATTAATAATAATGATGTCAAGGTCCGAAATGTTTATAACAAGTTAGTTTTATTTAAGGGTTGCTCGCAGAAGCGCCAGCCCGCGTTATGCTGAGAAATGTAGCACTAAATTCCCCAATTAATAATAATATTAATATCTGTTTGATCCAGCCTGTCCCATCTTGCTGTCCTCCTGCCAGCGTCGCCCTAAGCCGAGGTTCGTACCCCACAGGGGGTGCCCTTAGCGAGCGTTCGCTTAGAAACATAGAATAGTTTATGCCCCTGGCTGGAGGCTTTAAGTTAGTAGCTTAAGGCATCCACAGGATAGTCCGGTTAAGCAGCTGCGACCTCAATCTGAGAGTCAACTGCGAGATGCCATAACAAAAAAAAAAAAAGAAAGTATTTTGAATAAACGTTTTTTCTTTCAACTGTTTATTTTTTATTTTTACCCAATTGCGTCTAAGCATAAAAGGCTATTTGTTAATATACATACATACAGATCTCGTTTTATATGATTATGGGTAAAAGGTCGACTACCCATGAATATGGGTAAAATTATTCAGCGGGCAACCTCCATTTAATGTCATAAGACTATAGCCATCTCATGTTGGTGTACGCTGATAGCGAATCTATAGTTCATTCCCTATCTACGGTTTATACGGTTTACATTGAATCTCAATGTCACAGACAAACTAGTACTCTCAATGTTCACAGCTTCCTTAGAATAATGATAAGGCAGCATGGAATTAGTAAGTACCAACTATCATGGCAGCATGGAATTAGTATGTACAATACATATGGAGCTCGGTCGCCCAGGTACTAGATACTTATTCTAGAAAGGTAGGTACTGTGATGTGTGCACGATCACTCACTGTTTGTTGAGCAATCGTGCGACGGAGGTGAGCGGCAGGCCGGCACGGTCCGCTATCTCCAGCGAACTGCCGCGCACCACCAGCTCCTCTATCAGTTCTGTTGCTGCACCCTGACATACTGCGGGAATATGAAAATGTTGCTTAACATAACATCCACATAATAAATAGGTGGTGAGTGTATTATCATCGAATGGGCACAACTCTAGACCCAGGCTTTTACTTAGAAAACCCTGACAGAAAAACCCAATATCACTTTGCCCGACCTGGGAATCGAACTCAGGCCCTCATTGTAAGCAGTAACGTAGTTTTCGACTACTGGACCAACGAGGCAGTCAGGTTTCAAAGAAGAGCCAAGTTTCCGCCCGTCACCGCAGCCTGCAGCAGCTCACGGACATAATCCTCTCCAGTCAAACGCTATCTCGATTCTCGGCTACTCTCAAATCAAGCTGCCTCCAATGAAGATCGTCACTCAAATTCTTCCGAGGGCGTCCTACTTAGTCTTCTCTCAGGAACAAGTCACTCAAAGTCTAATCATTTATTTCAAATAGGCACTTTTGAACGCCAAAAATTTGATTTGATTCTAGTTGCCCGTTCCAAAAGGTATTACGTATGGAGAAGAATGGGCAAGAAAATCCTATCCGTAGGGGCAGTAAGTATATTTCCCCAGTGAACATTGCGGTTTTATTTGGCCCTGGATCAAATAGAAATATTATTTCTCGAAAAAAACACAATTTTTTTATATAGACATTTTTAAAAGTTATATGTCGACTGCTTTAATGATCTAGTGGTATGCTAACCATGGGGTCTTAGGTTCGGTCCCCAGGTCCGAGACCGTTTCTCGGACCTAGGTCTACTGTATGTATTTTAACAGCCGTGCGTGCGAAGGTGGCTGGGGGTGTTGTCGTTTTATTTGCATCAGTTATAAACTTAAAATAATAATAATACATGTATTATGTACAAGTATATAAAAAGGGGGGCAAATAATCATAGGGTATCAAAAAGTTCGTCCGCATCGTTGTCAACTGAAAAAAGTGCCCAAAAAGCTGTCAGCATTGCCATACAACATGGCTGACTGACTGATTCTTTGGCAAAAAATAGGCCAGCCTTCTGGTCACGTGAAGAGTCGACCAACCACTTGGTGATGCCTTGAAAAACTAAGTGGGCACTCAGACCTCATGGCCATGAAAACACTAGGTTTCAACCCCAAATGGCTCGAAACTATAAGTCATAATAAGATTGGAGTATTTGCGCCGTTTGAGGTTTTTTGCACCTGCAGCAGCAGCCTCAGCACAGCCCACCGTGCTTGGAAGATGGGATGGCGCAAGGGTGTTGACACAAATTGCATCTCACACCAAAGGCCTACCTACCTTCCAAGACATTATGGTCATTCCATCTGGTCTCTTCCATCGTCGCGTGCCAAGTTATTTGTGACCTCTCCAAGGCGTTTGATTGCGTAGATCACGAAACATTACTCTTGAAACTTGAGCATTGTGGACTTGGAAAACTTGCGCTCAGTTTAGTAAAAGAAAAAAAGAAAGTAAAATGCGTTTATTGGCATTACAAAAAATACACATTAAAACTATAAAAAACGAAAAAAAAAAGAAAAAAAAAACAAATTAAAAGGAAAAACAAAAACAAAAAGAAGAAAACAACAAGTGCAAATAAACAGTATCAATTCACTAGGTTCAAAGGTTAAAATGGGTGTGCCACAAGGCTCGATATTAGGTCCATTCCTCATTTTAGTGTATATTACTGAACTACTCCATTTTTTACGAGATTATTACGGCTGACCATTTTTACGGACATCAGCCTATACGAGATTAGGATGGCCCTCAAACAGCTTAGGAATAACAAGGCGCCGGGTGAAGACGGAATCACACAAGAGCTTCTGAAAGCGGGTGGAACACCGGTACTGAAAGTCCTTCAGAGGCTCTTCAACTTCGTCTTACTCGAAGGAATAATGCCAGAGGCATGGAATAGAAGTGCGGTGGTACTCTTCTTTAAGGGGATAATACCTTCTTAAAGAGTCCGGTTCCGACCGCGAACGCGAGCGCAAGCAAGGTCACGCATCCTTGCTACGACAATGGATAACGCATCTAAAAGATTGAAATGTGCTAGTTGTAATATAGTGATATGTGAGGTGTTGGCTTTTATACAAAATAAACTCGATGTTATGGACGAGCAAAGCCTTGTGCAAATATGTGAGAGTGCATTTAGTACGGCTGACATTGAATTGGCTAAGTCGTTACTATTTGAATCGTTGAATAAACGGCCTACGACACGAAAGCGTCAAGGAAAAACCTTACGAGACCTGGAGGATATAATTTGTTTATTTAAGGAGACGGATCCTGAACAAATTCCGATTTTTGTGGCTAAAAGGTTGGAAAAATTGCCGCCCGTTACATTCGATCATATTGATGTTACCCCTTTGCTCAAAAAGATAGTTTTACTGGAGAAATGTATGCAAGATTTTCAACGTCAATATGCTACCAAAAGTGAACTAGAGGATCGAATTAATGAATATTGTTTTAAAACTACGTCCTTTGTAAATCAAGAGAGAAATATAAATATGCAAAGAGGAGGTAGAAGTAAGTTGTTTGATAGCGGGCCGATGGCGCTGCCAACATTGCACGGCGATGAATCATTTGCTGTCGAGCGCGAAGTTTCTGCGAAGCATCCATCTCTCTCCCCCGCGCAGCAAATGTCACCACCACCAACAGCGACATGCGAAACAAACGAGCGTATTAGTGAAACGACGGATGGATGCGCCTTATTAGTTAATAGTGAGATTCCGCCGCATACTTACTGTACACCGCGGTCGGTAACTATAGCAGCTGATCAATGTAAACAAACGAGTGATAAAACCGATAAACGTCCGTCGTTTTCTGAGATTATTCAGAAGACCGGTGAATGGAAGGTGCCGAATAATGAGGAATGGACCATGGTGCAAAGACGGAGATTTAGGAATCGGTTTATTAGTCACAAAGGGTGTGCGGTGGTTGATGTTGGTGAGAAAAATATACAGTTCAGAGCGGCAGACATTAAAGTGCCATTGTTTATATCAAATGTACATAAGGAGGTGTCGGAACAGGATGTTGTCTACTACGTGTATGAGAAGACTCAAGAACGAGTCACATTGGTGAAAATTAAAATGAAAAAGGAAAAAGACTATAGTGCATACAAGCTCTTTGTAGCAAAACATAAAATTGATACATTTTTAAATGATCAGTTGTGGCCATCTGGAGTATCTTTTAGGCGTTTTGTGCATCTCCCTGTGAGGCAACACAATAAAAGAGATGACAATATAGATATAAACAATGAACAATCTTAGTAATATTGTCAGTTTCAATTGTAAATCCCTCAAGAGGTCAATGGAAGGAGTCAGAGCGTTATGTGAGTTGGCGGACGTGGTAGCCCTTCAAGAAACGTGGCTGCTGCCGCACGAGTTACCGCTACTCGGCGCGATAGATGACAACTTCGGGTGCACAGGGACATCGGCTGTGGACACCGGCACGGGCCCGCTGAGCGGGAGACCGTACGGTGGTGTGGCGTTATTGTGGCGTAAAAGTGCGTTCGAGTCAGTGTTGCCAATAGAGTGTGATAATGTGCGGGTATGCGCGATCAACATAACTGTGAGTAGTAGAACTGTAGTGATTTTCAGTGTCTATATGCCTACAAATACGAATGACAATCTTCCAGAATTTACAGGCTGTTTAAGTACTATTCGTTCAATAATAGAGATAGAAGAGAATAAGGGAGTTGAGGCTTTTTATATCATAGGAGACTTTAATGCACACCCAAATGAACTATTCTATAATGAAATGATTAATTTTTGCTCAGATCAAAGCTGGTCCTGTGTAGATATGAATATGTGTGACAGTAATACGTACACTTTTACGAGTGAATCGCATGGATGTAATAGATGGTTGGACCACTGTATCGTCACGGAATCGGCGCGGCAATCGGTCGTTACCGTGAGAGTATTGTATGACGTGTATTGGTCCGACCATTATCCGATTGTAGTAGAATGTGATTTGTACAAAATGAAGCTTACATTGGTAGATAATGTATGGGATTATAATTCACCTGTAAATCGTGTTATTTGGGGTGAGAGGTCGTCAGAGCAAACTAACAAGTACCACAACCTCTGTCATTCTGGACTCAGATTGATTGATATCCCTGGGGAGTTGACTGATTGCTGTGATAGGTTCTGTGATCGTAGGGAACATCACGCAGCTCTTGATTTAATGTACTCACAATTGATAAAGACGCTGGCAATGGCCGCCATTGATACTTATAAGACCAAGTGTCGGAGAAGGGGTGGCTATGTCACGGGGTGGAATAAATATGTCGCGGATGCTCACCGCGAGGCGCGCCTTAGATTCTAAGTGTGGACAATGGCCGGACGACCGGCTAGTGGTCGCATATTCGATGATATGGCTCAGGCGAGGAGATATTTCAAGGCCAAAATCAAGTGGTGTCAAAACAGACAGGAACAGCTGAAAATGGATCTCCTCGCTTCCAACCACGCCACTAAGGACTTTAAGAGTTTTTGGAAAAACACAAATAAGATGAATGTGAGGCCTAGTCTCCCGGTGAATGTCGGTGGCATCTCTGACCACAAGCAGATAGCCGATGCCTTTAGGGGTCATTTTTCTGTACAGTCACCCCTGAGCCCGATGTCTCGTCACGTGACCGATGCTGAGGCCATTGTGACTAGGCAGTAGTGATGGATTAATTAGCATTCGCATTCATTGTTAGCATGCGATTGCTCATTTAGCATTTAGCAAATGAATTGTAGTCGCTAAATTCTGTGAAATGCTAAATGAATTAATCGCTTCTTCGTATTTTTTGATACTATCATACGTCAGAGCGTCGACGCACGCAGCGGTAGCGTGCGCTCTCCGTCGCACCCACGGGAAGTCGGCATACTAAATCTATCGGTTTCACTTGACCGTTTCTCGTGAATTCGCAAGTGAAATTTATTAGCAGGTTCTGCGAATTTGCGAAGAATGGGTTAAGCAATTATTATCTTAATAACTTTGATTTGCACGTACTTAGGGTTGTATATTGACTGAATGCTTGTGATTGTATTATTATATTTAAATTATTAGCGTTAGCAGATTTAGCAGGGTGGTGCGAAGATTGCTGTTTAGCAATTATTACCTTATTGTCTTTAATTTGTTCGTACTTATGGTCGTGTATTGATAGAATGAATTCGTGATTATTTAATATTTGGTGTGACACGGGCTTGGCGCGCGTCGTTTTGTGCCAAAGTTCAGTTTAGTTTACGTATTCGTTAATTTCGAACAGTAATTAAATTATTTCGTCTTGTGCTTATTATTGTACTTAAATAGATAATAGTGTGAACTTAATATCTACCTATAAATAATAGGAGGTAATAGTAGAAGTATTAACAAAATTCGCATACTTCATTAATATCAATTATCGTCATATTAGCAAATAGCATAGCAATAGCAACTAGCATGCTAAGACTCAAGAATTCACATGCTAATGAAATTATTGCGAAATCGCAATAATTGACATTACTACTAGGCAGAACGTAAAAATTCCTGCTAAGAGAGTGGCTAGAATTATTTCTAGTATGCAACGTGGAAAGTCACCGGGTCATGATGGCCTCAGTATTGAACATTTTAAACACGCTGGGGTCCATCTGCCTAGAGTGTTGTCTCTGTTTTTCACTCTGTGCACGGGTCACTCTTATTTACCAGAACCGCTTATGCGGACGATAGTGGTCCCCATAGTTAAAAATAACGGGTGACACATCTGATATAAATAATTATAGACCCATCTCGCTCGCTACTATCACAGCGAAGGTACTGGACGGTTTGTTGAATGGCAGCCTTTCAGAGCACGTGACGGTGCACGACGCCCAGTTCGGCTTTAAGGCGGGAGTGTCCACGGAGAGCGCCATTTTTAGCCTAAAACACACCGTCAAGTATTATACCGCGAGAAAAACGCCGGTGTACGCGTGTTTTCTCGACTTGTCGAAAGCTTTTGATCTCGTCGTCTACGATGTGCTATGGGACAAGTTGAGGAGCGCGGGTGTGCCGGCAGGGTATATAGACCTTCTCAGATACTGGTATGCTAACCAGACAAACCGAGTGAGATGGGTCCGTACAGTGTCGGATGAGTAAAGAATGGAATGCGGTGTAAGGCAGGGGGGGTTAAGCTCGCCTTTGCTATTTAATTTATATATGAACCAGCTTATCGAGCGACTGAGCAGCGCACATGTCGGCTGCCACATTGATGGCACCTGTGTTAATAACATTAGCTACGCGGATGACATGGTGCTGCTCAGTCCATCGATAAGTGGGTTGAAAAAGTTGCTGTCGACCTGCGAGATATATGCGGAGGTGCACGGCCTTAAATACAATTCAAAAAAGAGTGAGCTCTTGGTGTTCAGAGCGCCTAAACAACGGCCTCGTCGTGTACCTTCGGTATATCTCAACGGCGCAGTAATCAATGTAGTCAATCATTTTAAGTACCTGGGCCACATTGTCACCGGTGACCTACGGGATGATGATGACATAGAGCGCGAACGCAGGGCGTTGGCGGTGAGGGGCAATATGCTTGCCCGCAGGTTCGCTCGATGCACGGTAGACGTTAAAGTAAGTTTATTTAAGGCGTTCTGCCAGTCTTTTTACTCGAGCGGTCTGTGGGTGTCACACACGAACCGAGCCTACAACGTTCTGCGTGTGCAATATAACAACGCCTTCAGGATGCTATTGCGGCTACCGTGGCGTTGTAGTGCGTCAGGCATGTTTGCGGAAGCACATACGGATGGCTTTCATGCCATTATGCGTAAAAAAGCAGCATCCTTACTACAACGTTTACGTAACAGTCGGAATGGCATCCTGAAAATGATTGTTGCAAGGTCAGACTGCCTCATCCAAAGGCACCTGGTGAGATGGTTTTAGGTTTAAAGTAGAAAAAAAAATTAACTCAGTTATCTACTAACATTACTAACATAGCAGATAAGCACTAATTGTTACTAACTTATTACTAACGATCTATGGACTGTAATGTCTGAAATAAATATTTTTTATTTTATTTATTTATTATTAAAGAATTACAGACCCATCTCGCTTCTGAGCCATGTCTACAAGCTGTTCTAGAGGGTAATCACGAATCGTCTCGCACGTAGGTTCGATGACTTCCAGCCTCCCGAACAAGCCGGTTTCCGAAAAGGTTTTAGTACCATAGAACACATCCATACGCTGCGGCAACTTATACAGAAGACCGAGGAGTATAACTTGCTACTATTGAACGCCAAGCATAATGGCAAGTGCTACAGTCTCTCCAGCGGTGCCATATTGACCATCGGTACATGGAGGTGCTGAAGTGTTTGTACAAAAACGCCACTATGTCGGTCCGAGTCTGCGAGTCTGCAGCGAGGCGTATGACAGGGAGATGTTATTTCTCCGAAACCTTTCACCGTTGCATTGGAAGACGCTTTCAAGCTCCTGGAATGGGAAGGATTTGGCATCAACATTAACGGCGAGTACATCACTCACCTACGGTTTGCCGACGATATTGTGGTCATGGCAGAATCGCTGGAACACCTTGGCAAAATGCTCGAAGGCTTCAATAGAGTCTTCCAACAAGTAGGGCTCCAGAAGAACATGGGCAAAACGAAAGTCATGTAGAGCGTCCATGTTGCGCCGTACCCAATATCGGTTGGGTGCTCTACTCTCGAAACTGTCGACAAATATGTCTACCTGGGACAAGTCCAGTTGGGTAGGTCCAGTTTCGAGATGGAGGTCAATCGTCGAATCCGACTCGGCTGGGCAGCATTCTGGAAACTATACAACATCTTCTCGTCCCACATACCTCAGTGTCTAAAGACGAAAGTCTACAACCAGTGTGTGTTACCAGTGATAACATACGGAACTGAAACGTGGCCTCTCACCATGGGCCTCATAAGAAAGCTCAAGGTCACTCAGCGCGCTATGGAAAGGGCTATGCTCGGTTTTTCTTTGCGAGATCGAATCTGAAATGCGGAGATCCGCAAACGAACTAAAGTCGCTGACATAGCCCAAGGGATTAGCAAGCTGAAGTGGCAGTGGGCGGGGCACATAGCGCGCAGAACTGACGGCCGATGGGGCAGGAAGGTTCTGGAATGGAGGCCACGTAGCGGCAAGCGTAGCGTAGGACGTCCACCCACAAGGTGGACAGTCGACCTAATAGAGGTCGCAGGAAGCCGCTGGATGCAGGTCGCTTCCAACCGGCCGATTTGGAAATCATTGGGGGAGGGCTATGTTCATCAGTGGACGTCCTATGGCTGAAATGATTGATTGATATAAAGCAAGTTGAAGCGCCGAAGTGATAACACTGTTTTGAGTCTTGCTCCGTTAAAATATTCAGAAAAGTGGTCAAAAGTTTTCATACTAAGTAGTGCTATACATCCCCGTGAAGCTGTGTTGACGGACTGTCCAGTGGTGATTACATCTTACCAGGACTCTCGCGCGTTTGTGAGTAATAAGCAAATTACTTTTAAAATATTTAAATAACGACTGCGCTGTTGTTGCGTCCCTGACCTAGGGCAACCCGCGGATCGCTCGCGCCTACGCACACACGCACAGCACTTACACGCATGCTCGCTTGCCGCCTTGCGCTCAACGACTTCAAGCTTTATACTACATATTAATAACGTCTAGTTTTGCTTGGGAGCTTCAATTTGAATGCAAAATTAATATAAATAAAATGGAACTGAACAGAAATACTTGCGCTGGATGTCGGAATGAAATAAAAAATTTGGAATTTTTGGATTGTTGTGAGTGCAAATTAAGATTTGATATTTTTTGTGTGAACATACCAATTAGCAACTTCTATCTTATGGATCATGATTGTAAGTCCACCTGGAAATGCCCCGAATGCTGTTGCAAACAGCTAAAAACTGATAATACTAATACGCCTGCGCGCCCGGCTAATAATACTGGGAACCTCGGTCGCTCAACAAGTCGGAAACAGACACCGAGCCCCAAAACTAAAACTATAGCTAAAACTCTTGGTAGTCAAAGCACTCCAACAGACGTAATGAATGTGACTCTAAGGAAGAAAATTGGTCAACCCATGTGTATGAAATCAAATAATCAGGAACATTGCTTCAACGAAAATACTCTAAGAGATATAATTAAGGAAGAATTGGCCGCCGCTGTTAAATCTTCTTTCAAAGAGTTACTTACTGATCAACTAAAAAATATACAGGGAGAAATATCTGAATTCAAAGCTTCTTTCGGATTTTTCAATGAGGACTTCGAAGAGTTCAAGAAACGCTTTGATGAAAAAGATGCCATAATTAATCAACTGCGCAACGATAATGCAAACCTCCAGCAAAGTGTCAATGACCTTACTACACGGATATGTATAGTGGAACAAAACATGCGCGAAAACAACGTGGAAATTAATGGTTTACCAGAAGATAAGTCCGAAAACCTTGTGAAAACTCTACAAAATATCGCGAAGGTTACTAGTTGTGATGTTGGCGACAGTGACATCATGTACATTACAAGAGTAGCCAAACTAAATAAGGATAATAACCGCCCACGTTCTGTGATTGCTAAGCTCCGCAGCCCCCGCCAGCGTGACACTCTTCTGGCTGCTGTAGGTGACTTCAACAAAAAACATCCCTCGGAGAAATTGAACTCGCATCACTTGGGCATAGGTGGTATCCGAGTGCCTATTTTTGTGAGCGAGCATTTATGCCCTGCTGGCAAACAACTGCATGCGGCAACACGGAAACTGGCTAAAGAGATGTCATATAACTTTGTATGGATACGCAACGGGCGAATTCTTGTACGAAAAGATATCCATTCGAAGCCTATCTACATTCGCAATCAGGATAGTTTAAAGTTAATGAAAACAACTGATATCACAATTTAGACTTAGGTATGTTTTTATATAAATGTTCTTGGCGTTATTTATATTCGTAATGCTTGATATTTATTATCAAAATGTTCGTGGAATGAGGACAAAAACTGAAGATATCTATAAAAATATTTTACTAACTAATTATGATGTAATAGCATTTACTGAATCTTGGTTAAATACTAACATAATTAATGGAGAGTTCATTGACTCGCGATATGTGGTGTATCGTAGGGACAGATTAAGTTCTAAGGCATCTAAAAAAGATGGGGGTGGGGTTATGGTTGCTGTTAATAGTAAAATTAAATCTGTAAGAATGAAAAACTGGGAAAGTGATTTCGAAGATTTATGGTTGTCTGTAGAGTTAACTGTTAACAATTATACTAGGAAAATTGCACTTTGTGTTATCTATATGCCACCGCCTGTCAAACTGGATTCTCTACAATGCTTTTTAAGTAACGTTAACAACGTGCTAAATAATGTCGACGATGTTGTGATTCTTGGGGATTTTAACTTGAGTTTTATCGATTGGAACAGGAGTGATGACGGCCTGTATCTATCGCCATCTAATTATGAAAATTCACTGGGGTATTCACTTGTAGACTTTCTGTCAATCAATGAACTTCACCAATTTAATTCTATTTTAAATGCTGACTGCAGAATTTTAGACCTAGTACTGAGCAACATATCAGATGTAACAGTTACTAAGCCCAATGACCTGCTTAGTAAATTAGACTCTCACCACCCGAACATCCTTATCTCTATTCCACTTCCAAACGTAAAACAATTACAAATAAAATATCGTTCAGGTTACAACTTTTTTAAAGCCGACTATGCACAAATCAAAATCTATCTTAATAATATAAATTGGTATGATGCCTTTCATGAGTGTGCTGATGCTAATGAAAGGGTTAATGCCTTCTACAGCATACTACAGAACGCTATCGACAATTATGTACCCAAATATGCAAGAAAAAAATCTAAATATCCCTCTTGGTATTCTGACTCTCTTGTTAATGCTCTATCTGAAAAAGAGAAATTTAGGCAAAAATACCGCAAATATAATAATCCCCGAGATAGACTCACCTATGAATTACTTCGCAGTCGCTGCCATACTTTGATAAATAACTGTTATAATACATATAAATGTAAAATTGAAAACGATATTCCCAAAAATCCTAAAGCTTTCTGGCGATTCATAAAAGATAAACGACGTGGGGAATCTTGCATACCTGCTGACATGTTTATGAATGATAAGGTGGCTAGTAGTGGTCCAGAAATTGCTAATCTATTCGCAGATCAATTTGTCTCTGTTTTTAGCCAAAATCCAACTTCTACTTACAATACTTCCAGTGGGTTTTCAGGTACTGACTCTGTCATAAGTACTATTAAGTTTACTGAAAAACAAATTCTTAACAAGCTTAAACTCTTAGATACCTCCAAAGGTGCTGGGCCTGACTCTATACCACCTTTGTTTATAAAACGCTGCTGCCATGAACTTGCTTTACCGCTGTGGATTGTTTTTAATTATTCTATTGCTGAAGGAATCTTCCCTGATGTATGGAAAAGCGCAAGAATTGTCCCAGTTTTTAAAAAGGGAGATCCTGCTAATGTTAAAAATTACCGCCCTATTTCAATACTATCATGTTTTTCAAAGATATTTGAGTCTCTTGTCTGTCCAATCATTACTCGCCACATTGATAGAATTGTTTCACCAAGTCAGCATGGTTTCAAAGCTGGACACAGCGTAGAAACAAACCTCGTCGAGTTTGTGTCTGATGTGACCCTAGCTCTTGACAAAAGACTAGAAGTAGATGCCGTGTACACGGACTTCAGCAGTGCGTTTGACAAAGTTGACCATTCTCTGTTGCTGTCCAAGTTAGAATATAATGGTATACATGGCTCACTTTTAAACTGGTTCACATCTTATTTATTCCGTAGATCGCAAATTCTTGTTGTTAATGGCTATGAATCTTATACCTACTATGCCGACTCAGGAGTTCCTCAGGGTTCTCATCTAGCACCGGTTCTATTTTTACTCTTCATTAACGATATTACTGTCCAAATCCATCACTGTAAATATCTAATGTTTGCCGACGATCTTAAAATTTATAAAACTTTAACTTCTAATGAAGATGCTTCACTAATTCAGGAGGATTTGGACAGAATTGAGCATTGGTGCAGCCTTAATCACATGAAACTTAATGTAAAAAAATGTAGCCATATAAGATTCACGAGGAAAAAACAGTCCAATACTGTCTCATATAATATAAAAGGATCATTATTGGAAACTGTAAATGAGATTCGTGATCTTGGCATCATCATGGACAGTAAAGTCAACTTCAGAAGCCATATTGATAATATTGTTACGAAATCGGCACGGCTACTAGGATTTCTTAAGAGAAGTACTAAAGGGTTTAAGCTGGCAAGAACAAAAATTGTCCTATATAACGCTTTAGTTCGGAGCCACCTTGAATTTGCCAGCGTGGTGTGGAGCCCGCACTATGCAGTACACTCACAAAGAGTAGAAAGCATCCAAAGAGCCTTCACAAAACACCTAGCATATGTCTTCGGTGATATATCTCCCCGGTGTCCATACGAACAGCGTACTCAATGTTACGAAATGATTACTCTGCGCGACCGCCGACTGGTACAAGATCTCATGTTCTTTTTCAAATTGGTTAACAATAGATTAGACTGCGATAATTTAACTGAACAAATTGGACTAAAAGTCCCCTATAATTTACCCAGATATCCCATTACCCATTTATTCTGCACTAAAGCATCCAACACAAATATAGGAGTAAACTCACCTCTCAATAGGCTCAGCCGAGAGATTAATTCTTACATAAAATCCACTCCACATGTTGACATATATCATGACTCCCTAAAAAACTTTAAAACCCAAATCTTAAGGTCCCAAAGCACGCAACCCGCACAATCTAAAGATTTGTTGTTTTAGTATGTAAGTATTTCTTGCAACCTTTGTAACTTTTAACTTGTATCATTTTGTATTTCTGTTTACATTGTTACCACTTAATTTTTATAAAAAAAAAATACCTATTCTTTTCGTTTTTACCTTAGGTTATCACTGTATTTGAGAATGTTGGTTCACCTGTTATTGGCAACTGTATAAGCACATAACCGTTAACTACTGTTATTTTATATTTTGTATACAGAAGCTGTTGGTGTACCTTTATAAATAAATAAATAAATAAATTGATTGATTGACTCCATTTATTAAAAATCAGCCACAAATAGTGTTATTTGCTGACGATACTTCCTTAATGTTTAAGGTAGATACACGTGCTAAAATTTTGATGACGTAAATAACGCCCTACTGCAGGGCAGGTCCAAAATTGGTTAACTGCTAATAATTTAGTAATAAATGGAAGAAAAAATAAGTGCATAGCATTTTCTTTACCAAATGTCAAAAGTAGTGATTGTGAGATAGTATAGAAACAAGAGAAACTAGATTTTTTTGATAAAACTGATTACCTGGGGATCAAGCTCGACTCAAGGCTACAATGGGTTCCTCATTTAACATCTCTTGCAGGACGGCTAAATTCAGCAGCATAATATGCTGTCAGAAAAATCCGTCAATGTACTGATGGTCTATTCCAGCTATTTTCATAGTATCATGTCTTACGGTATTTTACTGTGGGGACGGACTGCAGACATCGAGTCTATTTTTATTCTGCAGAAAAGAGCAATCAGAGTCATATTATATTATCTCCGCAGGCGCGACTTTTAAGGGAACTGTTTAAGGATATTAACATCATGACGGTACCTTGTCAATGTATCCATAAAAACAACAAGAAGAGAGTTATGTTTCGGCGGTCGGGATTTCAGTTAAAAAAATATTTATTTGTTACAATATTAATTTAATTACTTAATACAGGATATTGAGCTGGTGGCTAGTCTAAGACTTAATATAATGCAAAAGAAAAACAAGTATCTCTGATTTCCAGTAAATGCATAGTTGCAATACGATGCATGCTGACGGTGGCTGTATACTCAGCGTAAACGTGTGTTACGAGGAGTTAACTCCTCCCTCCATAAGATAGAAGCAACTCTTGCTTCTGGCGGCGTCCGCGCTGCCCTCGGTGTCCTCCGGGATGTTCTTTCTCTTCCACTGATACAGCTTCCAGGACGCTGCGGCAACTAGTAGTATGTAGAGGATGATTGTGTTCCAGCTGGGTGTAGCGGCTATGATTGGCCAACTATCTTCTTCTGGCACGGAGATGTCGCTTGCCTTGTTGATAAGTTCATGGATGCTGTCTAGTGAGATGTCTTCTAGTTGGAGTTCGTATTGTATCGATTCTGAGACTTGATGCTGCTCGGGTAAGGGTATGACCTCGTTGATGACGACTGTGTCGGTGTGTGATCGCAATGTCTTATTCATGACGATTATCTGGCAATCTTCTGTTATTGTAGCGAGATGAATCCCAGATAGCTTCTTGTAGTCTGTCTTGGTGTTGCATTGAGTTTTGATGACTTCGTCTTCTGTCAGGACAAGTAGCCAGTTGTTGTCCCCGATCTTCTGAACTTTTCCTCTTCTTAAGTTCATCTTAGCGTGGGTGCAATTCGCTGGGCGATGCTGGATGAGTGATAGTATGCAGTCATCTGTGTCTTCGACTCTTCTGGTGTCGAGGAGCTTGCAGAGCTGGGTGTTGTCGGTCAGTGGCTGACAATCTTCTTCCAGGTAAGCGTACTCATCATTACCAAGTGCTAGGTATTTGGATTTAGGGATAATAGTTAGGTTGTTTTTATTTGGGATTGAATAAAGGTGGATAAAGTCGAATGTTTTTGGGGTAATTGAAGGGATTTCGAGAATAAAGTTAACTGAATGTTCTGTGCTGTAAGCTTTGACTTTAATTGACTTCTCTATCCTGTATATGTTACTAATGCTAATACTAGCTACTGGTCTAAACAAAAATATATTTTCTAAGTTTCTCAGCTCTTCTATTAGATTCTGAGAGCTTATAATACTAGGATGCATGGTGCCCATCTGAGCAAAAGTCATCGCATCTTCTAATATCATTAACCTATCTAAAATTATCTGTAGACTAAAATCTATCTGTACGTAAATATCTAAGAAATGTAAATGGTTAGATAAGTCGTTGGAATTATTAGTAACATTTTGCAATAAACTAGCCAAATGTTTCTGATTATTGTTTAATTTTGTTAACTGTTTACTGAACTCATCTATTGTATTATGTGCTAATACTAAGGATTTCTTTTGTGAATCCTGAACGTTTTTAACCCTGTTCTGAATTTTAAAGATTTCTTCTTCAAACTTAGCTGCATCATCATGGTCGAGGTTACCTGTGATAGACTTAACGACTGTACCTAATCCATCTATAACACCACGTCGCTTTCTAACTTGCGGCGTTAAAAACTTAATCTTCTTACCTATAATACTAAGACTATATTCTATTTGATTCCTAAACGTTTTATGTAAATCTCCCGATGCTGTATTCTCGGCGTTTTTCGTGCTTGCATAAAGAGACATCAATCGGGTAGATGTGAGTTGCAGATTGGTAATATTGTAAACGCAAGCAAGGCTAAAGTAGTTGTCCTGTTTAAGGAGTTGACCTTGTTTTAGGAGAAGGATACCGTTGTCATTATCTACGTGGGTAATGGTAACGGTTGCTGTTGTGTTGAGCACGACGGCTCCTGCGATGAAGGTCCTGCAACAAGATGAGGCCTCCGTAGTAGCTTGAAGTGAACCCTAATGGACTTAGAATTTGGATGGTTACCTATTATTTCAGCCACGTTATTTGGGTGAAGGTGTATAATTTTGTATGGTCCTTTGAAGACTGGCTTCGTTTTGTCACTGCGCGCTGACTTTGCTACCTGTTTATAGACAGTTTCACCTACCTTGAATTTAATTTCTTCTGCATCTTGGTTACGTTTAGCAATCACCTGCTCCTTGTTTTTGGACATGTGTGCAGCAATGCACTCCTGAACTGCCTCTGCATTGGCACGATGCTTAATAACATAGTCCTGGTAAAATTCTTTTGGATAATATAACTCTAATGGGTTTCTGGACGCTGTGTGTCCGAATAATAACTCGTGAGGTGTATAATCTGTTGCCGAATGGATAGCGTTGTTGTATGCTATTATAGAGTACTTCATGATTAGCTGTATAGGGTCATCTTTGTTGGTCATTCTTTGTATTCTAATTATCTCAGCTAGGGTAGAGTGTAAACGTTCAATAGGGGAGTTAAAATTTGGATTATAGGGGGTTGTAAAATGTAAGTGAATATTATGTAGGGCACATATTTCTTTAATAACATCGTTATCGAACTTAGTGTCTGAATCTGTGGTTATTTTGTTCGGTAAACCTAACACGGAGAAAATGTTTAATAATGCTTCAGCTATATGGACGCTGCTGCATGCTGTTAGTTGGACCGCTTGTGCGTATTTAGAGAAGTTGTCAATTATTGTAAGGAACGTTGTGCCTCCGGTTGAATAAAGGTCCATAAATATATGTTCCATCGGTTTTCGAGGTGTATCGGTTATAGATAAAGGTGGTTTAAGAGGGTTGCATTCGTATTTAGATTTCAGACAGGTGTCGCATTGATTAACGAAACTTTGAATGGTAAGGAGCATGTTTTGCCAATGATAATTTCTGTGAAACTGCTTGTACGTTTCCTGAATACCACGGTGAACAGTCTTACCTTCGTGATACTTCTTAATTAACTCTTGTTGTTCAGGTTTGTTTTCTACTAGAGTTACGCGTGTTGTGCATTTAAGTAGCTTAGGGCCTCTCTCATTAAATATTGTTGTGTATACCCTAGAAAAGGCATGGTATAATTCTTCATTATAAAAATAGCAATGGAATATACGATCAGCGATAGTGTGTTCTTTAAGAAATTTAATTATCTCGGACTCTGTATCATTAACTGGGATAAAGACATCTTTTATAACTAATTTTGAGTTAGTGGATCTGTTATCTTTTCTATACGTGGAACCGGGCGTTGATCTAATATGAAACTGTTTCAACTGTCTATCAATAGCGTCTGTAATTATGGGTATGCCTTTACTTTCGTTGTCAGGCTGGGTATGTCTTGTAGACACTAGTTCGGATTCGGCTGACACTATACTCATACTATCCGTACCCATGTGAGATTCGGGAATGCTTGGGTTTTGTAATTGTATGTTTTCATCGGGTGCTACTATGTCTATTTGATTTTCGGCTTCTCTACGTGCATTTTCGAATATTCTATTAATTATCTCCTCATCTTCGTTATCATTTAAATTAACCGCTAGAGAGTCGACACTAAAATGGAAGATTTTAACACGTGATAGAGCGTCTGCGTTAGTATTTTGCCGACCTTTATTGTATATAACTTTATAATCGTATTCCGAGAGTTTTAAATGCCATCTAGTTAATTTAGAGTTAGGATCTTTTAATGACATTAGCCAGGTGAGAGGCCTGTTGTCTGTGTAGATAATAAACTTTCTACCATAGAGGTAGGGTCTGAAATATTTAATTGCCCATACTATGGTGAGTAGCTCCTTCTCTATTGTAGAGTAACGAGATTCAGTATCTGACAGTGTTCTGGATGCGAATGCTACTGGTTTGTCCGATCCTACTATTCCTTGGGATAACACCGCACCTAATGCTACATCTGATGCATCGGTGGTGAGGATGAAGGGCTCATCGAAATTCGGATACTGTAGTATTGGGGCGTTAGTTAAGATCTGTTTACACTTATTGAATGCTTCTAAGAACTCTGGGGAGTGTGTTACTTTACTATTTTTCTTTAGGCAAAGGGTCATTGGTTTTGTGAGTTTGGCAAAATCTTTTATAAATTTTCTGTAGTAACCGACTAAACCTAGGAAGGCTTTTATTTCCTTCTGAGACTTTGGTAGGGGGAAGTTAATTACGGCTTTTATCTTGTCATTGTTAGGTTTTAAACCTTCGTCTGTTAGTTCATGTCCTAAGAAGTTAACCTGTTTTTGTAAAAATTGTGATTTATCTAGCTGAATCTTTAGATTATGTTGTTTGAATCTATCGAATACCTGTTTAAAATTTTCCATGTGTTGCTGCAGGGACGTAGATGTTATTATTACGTCGTCTAAGTATGTATAAACATTTTCTAAGCCTCTTAATATATGGTCCATAAGTCTTTGGAATGTACTTGGGGCATTTTTGAGACCAAAGGGCATTCGAAGGAACTCATAGTGTCCTCGTTCTGTGGTAAATGCGGTTTTTTCAATATCATTTGGGTGCATTTCCACTTGGTGATAACCGCTAGCAAGGTCTAGGTTAGTGAAGTATTGTGCTCGTCCTAATCTATCTAATATATCATGAATGTTTGGTAAGGGGTATTTATCTTCAACGATCGTTGAGACGTCTGTAATCTATTACAAGCCTCCATTTGACGTTACCTGAGGAATCGGGCTTCTTGGGTACAATATGTACGGGACATGACCAAGGGGATATGCTCTCTCGCACGATACCTTGCTGAAGGAGCTTATCTACTTGTTTGCGAATTTCTTCTCGTTGTTGAGGAGCCTGTCTGTAACTACGTACGAAAACTGGTGTATTGTCACTTAATCTAAGCTCGTGTTTAACGGCATGTGTAAAAGTAAGTGGTATTTCTTCCGCATAAAACGAATCCCTGTACTGATAGCATAACCGGGTTATTTCGCGCTTTTCTTCTTCGTTTAGATGATCTGTACGGATTTTTTTTAGGTTTTCGTTTAATGTTTGGTCCATGTTAGTTTTAATCTGTATGGTATTAATATCGTGATTATCTTTTTCGTTAATTTTAGGAAATTCTTCTAATTCAATTGACGGCTTAAATGGGATGCATTTCTTCTAGTCACTATGATTAATTACCGATGTTTTGAAAGAACCGTTTGTAACGTTTACTATAGCTGCTGGGGACATAAGACCATCTGACCAGATTAAATCGTCGTGAAGGTATTGTCCATCTAGGTAGTTAGTTTTTACTTTTACTATCTTTTCGCATCTGGGTTCTATACTTATCTTTTGGGGTGGAGAACTAAAGTGTATTGGTATTTCCGTTGTAGATGTACGTAGAACATTATTATTTAAATCTATGGTACTCTTTAATTTTTGCAGAAGGTCAATTCCGATAAGACCTTTATATTTAGGATCAAAGTCAAATATTGGAAATTTATGTGTTATATCGCTATTAAACGCGGGAGGTAAAGGAAGATAAACTACCTTGTCGTGTACTGATGAGCTGTGTGCTGTATTAATTTGGAAGGTTTCTGTTTCTACGCAGTACTCAAATATGGTGCCTGCAACTACGTCAGTTGCTATAGTTGAATGGCTGGCCCCTGTATCTAAAAGAAACTTACCGTCAAACTCTGGTAGTGTTATGTACGGTAAATATTTCTTGGTCTGGAAATTTATCGAAACTAGGTCTGGCTGTCTCGGTTGGTGTCCAAGGTAAAATCCTGGTTAGCACCTACCTCTTGTTCGTACACGGTTACATTCGGTTCAAACGATATGCCGTTACCGTCTGGTACATTGTCGTAGAGTCCCATGTCACTGGGTCCTGGTTGATCTTGTGTGGCCATCTGAATTGGAATGTAGTACAACTGCTGAGCGAACTGTGGTTTTTCTGGCTTACCTGCCGTACGCATTGTGACGTCCGATGATACTGGCGTGGGAACCACCTGTTTTGGAATGTTGGGTTGATTCCTAAAGTTACCTGAACCATTTGGCCTAAAGTTACCTGATGCTGGTCTGGCTTTCCAGGGTAATGCGGATTGTACCCATTGTTGACGCTGTTCGGGGGTCATATTATTTTGTTGCGGTACAAAATTTTGTGGCGGAATAATAAAGCCTGGTACGAATGGGTTAGCTGTATTACGGATGTGATTATTATTGCCTGGTTGTTTAGGTAACTCCTTTGGCTTTGCTTGTGACGTTGAAGGCTTATTATTAATACTAGCTGAGCCGCGCAACTTCGTCTGCGTCACAGTGGTTTAAAAGTAATGAATTTTCCCATCTTTTCGCAACATTTTTCATTGATGCTCCGCTCCTGTATCATCATAATGGTCATAGCGTTGCCCACGACTTCGTCCGCGTGAATATCATTAACGTGGTTGGATACATAATATTACTATGTCCTTCGATCTTCGTCAAAATCGGTTCAGTAGTTTAGCCGTGAAAACGTTACAGATAGACAGACAGACAGAGTTACTTCAAAAACTGTTATAACATAGCTGTACCAGCGTTTTCTGGAAAAAACCTAAAAAAAAATGGAACTATAGTAAAAAATGGCACGGGAACAGGAATAATAAAGGAACGTTGGCTAAAAAAAAGTACTGGGGGCAGTCTTGAGACGTAAATCGATTCGTGTAAATGTTGTATGTGTTTAAATGTTTGCCTCTGTGCTTTATTAATTGTTACGGCAAAAGATACCTTAACGGGAAATTGAATTCTTTTAAAATTAAAAGGTTGTCATTGGGAATCATTGGGATGCGAGGTATTAGCACTGTTTGACCAACTGCTGGACCTGTCAAAACTATCTATTACAAATTTGCAACATTTTGCAACTCGCAGAGCTACCGGGCGGCAAGCCAGAGCCCCTTCCCCTCACCCGCCGGCCAGCGTCCCACCCCCTCACCCGCCGCGTCATACGCACGTGAACCCGAACATACCTACTTATTTTGTTGCGGAGTTCTTTTAAAATTATTATATCTCCTAAGATGTTCTTTGAAATCAAGTGATGTCAAGGACAATTTTGTTTACATTTTAATACTTGTGATTAATTACATATTTATTTGGCTGTGGATTAATATTATGTTGATAAATAATCTCCTTTCTCCTTCGCAAATAATGCATTAATTTCGAACAAATTTGATTACGATAAAAAAGGTTATAGTGAGTCAATCTTAAAAGATAGACATATACCGTCGCGGACTTTTTTTTAGAACTTTTCAAGAGGAACAATTCCGTCATACATGATATTTGCGTAACTTAAACCGTTAACGCAGCGCACGCAACGGAAGCTCTCAAAAAGGAATATTTTTTCCCGTTTTTGTAACATTTTTCATATACGCTCCGCTCCTATTGGTCGTAGCGTGATATTATATAGCCTATAACCTTCCTCGATAAATGGACTATCTAACACAAACATAATTTTTCAATTGCATTCAGTAGTTCCCGAGATTAGCGCGTTCAAACAAACAAACAAACAAACAAACAAACTCTTCAGCTTTATAATATTAGTATAGATAGTTACCTCTATTATATGCAAGCCTAGCCTTTTCTTGTCTAGCCGCTATAATGGCTTCTTCGAAGGTCTCTGGTTTTGCGATTCGAACGCCCAACGAGACGTGGAAGTCTAACTGGTTTATGTACTGTTCAATAACCATCTTTTCGTAATAAGATTTATTACCATGCTCTCCTACGGAATACAGAGTGTCTAACAGCTCACGGAGGCGTTTGCCGAAGCTTTCGGCGTCTTCTTCTTTAGACTTACGCACTCGCGTTAGCTCCTGCATAACTTGTATTTCGTTTCGTGGTTCGCCAAGTCGCCTAATTAACGCGGTTTTAATTGATGGCCATGAGTTTAAGTAGCCTTCATACGCTATTGCGTCTATGGCTGGACCACCGAGCCTACTTTTAATTAAACAAATAAATGCTGGATGTGCACGATCTGCCTCGGAAGTTAACTGTAATAAGTTTTCTACTTCCCTAATATAATAATTAAGTAATTTAGGATTACCATCATATCTTGGCATTAAATCTGCTATTAGTTTGTAAGGTTTATAGTTAGCATCATAATCCCTGAGCGACATTGTTTTACTGTAGCTTTACTGCCTAGTGGCGCTTAACGCAAAACAATAGAGGTGTCAAATTAAACACTTGGAATTTACTCGTGGAATATTTACGCTACTTATTATAATTATGTGGATGCCTACTGCGATTTTAGCTTATAGACAGACACACAGATTAACACAAAATACACAAATTAAAAATAAGACAGGAAATAGAGCAAGGACACTTGGTAAATAAGAGCACTTACCAAAACAGCCACTGCATCTCCCGTCGAGTCGAGTCTCGGCCAGCACAGCTTCCTCCAATTCTCCGGAGAATTATCCCGATGACCGTAGAGGTGTCCGACCGCGCGATAGGTTCTTTGTAGACCGCGATAGAACGATTTGAGAACCGTCACTCTTAAGATGAAGAGTTGGATTAGATCTTAGAGCGTCGCGATCCTACCGACTGCGCCAGTTATGTTTCGGCGGTCGGGATTTCAGTTAAAAAAATATTTATTTGTTACAATATTAATTTAATTACTTAATACAGGATATTGAGCTGGTGGCTAGTGTAAGACTTAATATAATGCAAAAGAAAAACAAGTATCTCTGATTTCCAGTAAATGCATAGTTGCAATACGATGCATGCTGACGGTGGCTGTATACTCAGCGTAAACGTGTGTTAAGAGGAGTTAACTAGAGTACGTAAGAAAAAAATTACATCATTTTAGTAAAAGTGGTGATAGACATAATAAAATTATAGTACAAGCAACAGGGACCTATTAGTACAACCAGGTTTCAGACTAGCTAAAGTAAACTGGTCTTTCATGGGGTACTGTTTAAAATGTTACAGTAAAATTCCTCCCTAAATACTTCAACTGAATGAGGAGAGAGAAATGTATAAAATGTACTGTGTTGAGCAATCAATATTTGAATAAGAATAAGAATATATTTATTTGCTCTAACATGTGTACACATACAAGAATAAAAAATGCATGCAGGATAGCAAATAAATTAAATATAGGCTCAGATATGTTTGCCATACTATGGCGTGGAAATATTAGTGTTTGGTAATAATTAATTTCAACAAAATGTCGTTAATTTAACGTCAGTTCAGCAATCAATAATAAATTAGGTAAGTGTAATAATTAGTTAAGTAAAAGAGCAAAAAACCAAAAAAAATAAAACAAAAAAAAATAATAAGAAAACTGGCGCAAACCTGCTGTACTTGATACTAATGATCGTAAGGCAAGGCAAAGAGCTTCACGGACGCTTTTTCCGGGCCCTCCATGGACCTGATCTTGACTTTTTGGCGTCTGTATCCTGGCTGCGTTTTGGTGACCTGGATGAAGTCATGACGAATAATTATCGGAAATACATTGTCAAGGACGGTACGGTTGACATCTGTCGGGCATGCCACCGTCCCCGTGAATCAATCCGACATATTGTTTCCGGTTGTTCTCGTCTTGCTAACGGCGAGTACTTGCACAGACACAATCTAGTGGCTAGGATTATCCACCAGCAACTTACCTTGCAGTACAACCTTGTGGAGTCCGAAGTACCATACTACAGGTATGTGCCCGACCCAGTTCTCGAGAATGGTCATGCCACATTGTACTGGGATCGATCTATTATCACTGACAGAACTATTGTAGCCAATAAGCCTGATATTGTGGTGATAGATCGACGAGAGCGCCGTGCAATGATTGTTGATATCGCTGTCCCTCATGACGAGAATCTCGTGAAAGCTGAGAAAGATAAAAAAATCAAGTATCTTGACTTAGCACACGAGGTTGTCGACATGTGGGACGTGGACTCTGCAATCATTGTACCGATAATCGTTTCAGTTAATGGCCTAATAGCGAAGAGCCTCGATCAACACCTCAGGAGGCTCTCATTGCACGGCTGGGTCAAGGGCTTGATTCAGAAAGCAGTACTTCTGGACACGGCACGCATAGTGAGGAGGTTCCTCTCTCTAGAGCCCTGACCACCGGCAGCTTGGACCCTGTTCCTGATGCCGATGGGCCACTATTTTTTATATTTTTAAATGTTTAAAAAAAAAAAAATTATTCTAATATTTAAAAATATAATATATGATGTAAATTAAAATAATAATAATGCATGAAATCTATGTCAAACTAAAAGATTCTGTCAGAAATTCATTAATAGTGTAATAAGCTTTGTTAGTTAGAAATGATTTTAGCTGTTTTTTCAATTGTACATTATTAAGCTGCCTACAACTTTTTGGTGACTTATTATAAATAGTGGGAGCCATGCAGAAAACACTTTTGCGCATAAGTACAGTCCTACTCCTATGCAGACAGAGTTGACTTGGATCACGCCTGTTTCTGGGATATTTGTCTGCCATTCGCGAAAATAAGTTATTATTATTTCTAACAAACATTACGGTTTCTAGAATATAAAGGGATGCCAATGTCAATATTTTATACTGTATGAAGAAGGGCTTACAACTATCGGTGGTTTTTAATTTAAACATCGATCTGAGGCATCTCTTTTGTGCTATAAATGCAGCTTCTTTATTCGTTGAGTTACCCCAAAAGATAACTCCGTATCTGAGAACCGATTCAGTTAGGCCGTAGTAAGCCGTTAGTAACGCATCTATGTTAACCGTTCGTGACAGAATGTACAAGGCGTACGCACTACTGCTTATCCTTTTAGTCAGGTCCTCTACATGCGCCTTCCAATTTAAACTTCGATCTATTGTAAGTCCTAGAAACTTGGTTGAATTAACTGTGTCAATTTTAATGTCATTGTATGTTATGTCAAGATTGGAAAGAGTCAATGCCCGCTGGCTAAAATGCATAATTAGAGTCTTATTTAAAATAATTTTTAAATTATTATTGTCTAACCATTCTATAGTTTCTTTTAATGTATTATTGATGTCCTCTTTATAAAAATCTCTTTGGTTACAAGGTATCGTTGTTGTACTGTCATCTGCGAATAGTGTCATTGGATATTTGATTGCCATTGGAAAGTCAAATTACTAAATTACTAAATTCAAATTCAAATGTTTATTGCTCAACACAGTACATAATCATACATTTCTAGATGTCAAGTGAATGCGCAGTTCACTGTGTTGCACCAATTCAGGCATGCAAAATTATTATTAAAATTCTAAGCACAATTAAAATTATAGATACTATTTCATAAATTCACATTAATAAGTTATACTATTTCAAAATAGTACCATACACAATGTCATAAATTCAAATCAATAAGCATGTAATGTCAGAATATTTATATATTCTGACATTATTGTCATAATAAAGGCTAAGTAATTTATAACACAGGCAACACATAATTGGCAATACAAATAAGATAATTTTAATAAAAACAAATTAAAATTATGTCATTGATGTAAATTGTAAAAAGCGGAGGTCCTAGTATACTTCCTTGTGGAACTCCGTATGTAACGTTACGTTCATCCGATAGAAAGATTTCTTCTCTTTTGGTGCTTATATTAATCCTGTATATTTCCGTTATTTGTTTTCTGCCGTGTAGGTATGAGTTTTAGAGCTCAAGAACATATCCTCTTACCCCGTAAGCATCAAGCTTTTTTTGTAAAATATTATGTTGCACATAATCAAATGCCTGGGTCATGTCACAAAATATCACACACACTGGAGTATTTTTATCCATATTTGTCATAACAGTATGTTAAAAGTCAAAGTTATAAATAGCCATGTTAATTGTCTTGTTCTTCCTAAATCCTTTTTGTTCTTTGCAAAGAATATTATTTGCCTCTAAATATAAATTGAGTTCTTTATAAATATACTTTTCAATTATTTTTGAGAACAAAGGTATCAATGATTTTGAATTGAATTTGAACATTTTGAAAATACCTACTGTTGGAGCTGCTGAAGATTGAGACCATCTTTGTATTGTATAAACTCAATCTCTTTTGTATTATATACTCAAGTACCACTGTGCGAAATCAGGATGTGTCACTAGCCAAAAATATCGTAAGTCAGTGCAGAAATATCCAAACGCCTAGGTAAAAGTTCATAGCAATATGTCATTTGTTTGCAGTTTTTTATACCTATTGACGTAGGAGTTACACGAATATATTTTCAGGATTGTAAAGATATGAAAAGTTCTTGAAACTTTTTTCATATGAAATACTAATATTCAGCTATTCAGAATTACATATTGCAAGGTTCCATGTTTATACATTGCTGGGGCAGTCGTCTATACTTCCATTTAGCCATCTCCTTTGAGACAAAAGGTCACACTGCGTAAACATTGTAAATGTGAGGACTATGTGAATATTTATATTTTTTTTTCTTTCTCAGTTAGTTTGATGATCTGGCAGTTTGAGTAGTTTATGCGACCTACCCAAATGTCCTTTTTTTGGTATTGTTCGTCGAGTTGAGCTCCTTAAGTTCTAAGTTGAGCTCCACGATTACTGACAAATGCTTGCACTGACAGGACAGGTCCATTCAAATCTGTGTGGTTCTTTTCTCAAATGACCATTTCAGACACTAATCTACATGGTCCTCATATGGCCTGACACAGATTATATCTGGACTTTAAAAGAGACTGTGACCTCTGAGTTTGTTTCGGCCTTTCTTCTCAGAGTAGTCAGATAGGAAACGCCGAACTCATCTAGCATTTTTTTTTTTTTACATGATGTGTAAAAGTGATTCTAATATCCTATTTAAAGAATAAACAATTTCATTTCTTTAGTACAGGCGCCAGCACGTCAATCTACCCGAAACTGTCAAATATTACCAATCAACTTTGAACCTTACAATTTAGTGATAAAGTTGAAAATCTATTAAAGAAATTTGACAGATTGTAGTAGGTTGATGTGCTGGCGTCTGTACATTGTACTCACACCTGTGCTATGCAATTATTGTATATCTAAAAAGAGGTAATTACGGGCTTTCTAAAATCGGCGCAAAAACCACTCGCGCCTGCGTGAATATATAATAATGTATCCTACCTAGCAGAATTGTTTATCTATCTCAAATACAAAAATCTATAGTTGTTTGGGTCAGTCTGTTAATATTAATCCCTATTTTCAAATAGGTTCATCATTTTAACCACTTATTTATATATGTCTGTGAAAACTGTCTTTATTTCAACTCATTATCCTACACGAATGTATGCCTAAACCTTCCGGAAGAACCAATCTACCTACTAGTGACAATGGGCTGTAGTCTTAAATAAAATTATTTGAGTCTTTTTACTATTAATAAATAATTTATTTGCTGTGAACCACCCATAAAAAGCTTGTAGCGTAGCATTCACCCTTTCTGTCAACTCTACCATATCAATTCAATTCAATTCATTTATTTCAATCAGCAATTGGATCATAAAATACAAATAATAATAATCAGTTGGGTACATTAAATAAAGATTATTAGAAAAATGAATATAAATAACACAAAACAAGCAAGTGTGCTAAAAGTCGAATTTTACGGATCTTTTCAAATAATTTAGACAACACTGTTAATAGAGACTATCTCTCTATTACCAGTGTTGTCTAAATTACTTAATTGTCTATAGTTTTTTGGATCAGACTTAGTTCCCTTTTTATATACAGGTATTACTTTCGCCATTTTTAGTTGTTATGGGAAGATAGCCTCTTTTATACTTTTATTGAAGAAGTTAGATAAAGGCTCGGCTAATAATTCAATGTGCTCCTTGAACAGACAAATCGGAACTTCGTCATACCCACGAGAATGTTTGTTTTCCATTATTTTATCTATAATACAAATCTCGTTTGGAATAGTAGGAGAAATATGCTTATAATTATATCCATAAGTGGTAAGGTAAATCATATATATTTATTTTATTTTAAGATGGGTTTGCTCTTGACTCTAGTCTAGGTCAGAGGTGACAGAGACAAAATCGACGGTGGAGAAGCCTGTTCACTCTTACTTTGAATAGATTCGGGTTGTATGCGTTCGGAAACACAGACGCAGGCAGAGAGTTCCACTCCTTTGCTGTGCGCATTATAAAATATGTTTGAAAACACTTAGTGCGAGTTGGTGGAATATCAACTAGGTAGGGATGGTAACCTGCAGTGCGTCTAGATGTCCGATGGTAGAAGGGGGCCGGTGGAATGAGGTCGTGGAGTTCATGGGCACACTCGCCGAAGTCCAATCTGTAGAAGACCGACAAGCAGGCAACCTTGCGGCGATGAGCCAAGCTGTGAAGCTTGGCATCCACCAGTTTAAAGTCGCCAATGAGCCTCTTAGCTCTGCGTTCCACCGAATCAAGCCCAGCAAGTTGGTACTAAGCTGAGCCGTCCCAAAGGTGGCTGCAATACTCCATGCAGGATCGGACTTGCTTTGTAAAGGGTTAAAAGCTGTCCAGGCGTAAAGTATCGCTTAGCTCTATTTAGGACGCCCAGTTTCTTGGCCACAGTTTGAGCTTTTTACTCGATGGTGGAGCCAAGGTTGAGACCAGATGTCAACTCTATGCCTAGGAGCTCGAGCCGATCAGTTACAGGAACATATGTACCCCGAAAAGTAGGAGTTTGTAGGAGGAAACTACTCCTTTTGGCGGTAAAAAGACACGCTTGTGTTTTGTGGCGTTAAAAGAGACCAGATTGTCATCACCCCCACCGGGAGACAAGGCTCAAGGTCAAATCTGTCCGCTCTACCATGGCCTCTCTCAGGGAACGAACTTCAGCCCCGCCGGTTTTTGCGCTGGACAAGTATCTCTCTGAAACGGTACTGTCGTCCGCGTACCCAACAATACCAGGCAGAAGCAGGTCATTGATGTGCAGCAGGAAAAGACTTGCAGAGAGAACAGACCCCTGAGGAACTCCGGCATCAATAGCCATAAGGTCAGAGGAGCAGCCGTCCACACCTAATCTGATCGACCGTTCACTAAGGAAGTCTGATATCCAGCTACAAAAATCAGCAGGGATGCCATTAGCAGGAAGCTTGCTGAGTAGGCCTTCGAGATATCAAGCGATACAGCAAGTGCTTCGCCGTATTTCTCGATTGCTTCGTTCCAGCAGTGCGTGACATACACAAGAAGATCGCCACTTGACCGTCCCCGGCAAAAACCATATTAATAAACGGTCACAGAGGAGATCATAGTCTTCAAGGTAGTTAAGCGATTGACTGCTGCGCTACGTGTCGCGGGTTCGATTCCCGCACGGAACAAATATTTGTATAACCTGCAATTAGTTGTTCCGGGTCTGGCAGTTTGTGTATGTGAGTTTAAATGTTTGTAAACGCACCCACAATACAGGAGAAATTCCTTGTATAGGGAACGTATAAAAAAAAAAGAATTGCCAAACTTAAATGGCAATGGGCAGGCACATTGCTCGCAGAACAGATGGCCGATGGGGCCGAAAGGTTCTGGAATGGCAACTGCGTATCGGAAGACGTAGCGCTGGAAGGCTTCCCACAAGATAGACTGAAGACCTTCTGATCGTAGGAATCCGCTGGATGCGGGAAGCATAGAATCGGTCGAAGTGGCGGTGCTTGGGGGACGCCTATGTCCAGCAGTGGACGTCTTTCGGCTGAAATGATGATTAGAAAAGAAAGAAAGAAAACTTGTTTGTTCTGCACAAACTAAACGTACATGGTATGTGCGTTTAGTTGTTATGAAATGGTTCGTTCACTCATTTTGGTATAAAATGAAATGAAATTGTTTATTCTGTAAATAGGATATTGGAATCAAATTTACACGTCATCTTAAAAAAAAAAATAGCTAGATGAGTTCGGCGTTTCCTATCTGTTTGGTATCGCAGGCAAACCAATGAAAATACAAAGTTGCGCAAATGATTCGCCGAGAGTGCATTTTGCGAGACTGCAGCCTTAAGGGGAACACTTCATTCACGTGTTCTATAAAATAGTCAGCACTTGAACTACAGTTTTTAAGTTCACTCATACTGCACTAAACTAACTCAAAAGGTGTTACCCTTTTTAGTCTTCGCTGGTTTTGGTTGAATCACTTTTTAATTTTCAGGTTTTTAGATTTTATAATTTCTCATTTTAAATTAAATTTAAACATATAAGTGGTATATATTGTTGTATTTACCTTTTAAATCTTTTCGTTTTGATACCACACTCGATAAGTTTGTAAGTTTCTTTATTACATTTTGGCGTCAAAAACCGCCATTTTGATTTTTCATAATTTATAATTATCTAGTGACACTCGCGCAATTAAGACGATACTAATGACTTATCAAAATTGGTTCAGCCGTTTAGTAGTTACAAGAGAACACAGAGACGGATACACACACACACACACACATACATACAGGTCAAACAAACTCTCCATTTGTTGGCTTCGCCGCAGCCGGGTACAAAGCGGACTACTCTACCCAAAAAATAATTGGTACTATAAAAAAGCGACGGACGGAAAGCGAACGAAAAGTGTTAAAGTACTGTGGTTCCCAACAAACTGTTAGGTATTGGGTTTTAGCATCAGGAATTTCTCAGGTCCTAAGTCTGTATTGGCGTCAGGTTTTCCAAGTATCTAGTAAAAATGTTACATGAGGCCCATGCCAAGAGGCACGATGAACTACCGGGACATTTTATAGTCAAACCAAAACACACACAGTATTTGTATTTAACCCAGTAGCCCAGTATAAAAGGAGCTCGTGGCTAAGTAATAACTGCCGTACGGGTCGATCCATCAGATTAAGCTACACTTGCCGAGGTTGGTCTGTGGACTGGTGACCATCTTTACATACCGAGACTCCTCCGTGCCTCGGAAAGCACGTTGGTTGGGTTGGCCGTTGGTCCCGGCTAACATTCGTGGATCTTTGACAGTCGTTACGGGTCGTCAGAAGCCCGAAAGTCTGATAACCAGTCTAACCAAGGGGTATCGTATTACCCAGTTACTGGGTTGTGGAGGTTAAATAGGCAGTCGCTCCATGTAAAATACTGGTGATCAGCTGCATCCGGTTAGACTACTTCGGGGTCTGCTTCCAGACCCCGATATAGTTTGGAAAAGACTAGTAAGATTGATTGAGTCCAGAATAAAAGGCTTTATTATTACTGCCTCGTTGGTCTAGTTGTTGCAAGCGCTACTGCTGAGCATGAGGTCTTGGGTTCGATTCCCGGGTCGGGCAAAGTGTTATTGGGTTTTTCTATCTGGAATTTCTCAGTAGCAGCCCGGAGTCTGGATTTGTGCCCGGTTGATGGCAATAGGCTCGCCCCCTATTACATGGGACTTAAAAAAACATAACTGGCGAAATGTGGGTGTACCTACCTACTACAGGTACACCTCTGCCCAACCCTTCGGGGAAACAAGGGGTGATGTTATTTTATGTTATTAATATTAAGAGTCTTACAAGCTCTAAACAGCGGCGTCCACCCGTGGCCATCCTCGGCGTGTACGTCGCCTCCCTTGTCGAGGATGTGCCGCAACATGTCCAGACTGCAGGAGTCCACTGCATAGTGCTCCACACGAAGACCGTTCAGGTCGCGAACCTGGAACAGGTGCCTCTTAAAACGGTGAAAGAGGATATGTAGCACGCATGTCCTAGAACCATTTATAACATCTGACCACTGTGGTTTATTAGCAGCTTCCCCATGCCATTACATAAGAAGCCGTATAAAATAGAATGTAGGCCTTACACAAATAGTCGTTGCAATAAGTTTAATAATAATATAGCTCATAGAATTACACCATCTATAGTAGAACACGATCAATCCTAATTAAATCTATGGAGCCCTTTTTGATGTTGTCCCAAAAGAATACCAATTTACTTACAATGCTTAAACTTAAAAAATTAATGGCACCTCCGTTGGCATTAACCAATGGGACACTCCAGGTATTTATAAAAGTAGAAGAAGAGACTATACGAGTTATATGGTTTGATAAAATACAGGTTTGATACTCCTTTCGTTTATCTTTCCGTGACATCACTGCGGACCCTATCAGAATACCAGCGCTGCGACATTTATTATTGAATGTCGCAGCATCATACTGAGATAGGAGTCTTTTTTCCGGGAGCCGGGAGATTTAAATTAGCATTGCTGAATTTCGGGAGACTCCCGTAATTCTGGTAGAGGTGAGACCTTATTTCCGTCATATTATTCGTAAAGTTGTTATTGTTATTTCATTATTTAAACCTACTTACGCTGTAATATTTTGACGTTTACAGGCGCACAGTTAGAAAAATCGGGTTATAAGTTTACTTTGTACAAAATGAACGAACAAAAACAACGAAATATTACACCAACGATATCGACACCTTAACGAAACGGATAGAAGGCGCCGAGCATCCAAATTGGTGCTTGTAACTTATTTCAATTCAATTTATTTCAGGAACAATTAACATTGTGTTTGAAAGAATAATATAGATAAATAAAAACACGTTCCTTAAAAGTATAAAAATAACACACTCATAACATAATACAATCAATTCAAGAAAATAACACAGTAATAATAAATTTCCAAATTACACATTCAATACAATAAAAAACTCACTAAGATTACAGGAAAATTTTCAAAACGTGGATATGTCATCGTCTATTGAATACAGACATTTCTCCATTAGGAACGCTCTGATGAGCTCTTGTAAATTATAGTTTTTAAGTCCAATAGCAACCTGATAAAAATCCGCACTGCTTGATATTGAGGACTACCTATGTCGAACAATCCTAAGTTGGGGTATTAATTTGATTTTAAAAATTAATACCCCACTTAGGATAGGTAGCAACTTTAGCAACTAGAAACTTTACCTCACGTCAATTTTAACTTCATTAAGTGCGATCTGATATCATGTTGTTTTTATTACGAGCTGTTGTACTAAATAACATTATTTTGTTTTTTTCAGTGTTAATTATGAGCTTGTTACTTTCAAACCAAGAGTTAAAAACTGTCAACACTGCATTAACCTTAGCGGAAAGCTCTTGTATGTCGTTAGCTTTAACTATTTCGTTGGTGTCATCTGCAAAAACCGTCAGCTGTGTGTCGGGAAATATTGAAAAAATGTAATTAATTAAATCATTTGTAAATAATATAAACAAAATTGGCCCCAAAACCGATCCTTGGGGTACGCCCGCTACTATATCTTGCATAAAAGATTAATTACAATTGCTACCAGTAGCTTGCATATTACTTATATCCACATACATTTTCCTGTTACCTAAATAAGATGAGAAAGTTTAAAGTTTTGCCTCTCACACTATAATGCTCCAATGTTGCAATGAGTAAATTTTGGTAAATTGTATCAAAGGCTGAGCTTAAATCAAGAAAAATGCCAGCTACCCTCTTTTTCCTATTAAATTTACTATTATTATCCTCCACCAATGTAAACGATATCTATTACTGGCTTAGACTAAGGTGTGCAGCGGTGCACAGTTATTTTTGTTACTGAGTTTTTCTAAATATTATGTTGATTGAGTTACCGATCTTAAATGGCAATAAAAAAAAATCGGTGGTCCATCTGAGTTTGATTCTCAGACTGAGAAAAGTGACCATCGTTTAGTGATCCCAGCCTTAACTTTAGGTTTGGTATCGTGTTTACAATAAAATGCAATAATAAAGACTTCAATAAGGTGTAGGTTAGGTTATTTATTTATTTATTTATTTATGTACACACAAAACACTTAACAGGACACAATATTAACATAAAAGAGCACAAAGGTACTGCTTAGGTTAGGTTAGTAGTAGTAGTTATGCGTAGTCAACCCTTACCCCGAACTGTATTGGTAAACTAAGATCACGTCATACCACCCATCAGTACCCGGTAGCCATTATTATCTTGTGACTAATTATCATAACATAACATCACATCATCATTTGCTCCCTGATATGTGTGTCATTGTGTGTATCGCCGCCGAGCAGTGGAAACCCCGCAAAGAAAATTGTATGTTTTTCTTTTTATTTATTTGTTGTGTAGAATACCTTGTAATGCATAATTATAACAAACGTGCACATTTATAAGATGCTTCTATTGCTGCTAATGAACCTCGGAGAACGTAACTTTTGGCCAGATAGTTTTTGTCTAAGTACCCCTGTCAAATAACGTTTATTGCAATCACGAGGATTTCACTACACGGCGACAGTATGTAGCGTCTATGTGGGTGAAACCGCAGGACGCTGCTAGTGTAGCATAAAACTTGTTTGTTCATATTCACCTGAAAGTCGGCGCCTTGCTCCAGCAGCAGCTGCACGATGGGGACGCAGCCGTTGAGCACAGCGATGTGCAGCGCTGTCTGGCCAGTGGACGACGGCTGCTCGATATCTGCGCCCGCGCCTAGCAGGAAACGCACCGTGTTTATATCATCTGAAATAAAATAAAAATGGATTTGATAACTTTATGAAATGATTGTATAGTCACAGCCAAAAAAAAGCCATCACCTTATTTTCGTCTGCTCATTGCAAGATAGAGTCGAGTTGCTGCTTCAATCAGTTTTTAGAATAGATAGCAGAGTATCAGCTGGTCAACTACTAACTCTTGATCAACACTCAATACATTTCCATGTATTGAGTGTTGATCAAGAGTTAGTTTCGGAACAGAACCGTTTTATTGGGTCACACTCACTTCACAAGGGTTGACCATGGCCATATTTTGATCGCGTACTTTAGGAAATCAGTCATATGTTTTTTACGGTCACTTTAGTCTTTAGTTTAGTTATCTTGATTCGCGTAAATGTAATCCCCGGCGCAGTAAGCAGAGGTGATCTTCACATCCTCATTTCGCTAGTTATATTTAAATCCTGTGTAACAGCGTGGCTATAGCCATGAACTGTGCATAAATGCAGATTGCGGCTAGAGACATTCTTGATAGAAAACCTAATAGCATCTTACATAAACTGGAAATCGAACCCAGGACCCTACGCTGTAGAGTCGTGGTTGTGACCCTGCGAAGGAAGGAAGGAAGAAGCATTAAGGCACAGAACAGGCAAGTTAGTAAAACCCAGATAACCTTTCTTCTGAAGAATACAAACATTCTGCAAATACAGAAACAAACTAAACAGATCGATACTAATATGCATACATAAAACATTGTGTTCCGTGCAGGTCTCCGCGCCACACCGGTTCCAATGACTCATCACTAATGAACGGGCCGGACGGCCGGCAATTCTTACCGGATCTGTGTCGCGTCTGGTTTTGGAACGATCGATACCTTTCCTCACGGCTGTCGCGAGAGGTGTGAAGCCATTGCTCGGGTTCATAATGCCGATTAGAGCTGGACGTTCATCGAGCATGCCTTGCACCTAAACAATTAAATTAATAATATTACATAATTTAAGACAGATTTGGAACAAAATCGCGTGGGGGCGCTATCGGTAAGTACTTGTCACATTGTTTTGTGAAAATTGAAAAAAACAAGATGGCGGCATGCGTTCCGATTTTGGCCATGCGCCAAAGGATCGTTGAACAGCTGTCAGCAGTAAGTACCTGTTTGATGTATCCACATCGCACAGCCATGCAGAAGCACACGGCGGAGGTGCCATCGGTGTCAGTGCTCGACCACGTCGGCTCGGACCACTGAGAGTTCAGCCATTTGTGAACTCCATTCCTGCTTTGAACCAATCTGCTCATACATAGGAATAAATCAAAGCAACAATTTGTACTATTAATAACAGGCGATTGATTTTTGAAAAAGATCTTTATTACTAGCAACACGTGCTACGAGTTCGCACGGTTTAACGATCATCGAGATTTTCATTATTACATGCAACTTAATGTAAATGAAAAAAAAAAAACATGCACGCCTTCTACCCATAGGGGTAGGCAGAAACTATAGAACGCCATCTGCTACGATCCTTACATCTCCTTTTGCTTCGTTTACGTTCATACTCGCACATCAGACATGCCCGCCGGCTGCGAGTACTACGCACCAGACCATTTTGGAAAACATCACCAATAAGGTCATATATGTCCTCCTGCGGCGTCCCCTCCCGGCGTTTCATCTGCCTTGAAATACCTTTTGTTAGTTGCCTAACATTCATCCTCGCAACATGACCAAACCTTGAAATAAAGTCGCCTAACATTCATCCTCGCAACATGACCAAACCTTGAAATACCTTTTGTTAGTTGCCTAACATTCATCCTCGCAACATGACCAAACCTTGAAATAAAGTCGCCTAACATTCATCCTCGCAACATGACCAAACCTTGAAATACCTTTTGTTAGTTGCCTAACATTCATCCTCGCAACATGACCAAACCTTGAAATAAAGTCGCCTAACATTCATCCTCGCAACATGACCAAACCTTGAAATACCTTTTGTTAGTTGCCTAACATTCATCCTCGCAACATGACCAAACCTTGAAATAAAGTCGCCTAACATTCATCCTCGCAACATGACCAAACCTTGAAATACCTTTTGTTAGTTGCCTAACATTCATCCTCGCAACATGACCAAACCTTGAAATAAAGTCGCCTAACATTCATCCTCGCAACATGACCAAACCTTGAAATACCTTTTGTTAGTTGCCTAACATTCATCCTCGCAACATGACCAAACCTTGAAATAAAGTCGCCTAACATTCATCCTCGCAACATGACCAAACCTTGAAATACCTTTTGTTGGTTGCCTAACATTCATCCTCGCAACATGACCAAACCTTGAAATAAAGTCGCCTAACATTCATCCTCGCAACATGACCAAACCTTGAAATACCTTTTGTTAGTTGCCTAACATTCATCCTCGCAACATGACCAAACCTTGAAATAAAGTCGCCTAACATTCATCCTCGCAACATGACCAAACCTTGAAATAAAGTCGCCTAACATTCATCCTCGCAACATGACCAAACCTTGAAATACCTTTTGTTAGTCGCCTAACATTCATCCTCGCAACATGACCAAACCTTGAAATACCTTTTGTTAGTAGCGCAACATGACCAAACCATCTAAGCAAACTCTTTTATTTTTTTGTGGCTACATCTTCTTTTAAACCACACCGTTGCCTTATCACATTATTTTCCAGCCTATCATTCATAGTCACACCACACATACTGGGCAAGAAACGCATTTCCACAGCATTTATTCTACTTTCTTGCTTCTTTTGCCACACCCAACATTCACTTCCATACTTATCGTAGGCACTAGCAGACGCTGTTGTCAGTCGAGCCTTTTTTTGGATATCGACTGGTTGGTCACATTCGTACATATAGCAAGCACTATTCACTTTATTTCCCGCATTAGACGTCGGCAGATCGTGTATACCGACGTCCAGTCGCTGTCGGCGGAGTGGATGTAGTTCGCTCAGCCCTCGTTGGTGTGTGCCTGTAATTCGGCCTTCACCTTGTCCGAGAGCCGGTTGAGCCTGTTTTTACATGGTGGGACATCTAGTTTGTTGTCACTGCTTACGCAAAAGCCTTTTGTTGGCGATCATGTTTGCGATGTTTTCTCGGCGATCATGTTTGCGATGTGTGGGGAGCTTATTATTAGCGGCCCTGGGGTGCGGTTGAAGTGCATGTTTCCGTTTCCAAGGCGTTCTGCATGCAAGCAGTGAGCCCCTCAGCCAACTCGTTCTCTTCTGTGACGTTGGTGACAGGCCGAGCCGTGAGCCACCCGCCCGAAAACCCCATTTATATAGGAAGACTGCACCACCTCGTCTAGGATCGTTATCAGCGTATTACGGGGCTGCGAACAATCACAGCAAAGATCTTGGAATACTCGTATTTAATTCGTTCAACAGTGTAACGTTTCTTGTTTTTTGCAATTTCTAAACTCTCTAGTACTGAGTGTACTGACATTCTGTAACCTTTGTCACATGACATGTGTGTAAAATTTTGAGTGTTATTATGACCTGAATGTATTAAGTGTTGAGCAAAATTTATTTCTCTAACTAAAATATGGAATGTTTCTGGATAACTATTCCTGTACACAGCAATATATTATTTGAAAATTACGACCAGTTTGATATACAATCATCACAATGTAACTTATAAACACCAGATTTTTTTATGGTTTTCTAATCAATATTTTCCGTTAAAAATCTGTCGTAATGAATTTTTGTTTTAAAAACTACCCTAATTCCATTTCGAAACAATGTTTTTGAAACCCACAACATATGTTATTAGGGTCAATAAGTAAGAACTTATTGACTCTAAGTATGTCCAAACTACCTATGTATTCATGTGGTCTTTCTGGAGGGTGTTGGTACAAAGGGGAACGAACTAAGTTACGACGTTTCGTTTGAATCAAATTATCCTCCATTTTCTTATTGTATCCATTACTCTCAGCTATAATTATGATAAATAATGTTTAGTTCTCTGTTAATAATTATCTCCAGAAAATGGAACTGACATTAATCTATGAGTGAAACTACGATAAGCTGCTAATTTATGTTGAATCGGATGACAAGATGACGCTGGAATCGTAACATCTGTATAAGTTGGTTTTCTATAAATCTGAAAATCGTGTACATTTTTTATTTATTTAGTCTGCTCTCTGACCTTGCGAAAAAACTCTAGTCTCGACTGTGTGTTAACTGTAGTCTCTAGTCTCGTGTTTCGCAGAAATCTGTTCGAGATCAGTACAGACGTTATTGATTATATTGGTCATAGTCTTTGCGCCATTTTTTCTGGACCTCTGCACTGAGTTGGTTGTATGAACCTTCTGTTTTGCTGTAAGGTTAGACCTTTTCCCTTCAACTCACGTCTACGAAGATATAGGTCAGCCGTAGATATAAAAGGTTTCATGGTAGGTTTTGGCTGCATGTTCTCTTTGGCAGTTTGCACAATGATTTACTGCAAAGCCTTCCAAGTGACATCTGGGTCAGTGACGTCATCTATGGAAACAGAATCCCCAAATATACAAACTCACTTACTTGCTCTACATTCTTATCATTTATTTTCACATCACAAACCGATACAGCCTCTTCTCTTTCAAACACCATGACCTTTGTCTTATTCACATTATTATATATCCCTTTCATCTTATATGAAGCAGTGATAGCCTAGTGGTGTGACCGTCAGACTGACAAGTCGTAGGTCTCGAGTTCGAACCCAAGGCACGCACCTCTGACTTTTCGGATTCATGTGCGTATTATGTAATTATCACTTGCTCAAAAAACGGTGAAGGAAAACATCGTGAGAGATATTTCTCGACGGCATGTGAAGCCAGTCAGACGCCCGTGGGCGGCTTTAAAACTCTGACACCAGGTTAGTTTACTAACCACACGAAAAAAAGAAGATCTTATATGCTTCATCCATCCCAGTAACCATGACTTGCACATGTTCTGCTGACGATGCAAGTAGAACTTGATCATCTGCAAAGAGAATGCATTTGACAGCCAACTCATTCATCCTCAATCCGCACTCACAATCTTTCAAATCTATCAGATAATTATCCATGTATAAATTCAAAAAATTAAAAATTCAAAAGTCATTTATTCAAACTAGGCTGAGAATCAGCACTTTTCAAACGTCAAAATTACATAAGACAGTCCCCCAAATCGCCCACCCTTCACCACTTCCTAGTGCTTTTGCTGGGAAGAAGAAGTGGTGCAACAAACTCCCCAGTAGCACAACTGTCTGTTCAGTTAGAAAAAAAAATGATTCTATACAATAAGTGGAACAGCCACGGTATCACTACATAATCCTATCTAATACCACTTTGAGACACAGAACCAGTCCGTGTATGCCCCATTTGTACTTTTTTTTTTGATCACGGGATCCTGCCGCAATCCCCGGGTAGTGCCTCGAGTTAGGGGGGAGTGAGGTGTTAAACTCCCCCCTTACATCATAGAGAGGCGCGCGTGGAACACTACGCGCCGCCATCTCGGGTCCTAAGGAGTAGGGGGCGACGGATTTTTGCCCCATTTATCCTAACACAAGTACAGGAATCCTTGTATAAAGATTTCAGTGCCCGTACAAAGCGCCAGACATGAATAGTGTCGACCACAGTGTTTATTGTAGTTAATTTATTATACTTAAAATACATAAACGTTTCGGAAAAAAAAATCTAAATGATAGTGAAAACCGCATTAAAATCCGTTGCGTAGTTTAGAATTTACTTCGAAACGAATTTTGATGCAGTTCATACAGTCAGGCATGAAAAGCGACTTTAATTTTAAAAATAATACTAAGAATATATTTTCAAAATCATGTAGCTATTTACCTTGTTTCCTTAATTTCATTCTGACCATTTCCGCTTTCTTTTGCTTTTCGACTTTTATCGGTTTCAATAGACTGTGCAACGCTTGCATCACCACGTTCTCTATCATCACTGTTACTGTCAGCACTCTTTTCTTGTCTCTGCTTATCATCTGCCCTCATCTTCTCATACACAGAAGCTTCATCACCATAGAACTGTATCGCTCGTTCTGCGAGAGTAGAAACAGCTGTGGCCTTCACTATGACTCTCAGGCGGAATTTATGACAATGTCTTGATGCTAGGTTGTCTATTTCTTTTGATGTTTTTCCGCCCCTGAAACGTAATTAAAGTTTCGATTTTAAAAAGTTGGTCAAGAATAAACCACCCACGCCCATTGTGTCACCCTATGTACAATTTCTACATTTACGTCTGTAATTTTTATGGTGTACAATAAAGAGTATTCTATCTATACCTTTGAATACACTTGGCGTTAGGGTGAAGTAAGCCTGTCCCGCCATTTCGGTACCAGGATCTCATGGAGCTGTGACCGACGACGATCACGGATAGATCTCCTCGATCGCTGCATCGGTCCAACGCTCCGCATCTGCGCACACGCCACCGTTACAGTGAAGCGAATGCTCTCGCCTCTAGGTCCCAGGGTGGCGCTCCGGCCAGTGCACAAGCTGCAGTAAGCTCGTAGGAGATCGTACGATACCCCCTGATAGCTCTGACGGCCATCGCCCTCTGCGGTTTTCAAGTATCGCAATACTGCCGACCGCCAGGACAGAAAACCACACCGGGGCCCTGTACAGGGCCATGGATTGCACGATTCCCAAATAGCCTCGGTGCTCGGGTTCCCCAGATTGGGAAGCAGCGTTGCAAGCGCGCCCGTCGTGCCCATAAACTTGGGCGTCAGCCGCTGAAAGTGGTCGAAGCGATCCGAACAGCGCTCGAGGAATGGCACGGTAGGAGGCACGGATCCCTGTTGTTTCGAGCGACCCAGGTTCTCTTGGGGCAGGGCTGCTTCGAGAAGTACCTGTGTCATATAAACAGGGAGCTGGATGCTTGGCCACTGCGTCCACTGCCGGGAGGACACAGTGTGGCAATGGCAGAGTTTGCCACGTGGGTGGAGGCACACCGTTCCCTTGTATCAGAAGTCAAAGCTGACCTGTCGCTGCCGACTGTCACTCGTTTGGTGGTCAGGAGCGCCGAGTTGTGGGATGCGGTGATCTCCTTCTGTGAAATCATCATTTCGCAGAAGGAAGCTGCGGCAAGGGAGAGGGAGATCAAGACCACTCTCACAACCCGCAGAAGGCGATCAGGCGTCGGTGGAGGGCAATGCCCTGTTCCAGTCCCAGTAAACATGGTCCGCAGGGACGGCAGACCCAGGGACGCCCAAGGCCCCCAATCCACAAGTCGGAATGGCGGCGCGTAGTGTGCTACGCGCGCCCCTATTGGATATCGCGGGGGGAGCCTTACACCTCACTTCCCCCGCGGGCCTGAGGTGGCCCGCAAAGGCGGGCCGTCACCAGCCAGGGGTCGTGGAAGTCACAGTCGCACAAGATCCCATGATTCCCGGTCCAAGTGTGGGGAGAACACGGTGGTTTTCCAAACCGGGTGAAAAAAAAAGTATTCAATCAAATGTTTTTTTTTACAAATCATAAAATCTAATTTTTTAGGTAGTAATTACATACACAATCATCACGCTTGGCGTAATTTATTCAAAATATTCGCGTTAATTCACTATTAACCAGCAAAATTGTTTGGTAAAATGCAAGTTTGAGAAATACAAAAATTCAAAATTCAAATTCAAAAGTCATTTATTCAAACTAGGCTGAGAATCACTTTTCGAACGTCAAAATAACATAAGACAGTCCCCCAAAACGCCCACCCTTCACCACTTCCTAGTGCTTTTGCTGGGAAGAAGAAGTGGCGCAACAAATTCCCCAGCAGCACAGCAGTCTGTTCAGTTAGGAAAAAAAAATGATTCTATACAATAATTTACAAGATTATTACACAAAACACAATTTAAATTATAAATTAATAGCCATATGACAGCTAGCACACGCCAATATACCAACCTAAAACATCGAGAAATATACTCAAGCAGAAATAAAAATAACTAAACGTAAACAATATCTAAAAAAAAAAAAAAAAGCCTCCAGGCATAAAGGGCGTGCCCGCTTACATAGAGCTGTTACTAGAATTTATAATTGATAAACTAGGACCATCGAGGTAAAATAAATAATTGTCCAGGTCGCTAGCTAACCACATATTGCAATACAACTCATAAAAAAAAACACACCAAATGAAGCATTAAACGTTTTTAAATTAACTCATTTGGATAGTAAGATATCTTCTGTAATTTGATTTACTTTCTTTGACATTTTAATACACAGACTATTTGGTTGTTGAAGTTATCTAATTTTGGTGGAAAATTTTGTATCTAAATTCTAATTCAAATTATTTATTGCATTCATGTGTACATTTAGTTGTTACAATATTAGTAGGTTTCAACATGAAACCCGGTTAGTGCACGGAAAACTTATAATAATAATAATTTTAACATAATAATAATGTCAACACATACGTCAACAACGGTAAAAAAATATTTCGCTTATTTCATTATTTCCTTATATCCTATAAATACAAAAAGCTCAGAAAACTCGGCGTCTCCTTAGAATAAACAATAAACATACCTATAATGAAAAAACCAAAAACATATCCAACAAAAATCAAATATGACACTGTCAAATTCGGATTCGGTGTCGAAGAGGAGGATGATAGGGTTTACGGTGCAACCACCAAGCGACCACGCACCACGTCCGATTGAGATTGAGGAGCGCACTGGGAAAGAATAGGGCACTGGTGTGTGCCTTGGACTCGCAGCTTAGCAATTTATTAGAGAGCAGTGAAGATCTCGTTGATACACACTCGATCCTGTACTGCGCGGCTGCTGCGGCATGTCGTTTAGCTAACGTCAAGTTTCTAAACAGTGACGGAGCTACTCGACCAAAACCAGCCGTACCAGCCTGGCAGTGCAGGATCGAGCGACGTATCGATGGGGCCAGGGTACTCATCGGCAAACTATACTGCTTCAGGGAGGGCAATACACGGTCACGAGTGATGCGCTTTGTAAGGCGGGAATTCTCGGAGACTGGAATCAGCCCTCGAGAATAGATGTCCCGTGTCACAGAGCGCATCCACTTCCTGAAGCAGAATGTTTGTGCATAGGCGAGCCGTATTCGGCGGCATAAGCGGCGGGTTGATCGATACACGAAGAATCGCATGTTCCAGAGCGATGAAAGGTGGGTATATAGAGCTTGGGAGCGATCTGAACAAAATGTGACGGATGTGTGCTGCCCGGATGATGCCGCCACGAGTGCATTCTGGCGCAGCATCTGGTCGGTGCCCGTCTGTCACGCTGAGGCTGACTGGATGCAGGATGTCAAGCGAGTGTGTCATCACCATCAGACGTGGCCAGAGCAGTCCGTCTGTTACCGAATTGGAAATCACCGGGACCGGACTGCACAACTTTTGGTTGAAATGGCTGATTAGTTCACACACTCGCCTGGCATCTCAATTCCAGTCATCCCTAGAGTCTAGGTCACTTCCCCAGTTTCTTACAACACGCGTTACCCACCTGCTCCATAAGTCGGTAGGTAGTGCCGCGGAACCCAAGAATTATAGACCGATCAATGTTTGTCAACGGTCTATAAACTTCTTACATCCATTTTGAGAGCGAAAATTAACACACACATTGACAATAATTCAATTATGTCTGACTCTCAAAATGGATGCTGGAACGGGTCCTGCGGTACTAAGGAGCTAGTTTTCATCGACATAGCCATAAGCGAATAGGTTCGTCGATCCCGCAAGGATCTGTTGACATGCTGGATAAACTATAAGAAGGCCTACGACTCGGTACCACATACATGGCTCATGAGGGTGCTGGAGTTGTACAAGATAGATGCAACTCTGCGCTCCTTCCTGAAGTCATGTATGGGGCCATGGAGGACGGTCCTTCGCTATCCAGGATGTCAACAGATCCAGGAGAATGATGAACCTGTATGGATTAAACGGGGAATATTCCAGGGCGATAGTTTGAGTCCACTTTGGTTCTGCTTAGCCCTGAATCCTCTAAGCACACTGCTGGAGCATTCAGCGACTGGGCTATCGATTGAGGAGAGGTGGTCAGGTCATAACTCACCTCCTCTACATGGATGACATGAAACTCTTTGCCCCCAACAAATTGCGACTGATGGAGCTACTGAGGGTAACTGAAACATTCAGTAGCGCCATCAGCATAGAATTTGGTGTGGACAAATGTGCAGTCATGCATGTAAATTGAGGGGAGATTATGGAGTCCGAGGGAACTCAACTCACGGACTCCATACACCTTAGATTACTCTCCTCAACTGAAAGCTATAAGTACTCGTATATTTCGGAAGCGTTAGGCATCAACGTTGCTGACATGGAGCAATCGTTGAAGGAGCGCTTCTTTTGTCGCCTGAAGAAGGTATTAATTAGTCTTGTTTCGGGCGGAAACAAAGTGCGCGCCTTCAAACGGTTGGGTCATGCCGGTTTTGATGTACTCTTTCGGCATACTCAAATGGACTCAGACAGAACGAATCCTAACCCAAAACCGGATGCATCACCACGTTCATACATCCCGCAGAAATGCGGGGGGGCTTTTTAAATTCGAAGACCCTCCATAACCGTGAAGTGTGCAGCCTCAGAGAATATTTTTTAAAAGCCGAAGTGGGTATGCACCGTGATGTGGTCGTAGTGGACAAGGGACTCACACCGCTCTCTATGGCTAAAGAGAACAGGCGCAAACCGGTGGTACTTACTACAGATGACCGCAAGGAAGTATGGCAAAGCAAGGAGCTTCACGGACGCTTCTAACGGGCTCTTCATGAGCCCGGTGTAGATTTCCTAGCATCTGTATCCTGGCTACGTTTTTGTGCCCTTTTCGGGAAAACTGAAGGTTTCGTCTGTGCAATTATGGACGAAGTTATCTTGACGAATAACTACCGGAGACATATTATGAAGGACGGGACGGTTGACGTGTGTCGGGCATGCCACCGTCCGGTTGAATCCATCAGACATATAATCTCTGGTTGTTCTCGTCTGGCTAACGGCGAGTACTTGCACAGGCATAACCAAGTGGCCATTCACCAGCAACTTGCTTTGAAATAATTATAAACTTGTGGATTCTGAGGTACCGTACTACAAGTATGTGCCCGACCCAGTTCTCGAAAATGACCATGTCACGTTGTACTGAGATCAGTCGATTAGCGCGCCGCGCAATGATAGTTGATGTTACCATTCCACATGACGAGAACCTCGTGAAAGCTGAGAAAGAGAAACAAATAAAATATCTCGACTTAGCACACGAGATTGTCGACATGTGGATGATGTGCTCGGCTATCATTGTGCCGATTGTCGTAACAGCCAATGGCCTGATGGCCGAAAGCCTCGACCAACATCTCTCAAGGCTCTCGTTAGGCGGTTGGATCAAGGGCCTGAATCAGAAGGCAGTACTCCTCGATAAGGCTCGAATTGTGAGGAGGTTCCTATCTCTGCAGCCCTAACCACCGGTAGCTTGGACCCTGCTCCCGACACAGGCGGAATACAATTTTTTATATTATCAAATGTTTTTATACCGTTAAAAAAAAAAAAAGTATTTTATATGTTCAAAAGATGAATAAACGATTTTAACATAATAATAATAATTTTATTTTAGAGTATGTGTGCGTTTTATATGTATGTAATTATTTATCTAGCTATCATACTAAATATTTTGTTCTAGGTATTCTGCGACCGAGTAAAAGCATTTTTGTGTTAGATATTCTTTTAATTTCCTGTTAAATTTATTGAATTTGGTTTCTTCTTTTATTTGTTCCGGTAATTTGTTGAACATTTTTATTGTCATGTATTATGGGCTATGATAAAGTATTTTGATCCGAGAGGGTGGAAGATGTAATTTATTTTTATGGCGTGTGTTTAAGTTAAGGATATTTTTGTTTTTGGTTTTTTTTTGGTATTTTTAAATACAAATGTGCAACATAAGAGGTTATGTAAAGAATTAATAATACACCATTTGAGTACTAATATTTCTGTACTTATTTATATTCTTGCATACATACAAACTTGGTATACATTTAGCAATATTTAACAAACTACACTGGATCGCGAAAATTCCGGGTCGCTAATAAAAATCGTGATATCTCCATAAATTACATACCTAGGTCGTTAGAATAAATAATGTAGTAAGCAGGTTACTAAAGCTTGTTCTAAATCTCTAAAGAGGCTTCATTTGTACAAGTTATAGATAAAAAAGCTGTTCATTGAAAATTTAAAATTAGGAAAATAATATTTTCATCCCACCATCTCGGAAAGAGTATTTTTAATCTTCAGTATCTGAGTGGAAAAGCCGTTTTTATTCTCTAGAGGATAAAGTAAATTGAATTTAGAACATCGTGTGCACTAAGTTTGTGAATTAAAAAAAACATTAAACCTATTTACTGCTACCTCTATGGTGCCGAATATATCATACAACTTTTTTTTAATTTGTTAAAAACTCAGACTCGGAACCTTCTTGGTGTTCTTTTTTCAATTTGCTTTGTACGCGGTTCTTTACGCGGCATTTTTTCACGTCATTGTTAAACCTTAGGTATATTAAAAACAAGAAACTTGAAAACAAGTGAAAAAACTAAAATGAGTGATTCTAGCGACGAGGAAGTTTGCTTGACGCCAACAGAATTGACTGAAACTGTTAATAATGCGCAAATGAGCTTTCTCCCTCAACAATCACGCGAGAAGTATTTAAAACAGTACGATATGTTCAACACGTGGCGACTAGCAAAAGGAGCCAAAACTTTCTCAGAAAACGTTTTGCTGGCATATTTTATAGAATTATCCGAGAACAAGAAAGCAAGCACTCTATGGAGTACGTATTCGATGCTAAAAGCAACAATAAAGATGAAAAAAGACAAACATATCGATACCTATCCTAAATTAGTGGCATTTTTAAAAAGAGCCTCATCTGGTCATCAACCAAAAAAATCGAAGGTTTTCACAGTATCTGATATTGAAAAGTTTCTTAACGAAGCACCCGATTCCGTATATTTGGCGGCAAAAGTAAGTCAGTTGCACATTCAGTATCTACTTAAGTATATTAATCTCAATTAAATAGTATACTTAGTAGATGTTGATAGGCATAATTATGCGTTCATATCAATTTTATTCATTTATCTACTACAATACTCTTTACGTTACAGGTTGTTCTTATTATTGGAATAAACGGAGCATGTCGAACTAATGAACTAACACAACTTAATGTCAAAAACATTGAGAAACATTCAGATGACTTACTATTAATTAATTTACCTAATACAAAGACAAAAAGAGACCGCAACTTCGTCATTCGCAACGAATACGTAACGATTGTTGAGAAATATCAAGCCTTACGCCCGCCTAACACTCCAATCAATCGATTTTTTCTACAGTATCGCAATGGAAAGTGTGTTAGACAGCCTATGGGTACTAATAAAATTGGCAGTATCCCACGAGAAATAGCAACATTTCTTGAACTTCCAGAACCCCTGTTGTACACGGGTCATTGTTTCCGACGAACTTCAGCCACACTTTTGGCTGATTCCGGAGCTGATCTGCTGTCCCTTAAGCGCCACGGAGGCTGGAAGTCCAATGCAGTTGTAGAGGGATACATAGAGGATTCCATCCAAAATAAGTCTAAAATATGTGAAGGCATCGTAGGAGCCATTACACTGAAAGAGCCTCAATCGGATCCTTGTACTGGCCCTTCTACATCAAAAATAAGCCGTTATGAAACACCTAACCATCTCCCTCTCTCTCCAACATTCACGCCAAGGGAATCCGATGAATCGGTACAACTATTAAGTATGACAGATAGTTTACCGAAAAACAGTACACAAGTGACTAACACCAATATTACAGTACCAAACAAAAATATTACACTCAATTTAAATAACTGTAGCAACGTTACTTTAAAATTTTCTTAATTATACCTTAGTATTATTTTGTTATAATTTAAAGATTATTCTGTAATACTTACCTGTCATAATGTAGTAATTAATACCTAAACTGAAATAAAAGTGTACCTATCTTGTGATTGTAAACGTTTTTTTTTTTGCATTTAGTCATTTCCTCGCTGAGGTGGAATGAAAAGTTACGTGTTGCACTCGAGTGCAAAGATTTTTCACCTCGTGCTCTTTTGATTCCCTCGCTAACGCTCAGGATTCTAATTTTGAATCACTCGCTGCGCTCGTGATTCAATTTTAGAATCCTTCGCTTGCTCGGTCATCAAAATTGAACACGCGGTTAAAAAGCAACTTTGCACTCTTGTATAACAAATAACTATTTTTCTCAGCGAGCTGTCATTATAAATTATTCCTTGGATTGATCTGAGTATTCAGTGCAGTATCATGTCGTTAACACCTGAAAAATGTAAATGGATTATTACCATGGTACAAGAAGGAAGGAGTCAGCGTAGCACTGCTAGAACAGTAGGAGTATCTTTATCAACGGTCCAAAGAGTACTCCAGCGATTTCAAGAAACCGGCATGATCATCAGGAGACCAGAAAATGGCAGGCTAAGGTGCACAACTACACGAGAAGACCGATTCATCGTGAGCACTATGTTAAGAAAACGACATCTGTTCAAGTCCGAAACAGTCTTCAAGAAATTCACCACAACAATGTGAGCTCTCATACGATTTTGCGACGTCTTCGTGAAGCTGATATAAAGCCATAAAGACCAGCAAACGGCCCCAAACTGCTCAGAGAACATCGAGTTGCCAGGTTACGGTTTGCTCGAAAACACATTCGATGGACAGATAAAGATTGGTCCAAGGTTATGTTTTCCGATGAGTCCAGATTTTGTTTATTTACGCACGACGGGAGACGAAGAGTATTTAAACGACCAGGAGAACGGTATCATCAAGCGTGTTTTGAAGAAAAGGTGCCATTCGGTGGAGGATCAATAATAGTTTGGGCTGGGATATCTTCTGAGGATCGCACGGAGTTAGTGATCATAGAAAACGGTTCTCTGACTGCTGTCAGATACGTAGAAGAGGTTTTAAATGAGCGTGCTGGTCCTTTCTTAGTGAATAAGGGTGCAAATTCCATTGTTATGCACGATTATGCGCGACCACATACTGCTTTTTTGGTCAATATGTATACTCAAGACGTCGGTATTACAGTTCGCAGCCCAGACTTAAATCCCATAGAACATGCATGGTACGAGCTCGTAAGATGCGTGAGACAACGCTCTCCTGCTCCCGTACCTTACACGAGTTAAGGAATGCGCTAGTGGAAAAATGGGCAAACATAGACCAAAATCTTATTAAAAATTTGGTTTACAGCATGCCACATCGTCTTAAACTCAAACTCAAAGCATTTATTTCAATTAAACCATTTACAGACCCTTTTGAATTGTCAAGGGGTCGGTCAGTCAAAAATATGAAGCTAGTTGCCCATTCCAAAGCGTAGTAGGTACCTATGGAGAAGAACGGGCAAGATACTTCTTGGACACTCTTTTAAATAAAAAAAATGATACAAAATATTGGTTACATCATTAATTTTGAAATTATGCATGTGAGAACAATGTAGAAAGACGTGCACGTTCGTAAAAGCGTCCGTAATAAAAATAAAAAAAAGAATCATTCAAAAACTTAAAATAAATTAAAATAAGTCATGGCAGCTAAGAGATGACCAGTCCCAACTGACGGCGCCCGTTCACGAACATGACGCATGGATCAGCACCATTTACCTCAAGCATTTTGAAGGGAGCTCGCTGATGGTGGCGCGTGTGTTGGATCATTTAGATCCAACACACGCACCACCATCAGCGAGACATTTGAGTGAGCATGACATACTCACATCTGCCAGGGCACATTCAAGTCAATGAAATACTACATATTACCCGGTAAATGAGAAAAGCTCTTTAGTACATAGTACTCACACCTGCAAGCGCAGCGTAGGACGTTCACCCACAAGGTGGACAGACGACCTAATAAACGTCGCAGGAAGCTGCTGGATGCAGGTCGCTTCCAATCGGCCAAATTGGAAATCATTGGGGGAGGCCTATGTTCAGCAGTGGACGTTCCATGGCTGAAATGATGATGATGATGATGACTCACACCTGTGCATGCCTTAATGAAGTGATACGGGCTCGTGGAGGAATTAAAAAATATTTTATTGACAAAAATCTTTTATTCTTTAAGATTTACTGCGAAGTGTATTTTTGTTGTCATAAGTTAGAAACGAAATTTTCTTATTTTTTTGTATTTAGTTAAAGTTATATAGTGTACAAAACGTGTTACACATTTTTTATATATAGTTATCAGTCATCTACAATATACTAGTTTCGCAAATTAGTCTTATGTACTTAAGAAACTATCACGCCATTTAATAGCGACCCGGAATCTTTGCGATCCAGTGTATTTAATTAAGAACTCAATATAATGACTTTATAAACTTTAGACTTCTTGAAGACAACCTTTAGATTCGAGCCTCGAACTGAACTGACTTAGAAGCTAAGCGACGCGACGCTCCAAACATCATATTTCCATTCCGTTCCAATAATAAACCAGTTCTTTTACGGTATCTGTCAAATGAGATACTTTTAAACTTCATGGTAACACTGATACAAGCAAATCACATACTTTTAGTTTTAATATAATAAAATAAATACTTAAATATTTTAATATAAAACACTACAAAACTTATTAATATTTGGAAATCATGACAGTTGATATGCAATAAATACGTCGCAGTCACTCCATGTAAAATACTGGTATTCAGCTGCATCCGGTTATTTATTTATTTATTTGATTTATTTAAACTTTTCACACTTATAAGAAGTACAAAGGCGGACTTAATGCCTTAGGCATTCTCTACCAGTCAACCAAGGGTGGTGAAGGAGATGAAGGAGCTGCATCCGGTTAGACTGGAAGCTGACCCCACCATAGTTGAGAAAAGGCTAGGCAGAAGAAGAAGAAGATATGCAAGAATGCGTATTCAGTTACATAAAATGTAAGTGAAATTTATTTCATATTGAAAGCTTCTAATATATTGTCGACACCAGAATTGGAAAGACACCAAATTATAAATGAAATAACAATAAAAACCTTTTCAATAGTAAAAAAAACATATTCAGGTCAGTAAAAATAAAAAAAATAGTGTCCTTTCAGTTTTTTTTGGGTCCATATTGGCTCAACTAAAGTTCTTTACCCGAAATTATTCTTCCTAACGATTTGTAATCCGAATGATCACTCTTCCTAAAAATTTTCATCCTAAAGTTTTCATTCATACTATTTGTAGTGCTACCGGCGATGTTCATAACACTCATGTTTCCGAAAATTGTAATTAATAATATCATTAATGTAAATATATTTAAACTCCTACTGTTTTTTATCATAACGCTTTTATCCCTAAACATAATTACCATAATATTTTCACTCATACTCAGAAATAAACATTTATCAAGTGTTATAAAAAATATATGTGGGTAGAAGATGATATTTATAGTTTTAATTTGAGGGTTTGATTATTTATTATTTGGGGGTATGCTTTACATAACGTACTGTGTTGTGTCTATTGCTAAGTTCATGTCGGTGTATTATCATTATTACGTGCATGTTTGTGTTAATGCTTCATTAATATGGAGGAAAATTATTTAAAATCATTTAAAACCAGTCGCGGAGGATTAAAATTAGACGTACATGGATTTATATATGAAAAAAACCGAATAACAGTGGATAAACAATATTGGGCGTGTGAATTAAGAAGCAACAAAAAGTATAAGTGTAAGGCGAGATTAATCACTACTTTCGATAAGGAAGTCAATAAGTATAAATTGCTGGAAGGTCCGCACCAAGAACATAATCATGATCCAGATGCTTTAAAGGAAAAGGTTTGTTTTTAAACTATTTCTTGTGATTACAAAACATGGCATGCAGCATGCAAGCAAGCATGCAGCATGCAACATGCAGCAGGCATGGTTTCTGTCACGGCTCCGGCGCTGTGGGGCTCCGGCGATCCCACGCGAGCTGCTCGTCGCAGATGTGTTTAACGCTCACCACCGTAGCTTCGGCTTGCTGGCCGGCATAGCCGGCCAGCCTCAGCCTCGGCGGCGGGCGTTAAAACCACCTGCTCCTCAGCTCGCGGGCCGCCTCGCCCCTCCGCGCCTTCGCGATTTTAAATAACACTCTAGGGGTAGGGCAAACAAGACTACGTGGAGTCGATTTTGCAACGATTCGTTTCTTGGGGGCACTATGAAAAAAATACTTAGAAAAATTTCGCGACCAATTTCGATGTAGCGCTCGCCGGCCTATATAAATAAATCATAATATTCTACAATTGGACAACGATATGATCTTAATTGATGAAAAATGGCATGAAACAAAGAGAATAGTATTATATACAACTAAACAATTTCTTACTTTTTTATGTGCTTCCACTTATTTAATAATCCCCTTCCCCTCGGATCTCTGAGCAGTTCAGACGTCTTTTAAGTGACCATATTTCATTTTATTTATTAATATTTCATTAAAAAATATCAGCAAAAATAAAGTGCTAAATACCAGGAGTGCATCAATTTACAAGAATACGAATACTCCAGCGTAGTCCTCGTACGCGTCAACAACTCTGCGTGTGCGTGAGTCCCACCAACTTCTCACTATTATTTGTTACCCCGCCTACGTGCGTGCACTCATTAACGAAATACGTAAAGTCATTAATGAAGTCTACTTATCCTTTCCGTGTGTGCAACTAATTCTAAAGCCCTGAGTGCGAGAGACATATACAAGAGAAAAGGACACGCGGAGGTCTAGTTACTCTGGACGGAAAGCAGTATTCTACCAATCTGTCGATCGCGACCAGCGTCAGTTGAGCCCCGCCTAATATCCACCACCACACATATTTTGACTTGCTTTCTTCGTGATTGCCTGGTACTTGTATGTAGGTACGTGAAGCTTATACTATTGCTTGAAGTTATAGAGGTTACTGCTGAGACCCCGAAGCTGCGTCTTCCAAGCGCCTACGCAAATTACGATTACAACGATACGCTCACGCGCGCATCTGATCAGGAAAGCGCCCAGGAACTAAAATGTCAGTACAACGCTCTCCACCGTGCCCTATGCCCCAACCAAACACGTCAAATGATACAATTCACTACAACTCGGATTCGGCCCTAAACATTTCGCACGTCACCGACTCAATTGATAATTATTTTAACATAACCAAACGCCAGAAGCGCACTTTTGATGAGGTAAATGAACAACCTTCCGAAATAAAAAATATGTTGTCACAAATCTTATCTCAACAGGAAAGTAAGTTTGAGTCACTAAACAACTCTCTCTCCAGTATTATAACCCAAAACCGGGATATCAAGCAATCGGTAGAGGCTTTAACAGGAAAGCATGAGGAACTACTTTTAAAAATTATCTATCTGGAACAGGAAAATGTCGAATTTAAGAAGAAAGTAGCATCTTTAGAAAAAAGGTTAGACTACGTGGAAAAGAGTGCTCGCTCGTCAGCAATAGAAATACGAAACTTGCCTAAACTTGAGCAAGAATCTAAGGAAGATCTGATACAAAACTTAAAACAAATTGTTTTAACATTGGATCCAGAAACTCCCATCCAGCAATCCGAGATTAAGGACATATTCCGTTCCAAAGCAGAAGCTGTTATTGTGGACTTCTCATCAATACTTAGGAAAGAATCACTGATGGCTAAACTTAAGTCCTTTAATAAATCTAGACGCGAAACTAAGGAACCTCAGCTAAACACGGAGCATATTAAACTAAACGGAGCACCGCGTCGATTATACATATCGGACTATTTAACTAGTAAAACTAAACATCTTTTCTACCTAGCTCGTGAAAACGTAAAAGCCAAAAAGCTCGTAGCGGCTTGGACCTCATATGGAAAGATCTATATTAAAAAAGAAGAGGGATCGACCCCAACTCGTATTGAAGAAGAATCTGAACTAATTAAGTTTACGATGTGACTACATTTGGTTACACGTTGTTGTTTTTATGTTTACATTTTATTAGCATGCATTTGTTTTAATTTTTTATTTTTACTAGTTTTTACCCATTTTTGTTTTATATTTAATGTTATTTTAAAAAAAGGTGGTTTAATGTGCAGAGTAACCCAAGTAACACCTATAACACACTTCATTGATTACACAATACCACTTTATTCGTTTTTTACGCGAGAAATATCCCTTGAAATAAGTTTTCAACTGCATTGTCTGTTCCTAGCGGTATGTCAAACACTAGATATGTTGGCTACAGTCCCTCCAGATTTGGGTTTTGTCTCAATTAAAATCCAGTTCCATAGGTCACGTTCTAAACGTGCCTGCGTTAGCGTTAAACAAACTATTGACGCCTAATGCAAGATTTTGAAACTATAAGCCTGGATCTGGATTCCATAAAAGTAGCTAAAACTATCGCCTGTGACATAGACAACGCAATAAATCATATTCGGATCACCAATCGTACTATTAATATCCTGTCTCAAAACATTCGTAGCATAACCTGTAACATGTCAAACTTCGCCACCCTTCTGCAACGTTCTAAGATACCCTGGGACATTCTGGTGTTATCTGAATGCTGGCTTTCTTCTGCAAAATTTATCCCCGCTCTCGACAACTATAACTACTCATCGACCTCCACGCACAATACCCAAAATGAAGGAGTTGTCATATATTATAATAAAAACCTTCAAGTAACTTGTGAAGAACCTAATATTGTTGACGCCAATTGTCTTTTATTAAAACTAGGTCCTTCTACTTGCATCATAGGAATATATCGACCATCCAGTCAAACAAACACTGCAGCATTTATTGAATCAATCGATGCACTTCTGACTGAACTCCAATCGTTTAAAAACATTATCATCTGTGGTGATATCAATATTAATATTGTTCCGAACAGTCCTGATAAACGGGCTTTTGACTATCTTAACATGTTAGCCAGCCATGGTATGCTACCGGGTCACACGTTGCCTACTCATGGACGCACATCCCTTGACCATATGATACTAAAATCTAAAATGGACGTAACATGTTTCGTCTTTGAAACGTCTATTACTGACCACGAGAGTGTTGCTGTTAGTTGTAAACCAAAATCTTGCATAAACTATTTGAATAAAATTTCGGGTTCCGTAGACTTTGTACAACTTGATACCATGATGCAAAACACTAACTTCCAACCTGTTATAGAATGTCAGGACGTAAATGTAGCAACCGATCTATTAGTTTTGCAATTATCAGCAGCCATTAAACACAACACTTCTACAATTAAAACAACCAAAAGGCAGTTGATCTCCAAACCATGGATTACTAAAGGTCTAATTCGTTGTATTAGGAATCGGGATAATCTTTATAAAAAGTCTAAGCGTAACCCTGAGAATGATAATATTAAAACGATTTACAGACGCTACAGAAACTTCTGCAACAGTATATTAAAAAAAGCAAAACGAACGTACGAAAAACAGGAGATCGAAAATGCCAAGGGCAATAAAAAGCAGCTATGGAATGCAATTAAGAGTATTAGTGGCTCGAACAGGAGACTAGACTACTCTTCATCTCTTCTCTCTTCTGTCGATCCTAATAGGGACATTAATCACATTAATAGCTTTTTTGTGAATATTGGTGCTAAACTTGCTGAAAAGATTTGCCTTAATACAATTGTTTCTGGCCGACATCACGACTGTGCCGCATCCAACCCTTCAAATTCGCTCGTATTTCTGCCAACCGACGAGGACGAGATTCACCTTCTAATTAATAACTTAAAAGAAAATTGTGCGGTAGGAGTTGATCTGATTAGCAGTAAAATGGTTAAGAGATACGGAAACCTCCTCACGCCTCCTGTTACACATATATGTAACCTAGCTATCTCATCAGGGATTTTTCCTAAATCATTTAAAACAGCACTCATCAAACCGATACATAAAGCCGGGAAAAAAGACTGTGTAAATAATTACCGGCCCATTTCCATTTTACCAGCGCTTTCCAAGGTCTTGGAACGCTTGTTAATTCGCCGTCTCACAAAATTTCTCGAGACAAACAAACTGCTATCTCCCGCACAATTTGGCTTCCGAGCCGGCAGAAGTACTGATGATGCAGTCCATGAACTGCTACACTCTACTGTTACCAATCTTGATAAAGGTAGAAAGTGCATTACAGTGTTCCTTGACCTTGCGAAGGCATTTGATACAGTGTCTGTTCCGCACCTTTTAAACAAACTAAATCGTTTCGGCATACGGGGAATTCCATTTAAATTGTTGGAGGACTACCTTACTGGCAGAATACAACGGGTTAAAATAAATAATAGTCTGAGTGACACGCTACCTATTAATTATGGTGTTCCTCAGGGAAGCATCGCAAGCACCTCTGCCAACTCTCTCTCCATAACGGTAAAATTATTTCTTTTGCTGATGACACCGCCTTATTTTTCACTGGTGATAGTTGGGATGAGGCCTTTGACGCTGCACAGTCGGGATTAAATATCGTTTGTAATTGGCTCCAGAATAACGTTTTGACGCTTAACGTTTCTAAAACTAAATATATAACATTTGCACACAGAATTAATCACTTGCCACCGCCCTCTTTCACCATTACAGCTCACACATGTGGTTCTGCCAACTCAGCCTCAGATTGTCAATGCCCTTCCCTTGAAAGAACTGACAATATCAAATATCTTGGTATAATCATTGATCAACATTTGACATTTAAAATACATATAGATCTCCTAGTGACTAGACTTAGAAAACTTATATACATATTCAAAAATCTCAAGCATGTGGCTGACCGTAGGACTATCAATATGGTTTACTATGCCTTATGCCACTCGCAAATTGAATACTGCATCACATCTTGGGGTGGTGCAGCAAAAACCCACCTATTAGTACTAGAACGAGCACAGCGTGCTATTCTTAAGGTTAGTGCCGGCCTACCCTACCTTTTCCCAACAGTAGAGCTTTATAAAGAGTTGGATGTTTTGACGGTCAGACAAACTTTCATTTTGCGCACGGTTCTTAAAAAACACTCCCAGCTACCGTATGACCCAAACCTACCCGTTGGTAGTCGCCGCAGAGATAGAATATGTCCTTCCTATCAAGTGCATTCATCACTTTCCCACAAATTCTTCTGCTTTCTCGGACAACACCTATACAACAAAATAAATAAATCACTAAATATCTATCCTAAAACAAAATCTAGTTGCAATAAAGAATTAAAAAAATATCTTAAATCGCTTGATTACCAAAAAATCGAGGACTTATTGACAGTACCCAAATAGGATCAAAGCCCTAATTGCCCTTCATAGCTGTAACCCACCATATCTCGCAACACAGTCACACAAAACTGAACACTCAATTCGCACAGTCATGCATACACCTCATACGCCCACACACATATCATTTTAATCAATACACTTGGATTTTTCTGCTTATTTCTGCTCTTTGAAATTCTGTATTATTTTTAATTTATTAGATGTTATTGTTCCATGTACTTTTTCGATTTATCTGTTATTGTTATCTCTTGCTTATGTCTACAAAAATCATACCGAGGTGAGGGTCCTGGTGACCTGTAACACAGGTTTTATTCCTAAAACCTACTTCAGGCACCAGTCTCTCACAAAGGTGGGAAAAGTTGTACAGTCTAAAGTTTGCATTATTTTTAAGACCACTTATTGTGAAGAGAGAATAAATTATATATTTATTTATTTTTAATAATGGACGGAACATTTAAAGTCGCCCCAAAATTATTTCAGCAAGTTTACACAATACACGGCTGTATAAACACGAAAACGTTTCCTTTAGTTATAGCATTGTGTACAAATAAAGACAAAAGCACATACGACAAATTGTTGTCATCTTTGATCGAGTATTGTCAATCATTAAATTTGATTTTATCGCCAAAATACATATTAATGGATTTCGAAATGGCGTCACAGTTAAGTGCCAAGTATAATTTTGAAAACGCAGTGTTAAAGGGTTGTTATTTTCACTTGGGCCAAATTTTATATAGACAAGTGCAAAGTCGAGGTTTCCAAAAACTACACTCGAGAGCAATGAATCCGGGTCACTTAAAGAATCCTAAAAATCTCGGAAACTAAAAATGCTAGGTTAATGCAATAAATTGTATTTAATAGACAATGTAATACTCCTTAAATGAAGGTATTAAAACTTCTTAGTTATTGTAAAGTTATATCATAAAAAAATCAAATTTGAAAAAGGGCCACTTTCGAAGATGGAACTACGAAATTACAGCATTTGGTTTTGCTTTTGTTTGTAATCTGTCATTTATGTGGGTACATAAACCATGTTGATAGTGCTCTATATTCATTATTCAAGCTGAAATTATGTCGCTTACGCCTGAAGAATGCACCAGAATACTTACAATGCTGGAAACCGGCCGGAATCAGCGCGATACAGCCAGGACTGTCGGTGTGTCGCTGTCAACAGTACAAAGAGTTCTCCGACGTTACGAAGAAACTGGTTCTAACCTACGCAGACCAGGAACGGGCAGAACCAGGTGTACCACAGCACGAGAAGACCGATACTTGGTGAACACCATGCTTCGAAATCGCTTTCTTACAGGAACTGAACTCACAAATCAGTTTCGACGCCTCGGAGGAAGTAACCCAAGTGCATGGACAGTAAGACGTCGGCTTGCTGAATCTAACTTAAAACCCCTTAGACCTGCAAACGGCCCTAAACTGGAGCGTGGGCATCGTATTTCAAGACTAAGATATGCCCAGAGCCACGTAAATTGGAGTATTGAAGATTGGTCAAAAGTTATGTTCTCCGACGAATCAAAATTTATGCTCTACAAGCACGATGGAAGACACAGAGTGTATCGAAGACCAGGGGAAAGATTCAAGCAAGCATGCATCGAAGAAAAAGTAGCCTACGGTGGTGGGTCTGTACTTGTGTGGGCCGGAATTTCTTCTGAAAGTCGCACAGAGCTGGTGATCATAGAAAACGGCTCTTTAACTAGCGAAAGATATGTGGAAGAAATCTTCAATGATCACGTTGGTCCATTTATGGTCAATTTAGGTGAGGATGCTATATTTATGCATGACAATGCCCGACCTCATACAGGTAGGATTGTGAATGACTACCTTCAAGAGATGAACATTACTCGTATGGAGTGGCCAGCGCGCAGCCCGGATATCAACCCGATCGAGCATGCTTGGGACGAGCTAGGCAGATGCGTAAAACAACGAAACCCTCCCCCAATCACGCTTCGTGAGCTCAAAATTGCTCTCACAGAGGAATGGGAGAATATTCCCCAAAATCGTATAAGGAACTTGGTGTACAGCATGCCAAACCGCGTAAACGCAGTAATGGAAGCACGAGGAGGCAATACGAAGTATTAAAATTCAAGAAAATCGTAATAAAGTTCAAAAATTTCATGTTTCCTATTTTTGTTTTAAGGAGAGATCAGCAGTTTTTTTCTTTATGTAATTTTGTGTTAATAAAATGTATGGTGACTCATATTTTTTTTTACTTTCATTTAAGGAGTATTACATTGTCTATTAAATACAATTTATTGCATTAACCTATCATTTTTAGTTTCCGAGATTTTTAACATTCTTTAAGTGACCCGGATTCATTGCTCTCGAGTGTATATGGATCAAGCGAATCGTTTTCATCAGAAATCAAATGCATTTTAGCACTTGCATACCTACCAGCAGAAGAAATTCCCACATATTTTGACGAATGGCAGCAAAATATCTCTCCCGAAGCAAAAGTGATAGCAGAATGGTTTGGTGAAAATTATATATGGGGTACCAGTTCTTCACCACCTAAATATGAACCATGCTTATGGAGCACGTATGTTTTAAACGAGGAAAACGTACCACGTACTCAAAATAGTGCTGAATCATGGCATAATCGTTTTCAACAGTTCGTAGATCAGCACCACGCAGGATTTTATTTGTTATCTAAGAAAATTATTCTAGAATTACAACATCAGGCTGCAGAAATCCAAAAACATCTTAACGGAGCTCCCCCTGCCGCCAAGAAAAGAAAATACAATGACAAATATAATAGAATTAAATATATATTGAATTTTAAAGCAAAATACACCAATAAAAGTGATTATTTGAAAGCTATAGCCGCTAATATTAAACTAATTTAATTGAAATGAGTTTAAGACAACATGTATTTAACTACTTGTACCATGGTACTATTATTGTTAAACGTTATATATGTTATGTGAAAATAAAGTTCGCAAAATTAATGTATATTATAATACTGATTATTATGAATAAAAAGAAATCTAAACAAAAAAAGATATGACTTTGAATAATAGTATAAAAGATGGTTATGTTGAGAAAATATAGGGAAACAAATAAAAGTATAATAGATGTTTATTGCTACTGACATTATGAAGTTGAATGCTTCGGAATTATGAACATTAGAGACAGAGTAGTTAGGAATTGTGATTGTTAGGATGAAAAATGTTAGGAAGAACATTTTCGGATTTCCAATTATCGGAGTTGAAAATTTAGGTGAACTTTGGCGCACCCGTTTTTTTTATGATATCTTTATCTTTCTTTTCTTCGCAATTCCTCTAGTTTGACGGGATCATTCAGATTGTTTTATTTTTCCCCCCTTTCTGCCATCCTTTTCCTCTCCAAGTACTGTGTGTGCGTCAACTTTGAATTTTTCTTTGTCATGCTGGAATACAAATAATACCTAACAATATTTTGTTTAACGAATCGACAACCTTCGTCCCTATAAAATACTCTATTTCCAGACTGAGTTAACTATTACGGTTTTTTTTTCACTTTTTTTGAGGTACACTTCTGTATACTAATTTTGGTATAGTGTTTTTTTTAAAATGTTTTTTGTATTTTTATTTTACACCAGATTATACATAATTAAAAACTAACAGACTTAAAATAATAATATTAATAATATGTACAAGTATATATTACATAAAAAGTGGGGGGGGATAATTATAGGGCATCAAAAAATTCTTCCGCATCGCTGTCAACAGGAAAAGTGCCCAAAAGGCTGGCTGCATTGCCACGTTGAATGGCAATGCTGATTCTTTGGCCGAAGAATAGGCCAGCCCTCTGGCCACGTGAAGAGTCGACCAGCCACTTGGCGATGTCTTGAAAAACTAAGTGGGCACTCGGACCCCATGGCCCTAGTGTTTCAACCCCAAACGGCTCAAACATGTAAGTCCCAATAAGATTGGAGTATTTGCGCCGTTTGAGGTTTTCCGCACCTGCAGCAGCAGCCCCAGCACAGCCCGGCGTGCTAGGAAGATGGGATGGCGCAAGGGTGTCGACGCACGTTGCATCCCACACCAAAGGCCTACCTACCTTCCAAGGCATTATGGTCATTCCGTCTGGTCTCTTCCAATCGTCGCGTGCCAAACCATTGGGTTCTAAAACAGCTGGCACTCCGGCGGTGACAAGAGCACGACGGATGATGTCATTGATGCTGGCGTGCCGTGCTATCCGGCCTGCGCTCTTACTGCAGGATAGACCATGGTGTCCGAGACAGTCGACACCTTCACCGCATCGGCAGCGATGCGGAGCCACACAAGGAGCGCCCAGACGCAGGCAGGTAGTGAGCCGGAAGGTGGTATCACCCAGCATAGTGCCTATGTTGGGTGATGGTAGCGCCTGAAGCCAGAGCCCCGACTCCCACTCACCCACAGCCAGCAGGCGGGCACGCTCAGCAGTATTGGTGGACGTATTAATAAGATTATTCCGTACCAACCGTATATTGTGATTGGTAAATCCAAAACCACCAAAATTAGAATCTTGTTTTTATGTTTATTTAAAAAAAAAAACTACTGACAATATAATAATTATTTTAACTGTATCATTTTATTATATATTATATTTCACATTTACACCGTAATTGCAGGTTGTCCGATCACTACGAAAAGATTTACTTACGTTTTTACCGGGAAATTACAACAGGATGGCACAAGTCTGTCACTGCTGCATGTGAGCTTCTGGATAAACGAAGTGAATGACGGTAGTGTATTCCTTCTGGGTTAATTCTATACGAGCCACTTAATGATTTCATTATTCCTACCAAAATTTAAAATTTCGCGTGGGCAGTTATTTCAATTTTCTCTAGGATAAAGTATCACTAAATAGAAGAATAAAACTGTCATCAGATACAGAAACTAATAGGTACTGAATTCAAATAAAATTAGTCATTTCTAGTAAGCTAGAAAAGTTTCGTATAAATGGTGATAATTCCAGAAAAACTTAGAATATAGCTAAATAACATAGTTTTTTCTAACTTATAAAATATTTACGGCCTGATCAAGATATTTACGTCTACTTTCTTTAAAAAAAAAAAACTTTATTGTGCGTTTGGTTTAAGATATGATTTTCAGCCGCGACGCCTAAAAAATACGCTTGAAAAAATCACCTATTTTGAAACCCTTACCTATACACGACGACCCAAGGAGGTATCTTTTCATTCTTCTCCAGCCGGTATAATAGCTGATCAGCGATAAAGTGGAAGGGCTCCACTCTATTCCAGTCCAGGGTGATGGAGAACTTAGTCTTACTCAGCACCTCAGGCTCTGGGGGCGACCAGCTCGTGAACTTGTCTACTATGAACGCTTGGAGATCCATTGTGAGCTGAAAATGTGCGGTAAGGAGCATGAAAGTTATGGTTAATTTTAACTTACTCTAGATGTTCATCCATAATCAAAAATAGTTGCTCTAACATTAGTTACGCCTATTGCCTAGCTAGATTGAGCTAGATTGAAAACACACAGCTTCATTACTCTTATTTACGTTTTGAATAACACTAATAGAAAATAATCACAAGTTCTCTTACCAATCTCAATAAAAATATCACACGAAACCAAATATTTTCCTGCAAACTTTCCGAAACAAATCCCGCACGACACTGTTGGAAACGGTCCACAAATAGCAGGAGGCATCAATAAGGAGCATCTGTAGTACATTTGTTTGCTTTGGTCGCTGCTCGAAGTTTGATCGATGCTCTGCGGTCGCTCTGCACTCCTGGTACGTACCTACGCATGCTGTACCTATGTAGAAACTTGTAAGCATCGTGTTCCACTGAACTAATGGAATGAGTTGTCCTGAAATTATTTGGGTAAAGATAACTTTGGCTAGATTATGTATGAAGGGAATTCAGAGTATTAAATCTAATATTGTTTTTATCAAGGCATGATTATGAATTTTCAGTGTAAAATGGACTAAAGTCCCCGTCACGAGATGCGGAAATGCAGTTTTGGTGTCGCTTCATTTCAGAAGCGTTCATTAATTAAAGTATTTACACTATATGAAACAGTCACAGGGATTTTCTTTTTATGTATCAGTTCTTTTTTTAAACCTGCACATATAAATAAAAGAATAAACAAATATTTTATTAAATGTGACTATAACTCAAAACCTGGGATGGTAGGTATGGGGTTACCATACTTACCGGAATATGGTATTTCTATTTCTATAATTATGCTTATTAGCAGGATTTTGGTGGTAGTGGTTTCGTCGTTTAACATTAAACAGACTACTAAGACTTTAACTGCCTCTTTTTTTTAGGAGTGTTACAGGACAAGATGTATATTATTATTATTTGTGTGAAGTGTATTATTGATAATTCAGTTCTTTTCCATCAAATCTAAGACATTTTGGAGCAGCAGACCCCTGTCCCTTGAAACACAAGAGTATTATTCTAAGCTTTGGAGCCAGTGCCTATTTGTATTTGCAACATGTTTTATATTCATAAATATGTATTAGCTCATTGTTGATGATAGTTAAATGAATCCACTATATACGTATACGTTTTTTGGAGAATTTAGCTTCCAAGGCAACATTGATGTCAGCTTCAAATCAGAAATGTCTTATTTCTCACATTTTAATGTCACTACTCTGTTTTTCTTGACGTGTCCTTGTAAATAGTTGTGTGGATAAGTTTATTTACCTACTAGTTTTATTTGTCTTGTTAAGTATAGAAAACGAGGATTGTACGTAATCTAGGTGTGCAGGGATGATCGAGTCTAATGCAATGCCATAGATTACAGTTGGTGCTAGTACCTATGTGTAATGACGTGATGAGCATCGTATGGTGATGCCGACGACAAGCATGACACCGCGCCGGCGCGGAGTAAGATGCACAACCCAAAGCGAACACGCGTTGGTTTGCAGTTGCACGTCAAAAACTATCGTACATAGATTTTATTGGAGTTATCCCTAGGTTTAATTTTTGGTTTTCTTCATCCAAGGTTTATCTGTGTGTCATCCAAATTCATTCAGCCGTTTTAGCGTGAAATCGTAAAAAACAAACAAACTCAATTTCACATTTATAATATTAGTTAGGATGACGTTCAAATTAGTGGTAGATAATAACAAAATAAATTTTGTCAATCATAACGTAATTATGTCCGCTTGTTGCTTGCTTGAGTACAATAGGCTCTTCTAGATATAAAATGTCCGATATACTAGTGCCACTTTTCCATTCAGTAGCCATTACTGAAACTATTCATTTCCACCATCATTGAATGTCATAAACTGTTTACTCGTTGGTTTACTGCATAATAACTCTTTGGTTTACTGTCATGGGGTCTGTTTATACGGGGCCGCTTGCTTTTTAAACAACGCTTTTCTGGCGAAACCCAATATTTAAAAAATACGCTATGATTACCTTTTATCTTAATATGACCGATAGGATAAATACTCTTTTGAGAGTACTTTTGTGAATGTACGAGAAGTCTAAGTGCGACACCCAATTAAACTACATGGAGTGCTGCCATTCTTCTTTGTAAATACAGAACTTCTACTAAGTTATGTAGCGAAAAAAGTAATCCCAAATTCAATTAACTCAAAGTAACATAAGTGTAATACGAAACTAACAAGCAATGTCACTTGGTCGGGTTTAGGTATATTAAAATGTTTGCATTATAAATCGTTGTCGTCTAATGTTTGTGGTACTGGAAAACAGACCCGTTCCGATACCACAAACAATTAGACGACAGTGAGAGTTTGAGTTGATTGAATGTTGGATAATTTTGTTGTTGATTGTATTGTCGCTACGTAACTTGGTAGAAGTTCTTTATTTACAATTTTATAGCTTCTCGTGACGAGGACTTTAAACATATACCTACAGGATAACTTCCAGGACGTGATAGTGTGACCCATTTAAGCACCCCATAAAGCCTATATTTGGACGTTTAATTATATTTAGTAAGCTGACAGTTTAAAGCAAAATAAATCGGTCATTACTCATTGTTTATGTTATGTAAGTTGTTAACGTAACTTTCTAGTGTACATATATGTGCATGGTTTTCACTTTTCATTTCATCAAATTTGGTTACATTGACTGGTTTGTTAAAGTATTAGGTACCCCATGGAAAGATAAGGAATAAAGGATGAACGCCATCTAATTTGAGAATTTAGAGAAAACTAATATTTAGTGGCAATACTAGGAAATTTTCAAAAAAGCATAAAAGTTGGGTTTTCTTGAAACCCATGAATTGTACCTACCTACCCTACCTACCTTTTTTTTTCTCAGAAATATTCGTGGTCTCATGCAAAACACTTTGCATGACCATCACATGATAAAATGCATAGTTTACGATTCTATAAAGGACATACAGACAAACATTCATTTTTATATAATATATAGATTGACAGCGTGCATTACTCACGTCATATACAAACACCTTGAAACACAACAGATATTAACAAAAGAACAGAAAGGGTGCAGAAAGTTCAGTCAAGGTTGTAAAGAACAGTTCAAAGTCAAAGTCAAATAACTTATTTCAATTAGGCACAAAAAAGGCACTTATGAACATTTACAAAAAAAAAAAAAAAAAAAAATCTAGTCGCCCATTCCAAAAGGTCGTTTTCGTATGGAGAAGAATGGGCAAGAAACCCCACCGTTACTCTTTTAAAATATTTTCACAATATCTTGTATACATTAATTATATAATTATTTATATGTGAAGACAATGCACCTAGGATAAGATTACTATACCACGATAGGTAAACAGAATGAAAAATGAAGGAATGACATAAATTAATTATGTGATAGATGCATGGTGCTCACATATTTACAAACATTGTAAAATTATACGATATTCTTAACATTTTAACAAGTACTACTAATAATAAGTCAGTGTGTGAGTTCAAGTAATCACAGAACATAAAATTATTGTTTAAAAAAATAATACTATACAATTAAATTGGCAACCAGTTAGATTTTGTCTAGATTCTAAATTGTCCTATGGAGCAGGACCAGCATGTTTCCAAGCATTTTTATCTTGGATATAATCCTCTAATTTTTGTAATATGCTTATTTACAAAGTGTACTTTTTATATGAAATTTTCTTTCATTTAATTCTAATATATCACAAGGTATTCTGTTGTAACATTTAACACAGTACCACATAAAAGATGTATTTACTTTAGATAGTCTGAAAAATGGTTGATCTATTTTATCTTTATTTCTAGTATTAAAACTATGTCTATCACTTATTTTATTAAAAAGATGTAGATTTTTTCTCACATACATAATATTTTCATAAATGAATTGGCAAGGTACCGTCATAATATTAATCTTTTTAAATATTCACAATAGACGCAGTAATACTTAAACATGTCCAACGTACTAAGAAAGATTTATACTCTAAGTATATTGATTATAAGAAAGCATACGATTAAGTTCGATTCACTCATGGATACTCAAAGTTTTGAATTTATACAAGATACATCCAAAACTCATCAACTTTTTAGGAAATATAATAGACAAATGGCAGACGCGATTACACTTGAATACATCTACAGGAATAGTAAAAAAAAGAAAAATGATTTATTAGTTTCACAAGTAATATCTTAACAACTAGTGATTGGAGCCTCCTTTTAAGCAAATAAGCCTGTGCTAGGAGATGCCGCTCTTCCAATATCAATAAGTTCCATTTACTTGTTTTATTTTTGTTTATATACTGAAATAATAATATAAAGAGAATTAAAACAAAATCTAAAAACTAAAACTAAAATCGCAACTTGTATGCAGGCATGCGAGTGTGTGAGTAAGAGTGTGTGAATTTGAATGTGGATGCGAGGGTGTGTGATGTGTGTTGTGCGTGAATGAATAGTTGAGACAGAACACGTTAAGATCCAGCGAGGGATATTTCAAGGAGACTCACTCAGCCCACTGTGGTTCTGTCTTGCATTAAATCCGCTTTCAAATAAACTCAATGCCTTAAAGCCCGGATATCAACTTCAATATAGTGATACAATGACTGACATACTTACTGACCCAGCAAAATTGCCATCTGCTCTATATGGACGATATCGAATTGTACGCATCATCACCAGACGACCTATATGAATTTGCAGATGCTACTGAACAATTTTGAAATGATATCGCTATGGAGTTTGGGATTGACAAATGTAAAATTAATTCAATCAGAGAAGGCAAAACTTATACACATTCATACCACATGCAGACAGGTGACAAGATAGAATCATTAGACGAAAACGGTACTTACAAATATTTAGGTTACATACAGGCTAAACAGATTCTTCATAAGGAAATTAAAGCTACACTCATTAAACAATTTAAGCACAGGTTAAAAAAATATGTCATACACAAATAAACGCTCGAAATACTATAAAAGCCATAAACACTTATGCCATCCCTATTCTTACCTATTCTTTTGGTATCATAAATTGGAACAAGACCGAACTCAATTATTTGCAACGGATTATAAATACCACATTGACTAAACACAGAAGGCACCACCCTAGGTCAAGTATTTAGAGGCTCACACTGCCAAGGAACGAAGGTGGAAGGGGGATAATAGATATCACAAACCTACATAACAAGCAAATAACTATTTTGAGAACATACTTTAATGCTGAAAGTACTACTTCAACTCTTCATAAAGCCATAGCGTTCAATGATAAAAAACTTACCACTTTAAACATGTTTGATAAGATAGCCCAGAGTAATGAACAACAGACAGACCGACAGACTAAAATCGCACAATGGACCCAAAAGTCACTGCATGGGAGACATCGTTATGACCTTAATCAAACTAACGTCGACAAGTTAGCGTCGAACAAATGGTTAAGGCGTGGAGAACTGTTCCCTGAGACAGAAGGGTTCATGATAGCTATTCAGGACCAAGTAATAGAAACTCGTAATTACCAGCAACACATAATGCGAGTTCCTCAAACAATAGACAGATGTAGGCGATGCAATATTTCCACCGAAACCATTCAACACATCACGGGTGCGTGTAAAGCAATAGTCCAGACTAATTACAAACATAAACATGACCAGATAGCGTCAAAAAATAGCAATTAAATATAATTTTCACTTCTCATGCTCTGAAAGTGCTTATTTGTGCAGGATAAAGGCTGAAAAAAACAAATTTTGTGCACTAGTGCATTAACGTATCAACTCATAAATGTATCTATATTAAGGAAAAGAAAATGAGCCATACAGCCAAACACAATAAGAAGTTCATAGACAGAATTTGTTATTTTATAATATTTACTTTAATTTATTTGCCTTATGTGTTTTTTAAGCCATAAAAGATATTAAAATTTAAATTTAAGTACGGTAGGTTATTTAATGAATTTAAGAAAATTATTATTACAAAATTTTCTTCAGTATTCAAAACTGTACTAATTATACTTTAAATTTTAATTAAATAAATTTAATGTTATACTACTGTTTTATTTCCTCGCAATTGAAGTGAAAAGCAGAGTTTATACCTCGTCCACAAAACCATTTTAACCAAAAATGGTTACTTTTGTGCACTTGTTGTAAAATCTACTATTCATTCCCACACCACCTGTAACTTATTATAAATATGAACCTGAAACTGTTCTCGAAAACTTTTCACACAAGCTTTACTTTGATCGAGCTATCCTCACCGGAAAAACAACACGCTACAATAGACCAGTCATCACGTTATTAGATAAAAATAACAACAAATCATAGACATAGCCGTTCCTAATACATAAAATATACCTACAGAATACCATGGCAGAAAAGCTCTCAAAATATACCTATATAGACCTGAAAATAGAAATCAGAAGAATGTGGCGACTTAGCAATGTCACCTTAGTTCCTATGGTCATCTGATATAATAATATGTTATAGTTCCTATGGTAATTCATAGTTCCTATGCTGATCCACGCGTCATGTTCGTGAACGGGCGCCGTCAGTTGAGACTGGTCATCTCGACAAGTAGCAAAATTTGGTCATGTAAATATCCTAGGACTATGTATTTTTTTGTCCTATTATAATCCTACAAACGTTTACAGAACCGCATTTGGGCGCAGTGTATAGGTCCATTATGCCCTATAATCATTTTATTACGGTCCGGTAAAGTGCAATTCGATTTTATAATTATCTTATTAGGTGTTTTTACAAGACATAATTGTCCTATAAAGATACGGTAAACGCATTGAATAAGCGCGATTAGTCCTCTAACAATATGACGAGTGCTGCTACTGGTGTAATTGATCCAACAGTTGGCAGCGTGATGCCATTACTAGAGCATTCATTTGATCACTTTTTGTAACGATGACATGCTGAAGGTGTCTTAAAAAAATATAATATTTTCAAAGGGTAAGATTCCACATTCTATATATATTTACAATAGGTAAGAACTTTTGTCTTTTGACTGTTGTGTTTAGAATGCCTAGTCAACTTGCGAAATTAATTTTATTGATAAAGTGTTCGATGATAATAAACATATCTTCATGCCCCTTCAAAACTAAACATATTTGTTATTAACTTTTTTCGATAATAATTAACAAATTATCAGCCACCATAGGATCTGGATCCCGTGTCATAATATTGCATTATCAAAACTGTTATAAACCAACTTAGTCAAAGTTAAGACTACTACAGGATATACCTATCTGGGCCCCACATGAGACTAAATATAGTCTCATGTTGGAGGGAATACAAAATAAATTTGTTAGATTTTTATATTTTAGGCTCTATGGAGTATATCCTTTTTACCCGCTCATGTATCCCACCTTGTTTATATTAGGCATGGTTGGATACAATGAGCTGAGAGTTAGGCGTGAGTTCGCACTTGTCTCATATTTATTTAAATTAATTAGAGGCAAGATACATAACGCGAACATATTAGAGTTGGTGTCTTTGAGTGTGCCCGACAGATATTTGTGGCGGCGACGGCGGCCTCAGCTCCTAGCTGTACCTCGTGGCCGCACTAATCTGGTAAATGAGGCGCCCCTGACTCGGGCGCTTCGCACCCTTAACCTTGTAGCGGAGGAAATTGACATTTTTGCTTGTACACTGAGTGAATTCACAAGAATAACGTTCTATGTAATAAGTTTTAGAAAATAAGTTGTTATTATTAAGTTTGCTTCACTATTGCATTGGGTTGTACCTGTAATAATAGTTGTAAGTGATGATGATACTTCGCCACCATATTTAAGTTTTAGGGTTCTTTTAGAGAATACAAAAGAAAGAACCCCCCGCATGCCAGTATATGTATGGTAATGTTTTAAACAGAACGAATATTTTCAGAATATGTCATAATTAGGAATTTGAAACGATTTTACATTTCTTAAAATTGATTACGAAATAGATAAAACTTAAGGTATGGCTTTGTGTAATTCATTTTTTTCCAAATCAGTATTGTTGTTATCATTAAATTCACTATCACTGCTTCCGCTTTTATTTTCAGTATCTTCTTGATCATAACAAATATCAGAAGAATTATCTTCCCAGTCTTCTTAGTCTATTTCGATTTTACTTTGTACGGAACCATCACAAACTTCACGAAACTCACTTTTATTCAATAAATGTAACGACTGGTAATCTGATCCCGATTTCATTTCAAGGTACTTTTTCGAAACTCATCTTCGATAACTGCCACTACGCTTAAATCTTTTCCATTTGTTTAAATCCATTTCTATTTTCTCTTTTTTTCTCTAACAAATCACAAAATGAAAGCAAAATGGATGATTACTCTAGTAATAGCAAATGTAGGACACATTTAAGTAGAATCTAACCTATAAAAATCGGAGGGCATGCTAGTTTGGTGCTAACAATGCATTATAAGTCACGACTAAGACAAATTGATCCTATTATATCCTTGACCTATAGCAGCTATATCTAAGACGTCTATAGAAGTGCATGCCTTATAGAAAAATGAAACAAGACGTTAACAAGAGCAAACAATCATATTAGATGCATTTATAGGATGAAAAGCGACACTTTCCTAATTACTTTTATAACATGCGCTTATAAAACTGCAAGTTCTAGTAAGAATCTTATAAAGTAATCCTGTAAACGTTTATAAAATTAGTTATAGGATCGTATGTACTTGTAGCGCGAATCCTCTTTTAAATGCTGTTGTAAGATCACTGCCTTAGTCTAAACGTCTATTAGATTCCTATATGACGTTTATTCTTGTAAGTCGATTACCATAGGAAAATTTTGCTACTTGATCTTATCTGCCAGGGCTTATTTTTAATCTTATATTTTTAATCGTTTTTGATTTTTATATTTTTTTTACATTGTTCTCACATATAGAATCAACAAGAGTAATGAACCCAGGATTTTGTAATTTCTATATTTAAAAGAGTGTCCTTGGAGTTTCTTGTCCGTTCTTCTCCAGAGATCTACGTTTTGGAATGTGCAACTAGCTTCAACTTTCTGACTAACTGACAGACTCCTTTACAATTCAAAAGTGCCTGTAAATGGTTTAATTGAAATAAATGCTTTGAGTTTGAGTATAGTTTTGTCAACAACAGGTGTTTGACCTAAACAGCTCCACCAGTCTTTAAAAACACTCGATTTACCACCTTATACATATCAGACTCTACAGAAAGCTGCAATCTTGAATACCTGCAGGATTGTCAGAAAATTTCTACAAAATGACAACAATACATCAATCGTCACGTCACATACGAGAGTGCAACAACCAGTTTCTAAGACAGACACACTCACCATCACAATATCCGAACACACCGGGATCCCTTCTTTTCGCATAATGTTCTTTGTCCTAATATACTTCGGCATAACGATTTTGGCACAATTTGTTTTGGCATAATAATACTTCGGCATAATTTTTTTAGGCATACATTTTATGTTGGCATAATCATCTTAAAGACTAATTTGTTTTGGCATAAATTTGATTCGCATAACGTTAGTAGGCCTAAAGACTACTAGCATAACGTTAGTAGGCCTAATGACTATTAGCATAATAATAATATATACGAGTATATTTTCCTTTTCTAGTAGATACGTACTCCAGACTTTGGGTGGAAATAGTGGTGGTGAACTTGTAGTGCCCCATACATAATTCTGATCAAACCAATTTGCTATAGTTTCTGTAACAATTAAATAATATTGTTGGTTAAAAATTTAATATGCTGTGCAACAAAAGTTAGTGACAGAACCGAATTGCTGCAAAACCGACTCCACGTAGTCTTGTTTGTCCTACCCCTAGAGTGTAATTTAAAATCGCGTAGGCGCGTAGGGGCGAAGCGGCCCGCGGGCTGAGGAGCAGGCGGCTGCGAGCAAGCCGAAGCTCCGGTGGTGAGCGAAAGCCGTCTGCGACGATTAGCACGCGTGGGGCCGCCAGAGGCCCGCAGCGCCGGAGCCGTGACAGAAACCCTGCCTGCTGCATGTTGCATGCTCGCTTGAATGCAGCATGCTGCATGCTTGCTTGCATGCTGCATGCTTGCTTGTTTGCTTGCTTGCATGCTGCATGCTTGCTTGTTTGCTGCATGCTTGCTTGCATGCTGTATGCTTGCTTGCTTCATGCTTCCAGCGAAAAAAAAACACAAAATTGTTCAATAAAAATATGTTTTAATATCATTATGCGTAAATAAATTTATGTTTTAGGATATTATGCTTAAAAAAGTTATGCTTTAGAACTTTATGCTTGACAAATTTATGCTTTAGAATATTATGCTTAATCATTATTATGGTTAGAGAAATTTTGCTTTAAAAAATTATGCGTAATTATATTATGCGAAAATATAATTATGCCAAACAAAATTATGCTAAGTTAAATTAGGTCTTAAAATTTTATGCAAATGGATAGGGAACCGAACACACCATTATCTCATCATAATTTAACCAATTTTCAGGGGTAGCAAACTCTTTTATATCAAAAATTTAATTTATAACCTTGTTTACATCATTCATTTTGTAATTATGCATGTGAGAACTATGTAGAAAGACGCCCGGGGGAATCAATCCAACACATTATTTCTGGCTGTTCTCGTTTGGCTAACGGAGACTACTTGCATAGGCACAACCTTGTAGCCAGGATTGTCCACCAGCAACTTGCTCTGAAATACAGTCTTGTGGAATCGGAAGTACCGTACTATAGGTATGTGCCCGACCCAGTTCTCGAAAATGGCAATATCACGTTGTATTGGGATCGATCTATCATCACTGACAGGACTATTGTTGCCAATAAGCCAGACATAGTAGCAATGACATATAAATCGTATGGACTTGATCTACAAGTAGTTGTTCCGGGTCTGGCTGTTTGTGTATGTGAGTTTGAATGTTTGTAAACGCACCCACGATACAGGAGAAATTCCTAGTCTGAGACAACGTTAAAAAAAAAAAAAGAAACCTTCAAGAAAATAGTGTATACCTACACTTTACTGAGATGATTAAATGGCGTTCGATATTTCTATATTATAACATAGATAAAATATTGTGAGAATGTTTTCGTAATAGGTAATACGGGCTGGTTTTCGCAACTCCACGTCAAAGCGCGTATATTGCGTATGGGTGGGAAAAATCGGTCATTCGATCCACCCCAGCTCATCAAAGAAGGCCAGCAACGCCTTGGTGTTACTGGCAATCTCGCGTAGGGTACCTGGGTTACCGAAGTACTTTGCCCTGTAAGTAGCGACCACCGGGCAGTTTAACAGCACACGAGCTACTGTCTCGTCGTCCTCCATGCAGGCTCTGCAGAGCGGACTGTCTGTGACTCCTATGACAAAGAGGTGTTTATTGAATGACCCATGGCCAGTTATAGCTGCTGTAACCGCACGCAGCTGTTGTTTAGTTAGTCGAAGAACCTTTTTCGTGAGGCGGCCATCGATTGAAGGGAGTGCCTCCTTAGCCTGTCTCCACTTGCCTTGGTCCCACCATAGTTTCTGATGCTGACCCCTAGTTCATTTCCTTACCAGAGTGCGTAGGTAACCGAAGGGGAGTGGCACGATGGGTTCGGCCCCACTGGTGCCAAGCACCCAAGCAAGCTTATGTATAACCCATATTTGCAAATAAATGCTATTCTATTCTATTCTATTCAAGCTTGATCCCCTTTTGGCAAGTTTGTCTGCAGCATCGTTCCCCAGCGAACCGCTGTGTCCTTTGATCCATTGAATGGTTATTTTATTGAGGTCACCCACCTGGTTAAGGCGCTGGTTGTGGTGAGTGTGACTGTTCAGCGCTTGCAGAACAGCCATGCTGTCTGAGAGTATACGTATCGAGTGGTCCTTAACTTCCCTAGCCAGAAAAGCTGAAGCGGCAAGAGAAATACCCATGCATTCAACCTGGAACACTGTGTTATGGACTCCCAATGGTGTAGCTTTATATGACCCTAGGGCTGCCACCGGAGGAAGCTGAAAAGGTCCTGGGGCGGGAGCGACGTACATTGTACATGCTAGGGTCAATATATGTACGCTTTTGGTCCACGACCCGACCCTCTGACACCCAGACCGACAGCACAGACGGGAAGACGACAATACCGACGACTACACAGACGAGCGACACGGACATTGCACAACTTGAGGAGGTCATGGCCCGAGCAGCAATGGCTGACGACACCAACACGTTGCCACCCGCATCAACTGGCTGGAACGAGATACTCCTTGCCTCATCGCCGGGCGATGGACACGACGACCAAAACAAAGTGGAGGAGACGGAGAGACTGTCCGATGGATCGATCAATTTCCGACTAACTCCACTCCACCCCTAAACATCATCCAAACCAACCTCCAACATAGCCAGACTGCTACGGCTAGTTTACGCAGGGCACTGGAGGTGAAGCCCCGAAGCATCGCACTGATCCAAGAGCCGTGGATCAGGTATAACAAAATATGTGGCCTCGGTAACATTGGAGGTAAGATAATCCTCAACACTCACACATCAGACAAACCAAGAACCTGCGTCTACATAAAGAAATCCCTACCACACCACTCACCCAATTCTGTTCCAGAGACCTGACAGCTGTCAGGCTCCAGACCGAAGGTAGCGCCCCAGATGTTGTACTGGCCTCGGTATACATACCTGGCGAGGACGAAGACTGCCCACTAAAACAGATAGCTGACCTGGTGCAGCACTGCGAGTGCACCAATCTGGACCTGATCATCTGCACTGACTCGAACGCCCACCACCCGCTCTGGGGCAGCGACGCACCGAACTCCAGGGGAGAGGTACTATCCACCTATTTATTCTCCACTTATCTTAACATCATTAACCGCGGCTCGGAACCCACTTGGGTCACGGTCCGAGGACAAACGATTATAGACCTAACACTTGCTACAGAAAACGCGACAAACCTTATTACAAGCTGGCACGTGTCAGACAAGCCTTCTTGCTCAGATCACAGAAAGATCCGCTTTACACTGATGACCAACTGTAGGGAACCCGAGCCGAGGCGAAACCCGAGGCGCACTAATGTTCCCGGATACAGACGCCTCTTGGCCTCCCTATTAACTAGACACCTAACACAAGTAACCATAAAAGACCAAGCACAACTGGAATACACCGTGACAAAACTATCAGAATACCTAACCGAAGCATACCACGCATGCTGCAAACTAAGAGCGCCACGAAACAGGAACGAGAGGAACCCCTGGTGGAATGCTGAACTTAGTATACTCAGAGATACGCTGCGTAAGCAATTCAACAGAGCCAAAAACACTAAACTCCCGGACGACTAGGAGATATACAAAAAGACCCAATACACATACAAAAAGCAGATCAGAAACGCCAGGAGGACAGCATGGCGTAAATTCTGCAAATCCATCGAGACTAACAATGAAGCCGCAAGGGTAAGGAAGATCCCTTCAACGAATCAGGACCGAACTCTAGGCGCGCTTAGGAAACCCGACAACTCATACACAGTAACTGACTATGAAACCAGTAAGGTCCTTCTCGAAACTCATTTCCCAGGCTGTAGAGTCCTAGAGGACAGGACGTGGGAGGCTGAACTAGAATGGACCCTAACGGATCAGGATTGGTCAAGAGCCCGCAACATAGTAACAGAAGAACGAGTAAGGTGGGCTATCAACACCTTTCAGCCGTACAAGTCAGCAGGCCTGGATGGCATCTTTCCCGCCCTACTGCAGTGGGGGGTAGATTGTCTGACACCATGGCTGGTGAAGATTTACGGAACCTGTATAGCACTCAGACACACCCCTCTTGCATGGCGCGAGGTGAAAGTCATATTCATACCCAAACCTGGCAAGACTGATTATACACAACCCAAGGCTTACAGACCCATAAGCCTCACATCCTTCCTACTGAAAACTCTAGAGATACTCTGTGACAGGCACATCCGAGACCGACCTCTCCGGGTACAACAACTTCATAAACAACAATATGCGTACTCCACAGGCAAGTCAACAGAATCAGCTCTGCACAGCGTAGTCTCTAAGATCGAATGTGCAGTGGACCACAAAGGCTCAGCACTGGCTGCCTTCATCAACATCGAGGGCGCCTTTGACAAAACAATGTTCAACAGTATAAATATGGCCCTCGACAGACACAACGTAGACCCGACCCTGAGTGGCTGGATCACCAATATGCTCAAACTTAGGGCTGTACAAGTCACAGTAAATGACACCACGACAGCCATTGTTGCGAAAGGTTATTTCACTGTAGGTTACGCCGATAACATAACCATAATAATCAACGGGACCCACGAAAACACCCTATGCAACCTTATGTGTCAAGCCCTGAAAATAGTAGAGGAATGGTGCAACAAGCGCCAACTCTCAGTGAACCCAACAAAAACGGAACTGATTCTCTTCACAAAAAAGAGAAAACTGATGACACTACAATTACCACGATTCTTTGGAACAACCCTAAGCCTCTCAACTAAAACCAAATACCTGGGCATCTATTTGGACAAACAATTGAACTGGGCAAAACACACGAACTATACTATTACAAAAGCCAGCATATCCCTGTGGCAGTGCAAGCGACTGCTTGGCAGAAATTGGGGGATCAGCCCCAAAATCACCCACTGGCTATACACCACAGTCATCCGAGCAATTATCACATACGGCTCACTAGTCTGGTGGCCTGGACGGACCTGAGCACAGCCCTAAATAATGACTCCAGAATTAAGCACACACGCTTAAAGGAGGATGCGATCAAACGAAAGCCAATGATGGCATCACCCTGCGACAAAGCCCCAAAAACAACCCATTTTCAACATAATACTTACAGAAGAACAGTGTGACTACTCAGGCCCCAGGGAAATGAGAGTATACACCAACGGATCGAAGACCGACTCCGGTACCGGAATCGGAGTCTTCTCACACGAACTTAACATAAATATATCCAGACCGCTGGGAAGGGTAACCACCGTCTATCAGGCGGAATGTGTGGGCATCATACATGCGGTCCACGCCCTAGAAGCCAGAAAGGTTACGGATACACAGATACGTATACTCTCCGACAGCGCCTCAGTTCTCCAATCATTACGGAAAAAAATTATTACCTCAAAGCTAACACTAGAATGTCACAAGGTATTAGAACAAATAACGTTCTTTAGCCGCAACACGGTGACATTGCAATAGATAAAAGGACACAGCGGGTCGCTAGGTAATAGGCTGACGAGTTTGCTAGACGAGGATCCAGAACAGCAGTCTGTGGACCCGAGCCTATCGTACCCATCCCCTTCAACCAAATACGTAGGTGGTTACAGGAAATCACCCACACACAAGCAGGACAATGGTGGTCCTCAACACCGTGCTGCCGGCAGTCAAAGGAAGCCATGCCATCCTTGGATAGCAGACCAGGCGTCTTTTACGCCTGGACAGGAACGGCCTGCGCCTGGTGACAGGGACCATCACGGGACACTGCTCGCTAAACAAACACTTCCACACAATAGGCATAACTGACAGTCCTCTATGCAGGGCGTGCATGGAGGCTGAGGAGACCGTTGTGCACGTGCTCTTTGAATGCACGGGCGTCACCCAGATCAGAACAGACACCCTTGGGTCACCCAGATCATACACAGATGTTCTCAACAAACCAGGAGACCTAATTACCTTCTGGAGGGAGGTGGGAAAGAAGAAAGAAAATACATTTATTTGGCACAGACTAAAAGGCACACAAGTAGAAAGAGAGAAAAAAAAAGATAAAAGGAAAGAATAAAAAATAAAAAGTGTAAAACTGCGTTGCATGATACCAGCAGGAATGTGTGCCTCGCGGCTACGCCAAATAGGCCCAGTTCAGCATATATGCCAGACAACTAGCGCCTGACGCTGGTTTTCAACTGAACCTGAAGTGTGGGCTGGTTGGAATAACCCCCCAAACGGCTGCCATGGCCCACGCAGAATGGTCCACCTGACGGACTAAGTGCGGAAACCAAACCCCATAACATGGAACATAGAACCAGTGAAAAAAGAAATTTTGAAAATTGATGGAACCACCATAGTTTATATTTTTGATGCTAAGTTTCTAACACGCAAATGATTGTGGGTTTTAATTAAAAGTCAACAATAATTTATTTTAATAAAGTTATATTAAAGAAATCAATTTAATTCAGTTCTGAACAATACAATTTTGTTCAGGTATAATTTCTATGTGATATTGTTTCAGTAGATATCTTTCCATAATATTTGTAAGTATCTCAAATTCATGTTTACCTCTTTTACATTGTGAGTTTGTCTGATTTTGATGATTCTCATTTAAAATGCTAGACACATTTGTTCAAATTGCAGGCTGTAAACAAGCAATGAGATGATTAGTATTTTTGATGTTTCTATTCATGCAATGTTACTGTGCGTTTGCACTCGCATTCACAACAAAACATGTTGAAATCTCTATTTTCTGTAAATTTTCCGTTCAATGTGTAACAGGAACTACAGATTTAAACATGTTTTGTTGTGAATGTTTCGCCAGTGCAAACGCTCATTTACTTACCAATAAGGTTCGTGAAGGTCATCGTCACGTAATGTTACTTTATTGAGTATCCTGTTGAAACATGACTCTTCAAAGTGAAGAGAACAAATATGAACAGTTTATGTTGAGATCTTTAAATTTTCCACACCAATTCCTTTTTTTTTTTGTTTAGGCAGCCTTGAAAGTAAAACATAAAACCAATAAAAAACCATACAATAGCATTAGCGATAAATAAAATGTCTAAATCAGCACTACTCTATCCCTTCCATAGTAAGAAAATGATTTCATAAAGTACAACTGTTGAAACTAATGGCAAAAGGGAAATCATGAATGCTTTACTGTTAAGCTCTTCAACGAATGCAGAATCTTTTGTTTATCATCTAAATCTAAAGATATTTCAGCTGAAATTATGTACGTACTGGTGCAAAGCTATGTTCGGGTGATATCCGCTTCGTTTTATGCCACATCCGATTATATTGCAATTGGGCATCTTGCTATTGATGATTTCCACTATAGGACGGAGTTCAAACGCAATAACACAGCACTTCACTGTTCACTTACTCAGTAACAGGAAATAGACTAAGTTATCTTTTTTTTTTTACTTACAAATTACTAGAAGTCTGGCTAACGAAAGTAGGCCTTGGAATTATTTGCGAACTTTTTATATAGCAACTCTGTATGAACGTCAACGTCAATTTGACAAGGTTGTCGTTCGGTATCTCTGGTGTCAAATTGTATGCGTTTGTGTAAATTGTGATTCTAATTACGGTTTAAAATGAACAAATCTATCAAAAGTGGTGTACGAAAGATGTTGTTTTGCATGATTGGCAAGTTCAACGAAAAACAACAACAGCGTGATGCCGCGTTTAAACAAAAACAAGATTGTCTACGTGTGGTGTTGAATTTCATAGGTTAGTAGACAATATTATTTTGATACTTTGAACACCTACCTATCCAGTCGTCTTAATAAAATTTTGATTTATAATTTACGTATCCTTACAAATAAGTTACTTTCGCTTTTTCGTATTGAATAAAACTAATTATATTCATTCGTACATCGCATCAGTCAACGTATTCATTTTAATAACATCACCTATGTTTTACGTATATACTCATAATGAATTTTTGCTGTATTTTTGTTGGTAATTTATTATTTATTATATGCTTTATTGTACATACAAAACGATATATAACAGAGGAAAAAAAAACAATTAAAATACATACAATGGTAATTTTAAAACGATTTACTTTCTTTAACAGAGAATCTGCAAGATGTCGAAGGAGTTGATTAAATAGTAAGAACTATTGAAAATCTCACTGAATTAGAGCAGAAAGATAGGATAATAACCCAGAATCAGTACTTAGAAGAAATAACTTCAATGACTGGTAAGTTTTTACTATACACTGGTGTTTTGAAATTATGCCGAAAAAAACCTTTGCATTTACGTAAACCAAGAATTAATTACATATTTTGTATATCTTCTTTGCAGAAGTGAGTGTCAGAACACTAAAGAGAGTAAAAAGGGAAGGTGCAGTAAATGAAGGTGTCTGGAGTACCCCGGGGAAGAAACGCCCACGGAAACCTACTGTGTCTACATGTGTGTTGACATAGATGCTATGCGTAACAAGATAAACGAATTTTATATTGTTAAAAAACAAGTTCCTACACTGAGGACACTGTTGGTGGAGTTAACAGAAAGTATTGATTTTAACGGATGCAGAGAAACTCTGCGCCGCTTGTTATTAGCCAATGGCTATGAATTTAAAAATAATAAAAATGAGCGTTCTGTATTAATAGAACGCTATGACATATCTGCTTGGAGACATAGATTTTTAAGAACTATAGCAGGAAAACGTGCAGAAGGCAAGCCAATCATTTATTTAGATGAGACATGTCCATAGAAACTACAAGCCTAAGAAGTCATGGCAAGGTCCTTCAACTAGTGGTGCAATTGAAAATGTTTCGACCGGGAAAAGGTACATTATAGTTCATGCTGGATCAGAGAAAGGCCCCGTACCAAACTCTTTGTTAGTGTTTAGTACTAAATCAAAAAATGCTGATTATCACCATGACATGAATGCTGAAAATTTTAATAAATGGCTTAAAGAAAAACTTATACCAAATTTGGAAGAACCAAGTGTAATCATAATGGATAATGCTAGTTACCATTCGGTAATTATAAATAAGGTTCCGAACACACAAACACGTAAAAGTAATGTAAGAGAGTGGCTTCGTGATAATGGAATTCAATATGAGGACTACCACACGAAAGCAGAGCTGTTGTGTATTGTAAAACGAAATACGCCTAATCCAATATATGAAGCTGATGAAATTTTAAATCAATGTGGTCATGAGGTGTTGAGACTTCCACCCTACCATTGTGATTTAAATGCGATCGAGCTTGTGTGGAGTTTGGCAAAACGTAAAGTGGCTAGCAAAAATATTGCAGTTACTACAGCTGCATTAGAAGAAATAATTAAAGATTCATTTGAAAACGTAAGTTCACAGGATTGGAAGAAAATTACTGATCATGTAATACATGTTGAAAATAAATATAAAGAACGTGATAAAATAACAGAAGAAAATTTAGAAAGTTTTATTATAAATGTTGGAGACAGCGATACTAGTGACAGTGATGAATCTTTTGGCATTGAAGTGTTAGAATCTGATTTTGATTACGATGAATAAAACTAAGTTATTATGTATGGAATATTATCGTATTTTATTTGTCTATTTATTTTCGGATTCCGCTCATATTTACCTCATATACTAACACCTATACCAGATCAATAAATCCTTAAAATCCCGTTACAAACCTGATACATATCAAAAATTAATACATGTGTAGATAAATTCTGTTTCTTTATTTCCCTAACATAATGTTCTTATACTGTCTATATATAGGGTTTTTCATTAAGAGCGCTCGAACTTTGAAATGAAATAAAACAACCTGTATAAGTGATATTACTACAATTTTTATAACATTTTAAAGAATATTCAATGACATTATGTGTGGAAAATAATATCAGCCAAATGGCCACTGCGACTCCGCTGTAGATGGCGTATTCTGGTGGACTAATCTTGGAGGACGTCTTCGCATAAATGGTCAATTTCACGAAGAACGCGAGTTATGTTGGCCTTTGGGCAACAATTGACTGTGGTTTATCTGCGTACACTAAAGATTTCATGTAACCCCACAGAAAGTAATCGAGCGGTATTAACTCACACGATGAACGCCATAAATTGAACACAACGCACAGAACGTAGGCGAATAGACAACTGGTTTTGATAATAAATTTTACACAATTTCTACGCGTTGTTGAAGCGTGTAGCGTTCCATGGTGAAATGTCACGACAAAATATATATTCATGCCAAATTTGGTAGCAATCGCATTACCGAAATGGCCGCTATGCGCTGCTAAAGTTCGAGCGTCCTTATTGAAAAACTATATATATGATATTTTTAATAATGAATTACCAAGTATCAAAGTAGGTTATTCCAATTTTCATAGTATAATTTTAGTGTTGTCATGCATGTATTTTTTAAATTTGCCGCCAATATTCTGGGGCCAACTTTCGTTAGCCAGACTAACACCCTGTTTTACTTGTATTTTTATGTGCTCCACTAACAACCTTACTAACGTTTTTTTTGGTTTTCTGATTTTGTTTTTTGTTGTTAAAAATGTATGGACGTATGTCTGAAATAAAGATATATTATATATTATATTATATTCTATATTTTTCCTTTTTTTAACTAGTGAGCCCAAGTGGCTGTGGAGCAGGATCAGCATTTAGCCAAGTATTTTTATCTACGTTAAAATCATCCTACTTATAGTATGCTTTTCTACATAGTGTGCGTTTAATGCAAGTTTGAAATTTCTTCTCATTTAGTTGAAGAATATCGAGTGGTATTTTATTATAACATTTTACACAGTACCCCATAAAAGAAGTGTGTACTTTAGACAATCTGAAACGTGGTTGGTCTGATTTGTTCCTATTTCTTGTGTTAAAATTATGCCTGTCACTTATCTTACTAAAAAGATGTAGATTTTTTCGAACATACATAATATTTTCATATATATGTCGACATGTGGGATGTAGATACAGAAGTCATTGTGCCGATAGTCGTGACAGCCAATGGTATAATAGCCAAGAGCCTCGACCAATACCTGAGGAGGCTCTCGTTAGGCAGCTGGATCAAGGGCTTGATCCAGAAAGCGGTACTTCTGGACACGGCGCGTATCGTTAGGAGGTTCCTCTCTCAGGAGCCCTGACCACCGGCAGCTTGGACCCTGTTCCCGATACCGGAAGGCTAGTATTTTTTATATTTTTAAATGTTTTTTTTTAATAAAAATATTTAAAAATGTAAATTATATGTATATTTATTAAATAAAGGAAATAATTATAAAAATATATTTATTTTCTCTCACAATGGTTTTATAGCACTTACAGTTTTGACCGATATGAATTCACAATGTGCGAGCTGGTACCTGTTGTATGGAGGTTCAGGAAAATCTATGTTACAGGTCACCAGGCCGTACTTAGTGGCGTAAGTTAAATAAATGAAAACAAAAATAAAAGCAACAACAAAAGCAGTCAAAGGGCATGACTGTGCATGTGAATTGTGATGAAGTTTAGGTGAATGGTGGTGAATGTGTAAGTGAATTGAGGTGAAGTGACCCTTTCTTCGTTAATCCTTCAACAGATCCGAGTCATAGACCAGCTGCGAGTGCTTTTTGAGGACTGTGTGCAGAACGAAAGTTTGTCTTAAAGACAGTACATCCCACTTTTTATACAAGTCGATTGTAGGAAAGCGGAAGGAAGGATGGCCCGCAGCAACCTTAAACATAGCACGTTGTGCGCGTTGTGCTCTTTCCACCTCTATCAAGTGCGTTTTAGCAGCACCTCCCCAGGATATGATGCAGTAGTCTATAAGCGACTGGCATAAGGCGTAGTAGACCATCTTGATGGTACGAAGTTCGGCTACGTGTTTTAGACTCTTAAAGATGTAAATGAGTTTGCACAATCTCGTTACCAGGACGTTTATAATTGTGGTTTGAAGCTGAGGAATTGGTCCAATACACGGATATCGAGGGATATGCCTTGGAGGCGTGGCACGTGGCGCCTCGACATTGCTAAATTGGGCTTATGTTCGAACGGCGGCTGTACGCTTCATTCAGTCGCTTTGCAACTGCGTACAGTGTACTATTGATGCGTAAAAAACCAAAATGCCGAGCTGTGCAGTAATAATTTGTAAAAATAGGTCTAGTACCATCAACCTGAAGACAAATGGCGTGTCCTACCACCGGTAAATAAACATTTAAGTCACTGTTTAATATTTTAAATCAATTTTTAAATCATTTACTAACTTGCGTCCGGAGCGATACGAACTAGCCCGAACTAGCCCGAATCTTTCCGAACGGAAGGAACGTTTTGGATTTAGAGAGGTGCAATCGAGTGCGTGCGGCTGATTTTATCGACATGCGTATTATTGCAGTCGAATCTTTTTTTACAGAACTCAATGGATATTCTCGTATTACATGTATAGTTTAAGAGTTAAATTTGTTATTAATTTAATTTTGTTTGAAACAAATAAAGACATTGTCATTTCAATACAGTTACTCGTGCATAGCATAATAATTAACGGAGATGGTTCCCTTTACCCGGTTATACAATATAAAAAAAACTCATTATATTTTAGTAAAAATAACCCATATTTTCGGATAGGTATATAAAAACCAAATAAATTATATAAAGAAAATTAAACGAAGTTATAATAATACAAGAATGTGCTAAAATAAACATCGATAAAAATTATCGATCATCGCTTTCGACTCCCTAATTGCATGCGTGTGCATTGAATGTTCGCAAATAGCAAGTGTTTACAAGTGAAAGCCCCGCCCATTCTATGTATGTGTGCTATTAGAAATTGATTTAGTGTAACTGCTTTCTTCTTAGTGTGCGTGTTCAAATTTTAAGTGTGTGTCGTCAGTACACTATTTGTTAATGTTGTAATTATTTTGGTGGGAGATAAGCGGTCGCACTAGGATTCCTTACTATTCCGCAATGAAGGCATATCTCTGGATATCTATGGTCCAATATAACTTCAAGATATTTAATGTGATCGGCCAATCATAAAAGTTTTACCATTACTAAGGTGGAGTTGACTGAGGTCGTTGATGTAGATCATAAAGAGGGATGGGGCAAGTATGCTGCCCTAAAGCAATCCAAAGGTTACTGGCAGTTCGTTACTCACCCTATTATTAACTCCTTGCTGTTAATCATCATTTGTCAATCAACGATTATCAGATACTTAACAAAACAGTAAATGGTCAACAAATCTACAGTACATTAAGTCTACAACGTTCTTACATTCTCAAAATAGAAAATAATCTGTAAAAAGGATAAATACATTTAATAAAAATAAGAACTAATTTTAAAGGAAATGAAACACGGTCACACTATCACGTCGTGGAAGGAATACGTCAAATTACAAGTGACAACATTTAGCCTCACAATTAGCTAACATTGTTTAATATTTTTTCAGTATTGGTGTTTCATCTTTTATGTACCCCAAGGTAGGTAAGTACTTAAAAGGTAAAATACCAATACACATTGGAGTTATTTTTTACGGCCCTAATGGAAAGAGTATCGGTTTTCCAAGCTCATTTAGAAAATCCTTTTGTTGAAACACATTTTTTTTTCCACATTATGATATCCTCTTTCCTAGCTTATTGAAGCCGAGCTTGAGTCGACATCTTCATCGTAATCTGATCACGTGCAACTTGCGCTACGATTCTAAGAATGTCCTCAATTTCATTGTCTTGCTATGTTTACGTCTCGGCGGTGCAATTTGTAAGGTGCATGTTGTGACTGTCATTAACATTCTCTAATTTATAATAAAATATAATATTTACTTTAAAATCGGCATACGGTTTGGGCCACTTAGAAACACATTAAAATCTAAATTTTGTGGTTTGACAGCTTGACACGTTACCGTAATAAATAACGAGTTATCCTATTTCTTTAAAATTGTAAAACAATATTGAACCCCTTAAAAATCCCATCTAACGATACTTTGTGGGAAACATGTTGGCAAATTCTAAGAACGAAAATCAAAGCAGGGATTTTCAACATGCTGTTCTCAAAGTTAGTGGGATCAAGCGTGCTCGAAACTTAGAACAACAATAATACTTACTCGTATGAACCATTCAAAGGGCATGCAAAGCCAATGCTCCCAATGATGTCACTATCTTTATCCTATAATTGTGAATCAAACGAGCTTACCTGTTAAGCGAAGTCTTGATTCTAATTTTATGAATGGCGATCTGAAATATAATTATCAACAGAGTAGTATTCCTAATACACACCGTCTAACATCGCGTTTTTTAGAGATAAAATATTGCAGATTTTTTTTTTTTTTAAATAGAGTTATCCCCGTCGATGGCAACACATGAAATGTCACTTATTTTAGAGATCCTTTTAAGATAAGGAACAGGCTCTGTTTTTTGTACAGAGTAGTTCCGCATACTTACATTCACTAGGTTTTCCTGAAAGGATAAGTGAATTAGGTAGACTAATTATTGCAGCTTTGGGGCTGTTAGCTAGTGGCGGGTGGGTAATTATATTTCAGATCGCCATTCATAAAATTAGAATCAAGACTTCGCTTAACAGGTAAGCTCGTTTGATTCACAATTTTATTTCATGGCGATCTGAAATATAATTATTAACAGAGTAGATGTTTAGAGTTGTCTGCAATAATTCGGCTAGTTAGTGAATTACCTACCTAATTATAAATATTCTGGTTTATTGAATAGGAAATTTTATTTCCCCGATTAGCCTTATAAGGTTAGGTTATTAAGGGATAATAAGCTATTGTTAATCAGCATAAAAGCATAATCAACAGCAAGTAACCCCACATTGTGCCTCTCTCGATTGATGCCAGCTCTAAGTTGAGGTGCTGTATGTGTTGTCCTGTGAAGGGAAGAATGAATCACTCTTTATTATTCTTAGTTATAAACTTTAGGGTTTTTTTTTTTTTTTTAGGTTTATTCTGTATTTGTTTTAGATAAGCCCATAAATTCTATAATGATGTTGTGTATTTATGGTTAATTCCTGCAATTTGTGGGCCGCGTCACGTGGTGTTTCCAGGCGGTCACCCATCCGAGTACTGATTACGCCCGGTGTTGCTTAACTTCGGTGATCTGACGATAACCGGTGTATTCAACGAAGTATGAGCGTTGGCTCATTGGTTAGAATTCAAACCCTTGTATCTTTACCGATAATGGGGCAAAAAGCCCCATAGCTCTACATAGGAGGCCCTCCCATATGGGAGTACCTATCACAGAATCTATTTATTTGTTTGGTATATAAAATGCTACCATTGTTAAGCAAAATGATTCGTTTTGTTTATAGTAACCGAGCATTAGTCACTAGGATAGCATCTATCAGAATCGGTAGGGATTCTTATGTATTTGACGCCTCTACGCCATTGCGGCAATGTTCCTTAATCAATCCCCCCACATGGTCTATGCACGAGTAATTGTGTAACTATTTCATCTTCTTTCAGATTCAGCGACCTGGTAGGGAGGTTTTACAGCTTTAGCTTACGAGTTTGGTTATTGATGTTATTTTGGAAAATAGTGTGTCAAGCACGGAATGAGCTTTATGCTTGGTCAATTTTAAGTTTTTTACAAGCACCGTTTAATAGGTTAATTTGGCAAAGTTTCGCTTTGTGGCCTCACACAGGTCTCTTACTCTTTTTAATGTTTGTTACCATTTTGGCTGTGTGTCCGGAATAAAATATTTTTCTTTCATAATTAACATAGAGTGAAAGTGTTCAAAACTATAATTGACATTTGTGTAGAGCTAATCGAAAATAGTAGGTTCATTTTAGAAGCATAAAATTATGAAACTTCTTTCTCTGACCTCATACTATATCCAAGATTAAATTATGGAATGAGTTATATAGTTAAAGTATGGAGTTGCATAGTTAGCTATAGTGTGCACTTAGTTAGCAGGTAGTTTTAGTGTGCAATAATTTGTAGTTAATTCATTCATGTTCTCTACATTGATTATTTGGTACTTGACCTTGTTCATGTTCTAATCACAATCCATCAATACTTTATCTTCACATCACAATGCGCCCCTCCCCCCCCTCTTTGTTTCTTTGACAATTTTATTTTAGTGATGTAATTATCACTGAAATCTACTATTAAGTATTCAGGCTAGTAGTTGGAATGGTTGAATGTTTAATTAGATATTTGATTTTATAACCTTTGGGTTAGGTCACCCATCTCTGCCTGGCCCTTTGGGAAATACGGGCCTGATGTTATGTAATGCGACTAAGTTTGTCGGGTGTTAGATAGCCATCGCCGTCCCGAGCATTTAAGTACATTATGGTAGTATCTTTAGGTATTATGATTTATGGCAGTCTTGTTATTTGTCAAGTAAGTAATCAGGGTAGGTTGATAGGAAATATTGTTTCGGTAAGTGTCATTCACTAATGGTAATTTAGTCAATACAGTTAAAGTATGCAAGGAAGTTATCTGACAATGTATGTAATGAACCCTTTATTGGTTATCCAGTGATGGGAAAGTTCTTGCAGGTAAGAGTGATAGGGGAAATCTTACATCTATCTATTTTGGTATGTTGGACCTATAGGATGAGATCTTACATCAATCTATTTTGGTATGTTGGACAACAATGATTGAATAGTGTACAAATTGTCAGTATTAAGTACTGGAGTTAGTACTGGGAATATTTGTCATTTTTTGCCAATCAAGTGGTGGAATTCTCACTATCCTAGGGGGGCTTAGTAATAGTTTTAAGTTCTGGGTGAAACTGAATTTTCTATTTATTCTCTCTTCTATTTCTGAATTTTTTATTTTGTTGTCTTGGAGTGTAGATATAAGCCGGGTTGTTTTTAAGGTCTACCACAACTATTAATTTTGTTTTCAGTATTGAGTGATTCCTGTTATTGTAGTTAGTTGTTTTAATTTTTTATTTACTATGACATGTTGGATGTTTGTTTTTTTTTTGTTTACTATGACAGATCAGCTCATGTTGTACTAGTTTTACGTTTTTCAATAGAACTGGTAAGTTTTCTTTATTATCATAAGAGTGAGTTTCTTGTGGTTTTAATATTTATTGGTTAATTGTTATTGATTGTGGCTATAAAGTTGTATGCTTGAGTTTGTTAAATGTATCTCTTTGTTTATCAAATAGAGTAAGTAGAAATTCATGTCAGTTAGAGATGATATTACTTTTGTTCTGGTTTTATTTTGGTGGAAGTGAACATTGACATTGTCAGGTATTTTGTTTCTTCGGCCAGGTCAGTCAACAGTTTGTTTTGTGCTTATGTTCTTCATAAGCATAGGATCGGTCACTGCTTTTCCTATGATAGAGATAACCAGTGCAATTTGTTTCTGGAATATGTCAATCCCTTGTTCCCTCTGTTTAGGGGAATCTGGGAGTAAGGCATATGCCTTATGGGTAAATATGAGCATGGAATGGTACTTTGTAGGGGTTTGGTCCATGAGTAATTTGTCATCAGCAATTGTATCATATTAACATAGTATCTTGTACTAGTATTTGAGTGTATGAGTGTAAAATTACACAATTTTGCATTGTTTTTAATTTATGAAATAAATATCATTTATTAATTTGTATCAGGATAACAAAGTCACCTAGTGCTTAGGTAAATCACTGAGTATCTTGTACACGGTGATTTCTTTTAATTAGGTATATTTGTTTGTTAAAAATAGCAACTCAGCGGTGTAGCCATGAATATAAGTATAATGGCGTTTTAATGGGCTGCAGCTGGTGTTTATATCCGTAGCGGGCATGTGTAACATTAGCTGGTAAGAGGTAATCAGTCAAGACAAGGTGTGCTTTGATAATATTATCATCCTTGATGTGACGCTAGATCATGCATGGTCCTGGTTTAAATGCTATGAGCATCTCGTGCTAAGCATGTGCCGACCATGTCAAATATGTGCCAGCTGGCAACGTAGAATCAATGTTGTTAAGAGTATCCCGTACTCGCTGATAACAATCCAGTTGGCGGGGTAGAATCTCTCGCTATAGGGAGTATAATGCTTTTGTAAGTTTATATATAACGCACAGACGATGTGCAGGGTTAAGTAAGGCTGAGCATGTACCCAGTATGTCAAATATGTACCAGCTAGCAACATAAAAACAATGTTGTTAAGAGTATCCCGTACTCGCTGATAACAATCCAGATAGTGGGGGGAATCCCACTATAGGGAGTATAATGCTTTTGCAAGTTTATATATAACACACAGACGTTGTGCAAGGTTAGGTAAGGCTGTCTCGCAGCCTTCATGCCCATGGATTAAAGCATATAGAACCAACTTTTTACGATATCTTAGCCAAGATCATAGAAATGGGACTTACCTCTTACGACGAGTACATACCAGCATTAGCTATGTAGGTTTACATCGCTCAGTGCATCTCGTGCCGCGTTGGTAATTTCTCATCCAGCTAGTAACGTGGAATTAACGTTGCTGAAGACATCTCGTGTCGACTGGAGGGGTAATGGTGGCAAGGGCATACCAGCTAGCTATGTACAGCTACAAGCTAGGGGCATCTCGTGCCTCTCTGGCAGCTTCTCATCCAGCTAGTAACGTGGAGGTAACGTTGTTGAGGACATCTCGTGTCGACTGGAGAGATAATGCTTTAACAAGTTTGCAGCATACATGCAATAAGCAGTGTTACTGTCCACCATAGTGCTCATATTATGTAAAACACTGTCAGTATCACGTACAAGGTGGTCAGTTGAAGCCAGGCACTCTCACGCATTAAGGTTGTGGGAGGCCTCAGAATCTAAGTACTTCCAATGTTGGTCAGGACTTAAAGTGCTTCGTGTCGTTGATGAGCGCCGCGGCCGTCTCAGATTTCCACTAACGATGGACTTAGTACGTCTCAGATTTCCCGTAATGGTGCACTTTATACACTTTCTATCACATAGCATAGTTATTTAGCAGTAGTACGTTAGTAAAGAGTATCATAAACTTATTTTAAATTAATATTTTGACGAGAGAGAATTTTTCTTGCGATGTCAGAATGCGCGCGAAATAAAAGTGACATTTCATGTGTTGCCATCGACGGGGATAACTCTATTTAAAAAAAAAAAAAATCTGCAATATTTTATCTCTAAAAAACGCGATGTTAGACGGTGTGTATTAGGAATACTACTCTGTTAATAATTATATTTCAGATCGCCATGAAATAAAACTGTAGTTATACTATTGGATTGATTGTTTTATTATTCTAGCAGATAGCTAAAATACTTTAATAGGTTTTGTGCTAACACATAATAGTATGTTTTATAATATAATATACAATATAAATAAAATTGTAAGTTACAATTTTTAAATATTGTCGTCTCAGAAGGTTGATATTCTCTGGCCAAAAACAATATACGCAACATCTGTTGATCATATAATGTTCACCGATACCCGAACTACTCAGGTAATTTGAACGGACCCTTTTAAAACAATTGAGAAGTTTTACACAAAAAAAGCCATAAACCTATTCTGCAAAAAATTGTGGTATTGTTGACCTTGAGCTGACGCAACACATCAATGGAACTAGGCTATAAAGCCGATCTCTAAATGTATTATAAAGCAACCAAACGTATGTAGTGATGATATCTGTATCCAAAAAGATCTTCCACAGAACACTTTGCGTGAGGTTTTTTGACGCATATTTCCAGGGAGCGGGGGTAGGAATCACCAAGTACCCCAAATTGAATTGGTAGTCGTTCTAAGAACGCTAGGGACCGTGTCTCATTAAAACCCCACCCGGCTGTTTGTAGGCCTATTACTGAATCGACACTATTTATTGAGACACGCTATTGGGACGTAAAGCCCTACCGCATCCTTTGAATGGGGTAGATTAAGGAAATATGAGGTGACGAACTTCCACTTTGGCGTTCACCAGATACGATCGTGATGTATTCTGCTAGTGACTGAGTCTACGATGCGCTTGTGCTAGTTTTGTTTCAACTTAGTAAAAGGGGCTAGGCTGCCGTAAGGGAGTCTTTCACATTAGTATGCAATTATAAGTACACATTAGTATGCAATTATAAGCACACATTAGTATGCAATTCGACGACACGGTTGGCGCAGTGGTTAAGCAATTGACTGCTGCACTGCGTGTCGCAGGTTCGATTCCCGCACGGAACAAATAACTGTTTGTGTATGTGAGTTTAAATGTTTGTAAGCGTACCCACGATACAGGAGAAATTCCTAGTGTGAGGCACGTTTAACAAAACCGTATTTCTAGGAATTACTTTAGATTCGAGATTGCAATGGGGCGCCCACATTAGAGCTCTTTCAGGTAGATTAAGTTCGGCTGCATATGCAGTAAGAAAAATAAGGCAGATGACTGATGTAGCCACAGCTAGGTTAGTATACTTTGCTTATTTCCACAGTATTATGTCTTATGGCGTTTTGCTGTGGGGATCGGCAGCTGACGTGGATTCCATTTTTATTTTACAAAAGAGGGCTATTCGCGCTATCTATAAAATGGGTCCTCGTGAGTCTCTTAGAAATAAATTCAAAGAAATTGATATACTAACAGCCTTCTCTTTAAATCTTAGAAAGTATTTTGTATGTTCGGAAAAACTTAGGTCTTTTCAAAATTAGAAGGAAGAGATTTCCACAATATACGTAGTAAACATGAAATTGTTATACCCAAATTTAGGTTAGCTAAAACTAGTAAGTCATTTGATATAAACAGTATTCGATTTTATAACAAGTTGCCAAAGTCGGTTACAGAACTTTTTTTTTTTTTTTTTTAATCAAAATGAAAGTGCTTTGTCGCACATGCGATTATGCCGCCTTGGTTGGCTTAACAAATTCATACCAATTCTTATTTAACAAAGCCTTATCATAGCTAATTCGTAAAGTACTCTAGCTGCATCAGACAATGGCACAGCTAGAGCACTATTACAATAACCTATCTCTCTAATTCTACAATCCAAGCCATTTCTAAATTCCTCGTTGCGGACACACTCGGTTAATATGTGATAAACATCACCAACGGAATGAATACAAAAATCGCAATAAATCGATGTTGATTTTGCCATTAGGTATAAGAACTTATTACACGGATGTGTCCGGAACGAAGTCTTACTGCGACAACAGTATCACATCTGTTCAACAGCTGATTATCTATCCACGGTGAGTTCAAGGGGTGCGGTTGGATCGTTTTATACCAGATTCCTTGTTCTTGGGATCTTTTATTGAAGTACTCCTTCCAAAGCGAATAACAATCCTGTTTGATATTAGGTATAAAGTTAGTAAATTAAGGAGAAAAATTAACCGGAATTCCGTCGCATATGGCCTGCTTAGCTAGAAGATCCACAATATCGTTGCCTCTTATTCCGATATGTGATGGAATCCATTGAAGGACTATGTGTTTTCCATCAGATTGTAGTTTCAAAATAATTTTCAGTATAGTGTAGTAGGCTATCGGTGTTCCTCGAAATGTCGAGGTACACCGAGCCAAGTGTTGGAGCGAACTTCTGGAGTCTGTGAGAATGACAATATTGTTTTGATGGCAATCCATCAAAACAATATTGTCATTCAATCATTATGTAGAATCAATATTCTACATACGACAGAGCTTCTGCGATCGCAATCATTTCCGCTTCTATTATACACACACTGGCATTAATTCGGAATTTCATTGTTTTTCCCTCAGAATCATAAAAGGCGGCTCCCATACCGTCACTGTCCTTAGATCCATCTGTAAATATTTTAAAGTAAGTCGAGTATTCGGAAGTAATGTTAATATAATTAATACACAATTTCCTCAAGCTAACAGGATTGTATTGCCTTTTTGGTGTGGTCATAAAACTTAAGTCGTGTTTTATAAAACTGTTGTCATCTATAATACTAACCCATGTATTCAGGGAAAACATATCTAATTTATTACTGCAATGTACTTTTAAAGTGTGTAGTGAGTCATGAACCAAGATTTACAAGGGGATTCTTTTGTATTGCCAATATGAAAAATTATTACACAATGTGGATAGCTCGGAAAGTAAGTTGATACCTCCAATATTTACCTACAAGGCTTTCGTTTTAAGCCAAAATTTGCTAGCCAAGAATCGTCGACGAAGATATAACGGTTGTAGGCATAACTCGCTCTCCATCAATGGGTGTAGTTTTAATAAAACTACCCACTACTCTCATAACTTGGTTCTGTAGTTTATTTAATTATTCCAAGTGAGTTTTTGCACTGTTGTCATAGAAAAAGCTTCCATAGTCAATACGGCTTCTAATTAAAGATATATAAAGTTTTCTGAGATATTTTGGGTGCACACCCCAAGTTGAACCGGCTAACATAATAATTTTAATGAATTTTAGGACTTTTTGGCAAACCTCATTGATATGCTTTCCCCACCTGAGAGAACGGTCCAACCACATACCAAGATATCGAACCGTGTCAACAACCTCCAATCTATTACATCTAATTGATAAGTCAACTGAAAGTCTCCTAAACCTCCTGTTAAAAATGCAAATTTTACTCTTATTTGGTGATATATTTAAATTTAGGGTATCAAGTTGACTACATAAGATATCCAACGCTTCCTGTAATTCAGCGGCTGCTTGATCAGAGTTACGAGAAGACACATAAAGTACATAGTCATCGGCGTACTGCGAGATAGATACGGAGCTAGGTATTGCTTTACAAATATGAATGGTCGCAATATTAAATAGCAGTGGCGACAAGGGGTCACCTTGTGCTAAGCCCCTTCTGGCAATTCTAGTGACGGTATTATCCATGCCATTAATCGTTAAATATCTTTCCTTAAGAAACTCCCATAGATATCCACAGTATTGTGCTCCCACACCAAGTTGGTCCAAGGTTAACAGAAGAGTAGTGACGTCAACGTTGTTGTAAGCGTTATCAATATCAAGGAAACATCCGATCGTGCGTGACAAGCGTTTTGGAGAAACCAATTTGTATTTTTGAGGTTAGTAAATTTAAGTTATCTAAACATGAGCGCGCTTTCCTGAAACCTACAGTCTCTTCAGCAAAAAATCCTCTAGTTTCTAAATACCACTCAATTCTTTTATTGATAACGGAATGAAAATTTTTACATAAACAGGACATTAACGAAATAGGTCTAATTGCGGAAGCGGAAGTCAAATCTCGACCTGGTTTGGGGATTGGTACTATGCGGACTTGGCGCCATTGCTCAGGGACGAAATTTATCAAAATTTATCAAAATTTATCAAAATTGTATCAAAATATTTTTTGCAAGGTCCGGAAGATTTTTAATAATTGAAAAGGAAATATCACCGCAACCCGGTGCGGTATCTTTAGATTTAACACATTTGTCAAGTTCCTGTCTTGTAATAGCAACTTCCAACATACGATTTTGAGAACAAAATTTTGGTAATGGGGGACATGCAAAATCAGGAGCTAAATTAAAAAGAACTTGTTCAGCTATCGTCTCGTCCACACGGAGACCAAGTGAACGGTATCCCTTCAACCAGCGCATGCGTCGCCACATATCACTAACCGAAGTGACCTCGTCCACTGAAGAACAAAATTTACGGAATCCCTCATCACGAGCACCTCTGGTTAGTTTTTGAGCTTCTCGAGTTTTGTCTTGTAATTTTTGTAAGTTACTCGTATCTGGAGTTGGGTTTTTTCTAAAGTACGTTAAAGCCAATCGTCTCTCCGCCACCGCTTTAGATAATATTTTAGACCAATAAGGTTTCGGTTTAAATTGACTACTGGGATTTTGGTTAAATTTAAAATAAGGAATATTTGCATCAGCGGCTCTGTTGATGATATCTAAAAATAAATTATAAGCTTCTTGAGGACTAACAGGTAATCATTCTTGAATATAGTTACGATACTTTACCCAGTCAGCTTTTTTAAAGTTTCGTTTTTTAATTATGTGTGGTACGCAGTTATCCAACGTCTTCAGTTTGATTATCGTGTGGTCACTGCCTAAGGACTCATTCGTTACGATCCAATCAAACACTAATGATATGTCTGAGGAAACTATAGATAAATCAGGGGCCGACTTTTGTAAAATTCCATTAACTAGCTTTACACGAGTCGGTTGCCCATTATTCAAAGTAACGAAATTATGGTCAATTAAGGAGTAAAAAATTTGAGTACCTCTTTGATCTGTTTTCGAGGACCAACTTGATTGATGACCATTATAATCTCCTAAAATTACAGTTTTAGAGTTAGCTATAGCAAACAACGAGTCCCACTCATTTTGTAGTACAGAAGTTAGGTGGGCAATAAATTGAGATAACATTTTGAATGAAAGTACAATTAAAAATCTTGACTTGGACCATCTCAATACACGAATTTGGAATAGTAATAAAACATTGTTGAGCTTTGATGGATTTATGAGTTAGAATTGCGACCCCTCCATATGAGTCAGGTCTGTCGCAGCGAAACACGTTATAATCTTTTACACTAAGATAACAGTTAGAATCCAACTAAGTTTCGCATACCGCCGCAATATGAACTTTTTCTATAAACAGAATTTGTTCCAAATCTAGTTTTTTAGGTAACACGCTTTGTGAGTTCCATTGCAAAATGATTATTTTAACAGTCTTCATTACGGAAATACTTTTTAAAATAGGAAAAACCTTTAGGTATTATCTTATTTAGAAAACAAGATATTGCCCACTCCAAACTAATTTGAACAACAGAAATAATTTTGACCTTGAAAGTATCACTTCTCACAAATAAAATATATATCACTCGCGCGCGGTATGACACAGCGTACGCACGTATTGTACTCGAGCGAAGAGTAGTTTTTCGGTCTACCCTACTTTAAAAATATATCGTTATCATGAGCGTAAATAACTCGGTTGACGGAAATATTGAAGATGAAGGAGGAGGAGATGTGATTGACCAACTATTAAGTGATAAAGAGGTGAATAATAGTGATGTTTTGGATTTGAATATTCATCAAAATTTCGAAGGATGTTTGAATGCGGAGCAAGAACAATTATTCCGTGCTGATAAACGCAGATTAAATAGTCTAACTGAGACAGTAGAAATAACGGATGGTGAAGGATTTACTCTCGTTCAAGCTAGAAAGGCAAAGAAACTTGCGCGCAGTTTGTCACAGACACAACAATAAAGGAACCTGTGGAAATTTTTGAAATTAGGTTGACGTCAAAAACAGCTTTACCCAAACCAGTAAGTATGGCTAAATTATTGAGATCACAAGATATCACTAACATACAAAAAATCAAATATAAAAATCCATACAAAGTTTTGTTGAGTTTTGGTTCAAGAATGGAGGCTGATAAAATGATGAATTGTGAAAAACTTAAAGAACTGGGATACCAGTGCAAGTTCACTTTTGATACAAACTTGTCCTATGGAATAGTAAATTAAATTGAACAGGAAATTACCAAGGAGGAAATAAAAGAAACTTTTACATGTGAACAGGAGATATTGGTGTCGATTCCCTTGTTCACAAATTAAACTAAATTTAAGTTCATTGCATCTTTTTCTTTCTATTTAATTAAGAAAAGGACAGAAGATACATTTTAGTTTAGTCCTGTCAAATTAATCAGCCTCTGACACTAATCCATACAAGTTTTGACGTGATTAAAAACCTTGCCCACTAAAATTACGTCAATTTACTTCAGGCGCTGATTAATTAGACAGGACTAAACTAAAATGTATCTTCTGTCCTTTTCTAAATGAAATAGAAAGAAAAAGATGCACTGAACTTAAATTTAGTTTAGTTTGTGAACAACAGAATCGGCACCATTATATGTTAAAAGATTAAAACGAATGACAAATGAAGGGTGGAAAGATAGTGAATCAGTACTTTTTTGTTTTAAAACGGCCGCCTTACCTTCATATGTTTACGCATATGGGTGTAGATTTAAGGTGGAGCCATATATCTTTCCAGTAACTCAATGCTCGGGTTGCTGGAAATATGGTCACATGCAGCGGTCATGCCCTATAAATCACGTGATTTGTCCAAAATGTAGCGACAGACATGAGAATTGCGAAACTACACGTTACAAATGTGTAAACTGTAAAGGTCCCCATATGTCTCTTGATAAAAATTGCCTGTCGTTACATAAAGAGAAAGAGATAAGACTAATTATGAGTCAAGACAGTTGTACATACCAAAAAGCACTTCAGCAATATTTACAACAAAAAAAAGGATTTAGTTAACAAAGATATGGCTACACTTTCAGAAAAGAATATACTGGCTCTTAGCAATAAAACTCCCTATAAAAGTGCCCTTACAACAGATACGGGCCCGCAAGAATAAAAAACTACAGAAATAACTTTAGAAAAAATACCATATTCTGAAGAGAGAACAGAAGTACCCTACATCACCTATTATCAGTAGAACAAATAGAAACCGAGCGAAACCCAAGTACACGCAGAGAGAGCAGCAGGAAAAAATATTTGAACAGATAGATGTTGATAAAGAAGCGGAAGAAATGCAGATTGAGATTGAAAATACAGATGAACAGACACAGATAAAAGATAGCAGTTTGTTTTGGAAGAAGATATTACAGAAAGTGAAAGAAATTGTTTTTTCAGATTCATCTTTGGGTGATACACTGAGAAGTTTGTTTAAGTTAGCCATTAAAGAATGTAGATTATATTTTAAGAAGACAATGCGCGAAGGAGAATTACTTGATAGATTAATTAGCTGTTTTATAGATGGCTAATACGTCTAAAAACTTTTTATTGCACGTCATTCAATGGAATGCGCAGAGTGTAAGACCGAAACGAAATGAGTTTGAAGCTATTTTAAGCCAGGAAAAAATTCATATAGCGATTTTAAGTGAGACTTGGTTGGAACCAGAATGTACATTCAATTTAAGTGGTTATAACATATACAGGAAGGATCGGAATGATGGATATGGTGGTTTAGCAATAATTGTTCACAAATCAATTCAGTCGTACGTTTGTCCAATCAGTCTTACCAATACAGGAATTGAAGTAATGTGCGTTAAAATCCTAAACTGTAAGTACTTAACAAATATTATTGCGATATACTGTACGTCTCCTGTTCGTACTTCACAAGCTGACTGGGATTGTTTATTTTCTCAATTTATGCACAGTACAATGATAGTTGGTGATTTTAATGCCCACTACACGAACTGGTCCTGCAAAAATGATACACAGGGCAATCAGCTGTTTGATAGTTCAATAGAAAATGGTTTTGTTTCTCTAAACGATGGTAGTACAACAAGAAGTAAGTATGTGAATGGTGTACTCCAAGAAACATCACCAGATGTCACTTTTGTTTCCACGGACCACAGAACACCACAAAATACTGCTCAGGTCTCTGAGCTACGTCCATCACACACTGGCACAGTTTATGACTCCTTTTGCTTGACAACTAGTGGAAGCAAAATCGACGACAAAAACATTCGCCCAGACATTAAACACTACATAATTTACTATACAAAATAAACTCATTCTGAGCTCTGTCTAAGTATACAATTTAATCCTGTAATGTGTCACAAACTCTTCTCATAAAATCAAGTATAATTGTAACTATTTACTTAACTAGTTTTATGATAATAATAAGAAAAGCAGTGTTTTCTATAGTATTTCTCTTCTGTTTAACTTTACCATCTCACTTTAACTAACTTAATCTAAATGTAACAGCTATTTCTCAACAAATAATTTTATTTACTTTTTTCCCCAACTACCCCCTGCTTATCACATACATTATCAATCAGAACATCTTTTCTTGCACTCTTATTTAGCTGCATAATTTCACACATTCCAGGTCACTATTACTCACTGACAGTTATTCAAAATGATGACCCGCAGAGCTACAATCAAAGAGATGGAAGCAAAGCTGAGGGCTACCTTAAAGGATCTCGAAGCTTCTCAAGCAGAATGTAAACAACTGCTCCAGGAAAGGGAAGACAGTGAAGTGGAAGTGGAGAACATTATCGCCAAAAACACCTTCCTCAAAAATGAGCTGGCTGAGCTACACACAGAACACATAAACTTAGCCGACCAGTACAGACATTTACAACATCAAGTGTCAACATTTCAAGATTGCAGTGACACCCATGTACTGGCTTTGAACCATATTTCAGAACTGAAACAGGAATTATGTGAAGCCCATAAGGCCCTATCTCTCTCAGAGTCTGAAAAGGTCAGTGAACAGGTTGCTAACACCAATAACCTATTTTATGATTTGGTAGGCAGTAAGTCAAAATCAGTGTGTGAGCCAGCTATAACAATAGATTTGACTGGTGACGATACCATACCATTGTGTCCTATTGTTATGAGTCATAATAAATTAAAGAGATACATTAAATTTAGAAAAATAATTAAACGGTCACAGAAGGCTATTAAAAAACAAAATCTTTTAAAATTAAATCTTTCCCTTAGAAAGGAACGTGTTATCCTTTCCAAAAGTTTAAATAGTTGTACTGTTGAGTTAGATGAATGTAGGGAAAAGTATGATATTGATACTAAGCTCCTTTATAATGATATACTACACAAGGAGCAGTTGCTGAAGGATATTTTTCAGAAATATGAGAATTCACAACTACAACTAAGTGAGCGCTTGTTTGAGGCTGGGGAACTACTGGATTTGGTGAAGTGCAATGCTGAGAGGTATGAGTCTTTGACTAATAATATCTCATGCAGCTGTGCCTATGAACCACCACCTCCTCAGCCTCAGCCTGACTTGCCTCCTCCGGTGTTGGCTCTTACAGCAGAGAACTGTGTTAATACTCAAAATAATAATAAATCTATATTTTTCTGTGACGAATTAGGTTCGGGCTTTGGAAAAATGTTACTCAATTACCTTAGCCATAGTTTTACCAATCATAGTTATCATAACATAACTTTTAAACAAATGATTAAAAGAATTGCAAAAACAAACCTAGATAATTATTCTACAATGGTTTTGCTATTAGGTAATAGTACTGGTATTACCAGAAAGGACATAGTGGATGGTGTGAACACCTTATTAAAGTTAAATATAGGAAAGCTAATGTTGTGTGCCTTACTCTGATACTTTATCAGTTTATGAAAATAATTATATTTATAAGTTAAATAGTACTATTCACAGGCTGACATGTTGTCATAGTGACAAATTATTGTTTTTTGACACTAACAAGTTTGTTAGTGGTTTTAAGTTAACTCAGAGAACTTTATCTCTGTCTTGGGAATGTAGACATATGATTGCTATGTTGATAGCATATAATATTAATGAGGTTATAGCTAATATAACAAATTTTAGTATTAGTGACGAGTCTGTGTTGTCTAGTTATACTAACAACATAGTGATTAATAATTATGAGTCATCATGTTGTACGAAGGAGAATCCACCTATAATACCAACATCTTTGGAGGCCACTAGCAGTCAGATAGGGTATTCTCTTCCTGCTGGAATTCATACAGACTTTCTAGACTCTTTTGTTGTAGTTGTGGAGGTCACTCCGGATAACTTTTTAAACTAGTTAGTAAGACAACAGAAGTTACCCCTTCAAATAACCAATTATTATTAGAGAATAATAAAAAGGTATCTTCTGGCAATATAACACATAATAATAATAAAAAACCAAAGGGGGGGCAACATACTTTAAAATTATTCAATCAAAATATCCAAGGTTGCTCTTCCAAATTACTGGAAATAGAATTATTTTTAGAAAATACTAAGTTTGATGTTGTTTGTATAACAGAACATTGGTTAAAAGATCATCAAGTAATGTCAATTAACTATGAAAATTATTGTGTAGTTAGCCATTTCAGCCGAAAACGTATGATACATGGAGGATCATTAATATTAGTAAAAAATTCTATTAAATCGAAAGAACGAAAAGACATAATCGGACTGTCTGTTGAACACACCATTGAATTGTCCTGTGTTGAGCTTGATAAGCATGTTATAGTATGTGTATACAGACCTCCAAGTTACCAGAATCTTTCTATGTTTGATTCTGTAATGGAAGATGTGCTAAAGAAACTAAATGCTAGTAGTAAGTCAATAATCATATGTGGTGATTTTAATATTAATCTATTAGAAAATAACTCTAATACTGTCAGACTATTAAGTCTTTTCAGGTCATTTGACTTGTCAAATGTTTTTATTGAACCAACCCGAGTGACAGCTTCTTCTGGCACTTGTATAGATAATATTTTTTGTAACTGTGATTACTTACATAAACAAATTATAAATAAGTTGCCATCTGATCACAGTGGACAAACAGTTACATTTTGCTCCTACCTACCTTTACAAAAAATTCAAATAAGGTTTAGGCCAATTACATGTAAAAATCTAGATAAATTAAATAATGCTTTGGCAAGTAAATTATGTATTCAGAGTTTTAATAATATATGTGACCCAAATGAGTTCTACGCCGAGTTCTCTTCACTATTAAACAAACAATTTACTGACACTTTTCCACTAAAGACCAAAACAATTTACACAAAGTTCTTATTTAGTGATTGGGCGACTCCAGGTATTCGCAAAAGTAGGGAAAAACTTTTTGAACTTTATGGCCTAAAGCAACACATGAATAATACAAGATTTCATCAGTATGTTGCAAAATATTCAAAAACTTTTAAAAGTGTGTGCAAAATAGCTAAAGCTCTTCACATTAGCAATAAAATAAAATCAGCTGATGATAAAATAAAAACTACCTGGCAAATAATAAATAATGAAACCGGTAGGAAAAAACAGCGTAATACTGAATTTAATTTAGAGACTGCTCATGGTCCCATCAACTCAGATGTAGAAATAGCTCAGGAATTTGAAAACTTTTTTGTTAATATTCCCCACAAAACCACTGAAGCTTTAAATTCCTCACCCGCGCTTTCTGCTGCCTTACTTAGAAATAATGTAAAGGCATGCCCTTTGGAGTTAAGGTTTCAGCATACAAACCCCCAGGCTGTTATAAAAGCTTTTAAAGATCTTAAAATTAAATCAACAGAAGATCTGTGGGGAATGTCTGTAAAAGTCTGTAGATCTGTCATCGAAACCATTGCGCCTTATTTGGCTTTCATATTTAACACTAGTGTAGACCAAGGCGTCTTTCCGGATCTCATGAAACATAGTAAAGTAGTTCCTTTGTTCAAATCCGGTGATAGTAAGGAACCCAACAATTATAGGCCTGTGTCAATTCTGCCAGTTCTCAGTAAGGTGTTTGAAAAGTTGATTCTCAATCAAATGTTACGGCACTTTAATGAAAATTCCATCTTTCATGATCAACATTACGGTTTCACCAAAGGGCGTTGTACCACTGACGCCGGTGTCGCCCTAATAAAGAACATTTTTAACGCCTGGGAAGAAGCACAAGATGCCATTGGAATTTTTTGCGACCTCTCGAAGGCTTTCGATTGCGTAGACCATGAGACACTTCTGCTGAAACTGGAGCACTATGGGATTAGGAATACAGCTCTTGATTTACTAAGATCATACCTGAAAGATAGAAAGGTTAAAGTTCAAGTCAACGGCACAAACTCATTAGGGTCTGAAATGGTAATGGGCGTTCCTCAAGGTTCGATATTGGGTCCATTCCTCTTTTTAGCTTATATAAATGATTTACCCCAATTATTTCAAAATCAACCAAACATGGTGTTATTTGCAGATGACACATCATTGATATTTAAAATAAACCGACGGTCACAAAATCTTGACGACGTGAATAGCTGTATTGTTCAGGTCCAAGATTGGTTTACGGTAAATAATTTGGTACTAAATAATAAAAAAACAAAATGCATTAGATTTAAATTACCAAATGTTAGAAGCAGCGAATGTGACATCATATTGAATGGAGAAAAACTGGAATTTATTAATCAAACAGTTTTCCTGGGAATCACGCTAGACGAGAAATTACAATGGGGACCCCATATAACATCTCTCGCGGGGCGGCTAAGCTCGGCCGCTTATGCTGTTAGAAAGATAAGACAGTTAACAGATGTAGAAACCGCGCGTTTGGTCTATTTTAGTTACTTCCACAGTATTATGTCGTATGGCATTTTACTATGGGGTCGGGCTGCTGACATTGAATCCATTTTTATTTTACAAAAGAGAGCTGTCAGAGCCATTTATAATCTAAGTCGTCGCGAATCTCTCAGGGAACTATTTAAAAAGATTAATATTATGACGGTACCTTGCCAATTCATTTATGAGAATATTATGTATGTGAGAAAAAATCTACATCTTTTTAATAAAATAAGTGATAGACATAATTTTAATACTAGAAATAAAGATAAAATAGATCAACCATTTTTCAGACTATCTAAAGTAAATACATCTTTTATGGGGTACTGTGTTAAATGTTACAACAGAATACCTTGTGATGTATTAGAATTAAATGAAAGAAAATTTAAAACTCATATAAAAAGTACACTTTGTAAACAAGCATATTACAAATTAGAGGATTATATCCAAGATAAAAATGCTTGGAAACATGCTGGTCCTGCTCCATAGGACAATTTTAGAATCTAGACAAAATCAAACTGGTTGCCAATTTAATTGTATAATATTCTTTTTTTAAACATTAATTTTATATTCTGTGATTACTTGAACTCACACACTGACTTATTATTAGTAATACTTGTTAAAATGTTAAGAATATCGTATAATTTTACAATGTTTGTAAATATGTGAGCACCATGCATCTATCACATAATTAATTTATGTCATTCCTTCATTTTTCATTCTTTTTACCTATCTTGGTATAGTAATCTTATTCTAGGTGCATCGTCTTCACATATAATTATATAATTAATGTATACAGAATATTGTGAAAATATTTTAAAAAGAGTAACGGTGGAGTTTCTTGCCCATTCTTCTCCATACGAAAACAACCTTTTGGAATGGGCGACTAGAATCAATTATTATATCTTTTTTTTTTTGTAAATGTTGACGTTCATAAGTGCCTTTTTTGTGCCTAAATGAAATAAATTATTTGACTTTGACTTTGACTTTGACGGACTTAGTTATGCACTTTAACTGGCGGGTTTTGAATGAGAATATTGGAAGTGATCATCTTATTATAAAGATCACTTATAAATATCAGGATGCTATTAAACTTTGTCCTGAACGAAATTTTAAAAGAGAAGAGTATAAAAAGAAGTTTTGATGCGCGTTGATTTACTATCAAGCTCTGAGGAGGTTCAGAACATGTATAATGCTGTTGTTAGGATAATCAATGAGGCTGCTGACAAGATTATTCCTAAAATGAAAGGCTGTACAAACCCATCGCAAAACTTCACACCTAAACCGTACTGGACACCCGATTTATCAAAAATTGTAGCAGAAAGACGGTTAACTTTAAAAGAATTCAGGAGAAACCCCACACCTCAGAATTTAAACAAACTAGAAAATAAATATGCTGAATCAAAATTAAAAACTAGTAAAGATCGAACTGAAAATTGGCAGAAGTTTTGCGATGGATTAGATGATGCTTCTTCTAGCCCCGAGGTTTGGAAGAAAATGAGGTGGGTAAAAGGACGGCAATATAATAGATTCACTTCATCTACTGAAGATAAATTAGATTTGCTTTGTAACTTAGCTCCTGATTCTGTAATTACGCGACAACCACTATTTTCATCGACAAACCAATTATTGGAAGGTGAATTTCAAATGCAGGAGCTTCTATGTTGTCTTAAAAAGAAAGATACAGCTCCCGGTGTGGATGAAATAACTTATCTATGATGTTTATCTTACCTTGGTCAGTAAAAGAACACCTTCTTAAAATCTATAATGCAATTTTTAAGCAATCAATTGTACCAGTACAATGGCGTGAGATCTTAGTTATCCCAATTCCTAAACCTACAGCTGGTAGTCGTAATTTAACACAAAAATTAAGACGAATTTCGTTAATATCATGCCTTTGTAAGGTTTTTAATTTAATGATCACTAAACGTCTTGAATGGTTTGTTGAAAAAAACAACATTTTAGCTCCAGTAACAGTAGGCTTCAGGAGAAGTCACTCCTCGTTAGACGCTCTCACTAGGTTAGTTTCATACATCCAGATTGGTTTTTCAAAAAAATGTGACACGCTGTCCTGTTTTTTGGATATAGAAAGTGCCTACAATAATGTTTTAATAGATAAAGTTGTCCTTATACTTGATGGTTTGTCGGTGGGTACTCGGATCTGTAAGTATTTATGGGAATTTCTCAGTGAAAGGAGACTAAAAATTAAATGTGAAAATGATAATTTTATTGAAAGGTATACAAACAGAGGCCTAGCACAGGGTGATCCTATGTCGCCACTACTGTTCAATATTATAACACATAACATCTGTAAAGCCATTAGAAATGTAAATACTTCTCAATACGCCGACGATTTTGTATTGTATACTAGAAATAATAAATTACACGACAGTGTTATTCAACTTCAGGAGTCGGTTAATCTGATTGTTAATTTGTTAGAAAAATTGGGCTTGAATGTTTCGGTAAACAAAACTAAAATTTGTTTATTTACTAGAGGTAGGAAAGGTAAAGAACTAGACATTAAATCAGAAGGTATTTCCTTGGAGTTAGTTAATAATTACAAATATCTGGGCATGTGGATGGACACTAAATTGCTTTTCCATAAACATATAAATGAACTACATGCAAAAGCACAAAAACAATTAAACTTATTGAGGGTACTGGCTGGACCTACTTGGGGAGTACACCTAAAACATTTACGTAGATTATACATAGCCTTGATTCGTAGCAGGATAGATTACGCATCTTGTTTATATGACAATAGTGCCGAAAGTCATATTTCAAAATTAAACTTGCTTCAAAATCATGCTCTTAGAATTATTGGCGGATTTAAAAGTGTTTACGGATGGTTCGACGACTAAGGATGGTGTTGGTGCCGCCTATGTTAGTAATAGTTTAGGAGTAAGGGAGGGTTTTCAAATTTCTTCTGAAGTAAACATTATGTGCGCCGAGCTATTTGCAATCTCAAAGGCATATCTTCTTTAAAAAATATGTGATTAGAATCTAAAAAAGTTGTAATTTTTTCGGATAGCAAAAGCGCTTTACAACACATAGCTCGCTCCGCCTCTGGTTGCAGAGGGACAGCGTTAGCTTATGTTATTCTTGATAAAGTTTATACCATGATGTTTATGCCTAATGATGTAACTCTTAGATTACAGTGGATCCCTTCACATGTTGGCTTGAGAGGTAATGAGGAGGCTGACGTTTTGGCTAAAAGATCTTGCACAGACGGAAGCGAGGTATTCATAATTCCTGATTACTCAGAATATTTTTCACGGTACAAGACACTATGGCAACAAAACTGGAAAGAACATTTTGACATCAGATCTCGAGAAAAAGGAATATGGTACAAAACTATGCAATGTGAGCCTACTCGAATACCGTGGTTTGCTGAAGTTAAACTAGGTAGGCAATTACTTAAAATAGCTTTTAGAATACGATCGGGACATGTACCACTAAAAAAAAATCCTTTTTAATGAAGAAATCCCTTTCACCTAACTGTATGATTTGTGATAAACCAGAAGATGTACAACACCTCCTTATATATTGTATTTGCAATAATTTTGAAAGGCAACATTTGTGTAAAAAATTAAAATTAAATGTATATGATTTAGGTACATTTCAATGTATTCTGGCTTACCCTGCAAGCAATAAAGCTAAGCTTATTTATAAATTTATATATAAATAGTCTTAAGAAAATTTTGTAAGTAACTTAAATAAGGAAAAGATGGGGCTGACATGGAATTAATTGGTACAAGTCCCTAATAAATAAAGAGAAAAAAAAAAAAAACTTTATGCCATCCAAATGAACTATCGTCATCCGAATAAGTGCACAATAGATTACGAAGTAATTAGCTAATTACTGCAAAAAACACGTCTAAGCAACAAAGTACGCGCTTTGACACTGGTTACAGAACTTGGTGATGGAAAGTTCAAAACCCACATCAAACGTGTCCGTATCAAAAAAGCATATTATAAGATTAAAGACTACGTTGAAGACAAGGAAGTTTGACAATAATTCCTTCGCACATGTGGCTTCCCTGGTACCTCAATAACGGCATTACTATGTAAATGTCTAATAACTGCTCCCAAATTAAGATGATTATTTGATTTTATCAATTTTTTTTTTCTTTTACGTACTTTTTTGACATAACCTTTTCGTTATTTGACATTATATAACTTCACTATACTATATTTTTTATTAAATTAGATTTGTTACAGCTTTAGTGGCAGTCATGTCATTTGGTTTAAATAGGTTTTTATTTTTATTTTTTTTATATAGATTCTCCTCTTTTATATTTTGTGAATGTGAGAACGTTGTAGGCATAACCGACATTTAGATCTGTCAATCATTTTCTATCTTGCTAAGTACCTGGTACTTGTTGATAGGCCTACAGTGTCCTCTCATACCTATAAACACTGTAACTTGAAAAGATTGTAAATACCATTTACTTTTAAAAGAGTAACCGTGGAGTTTCTTGCCGGCTCTTCTCCATAGGAAACGACCAATTGGAACCGTGCACCTAGCTTCTGACGTTTCATAAGTGCCCTTGTAGGTTTATGTGAAATAAAATATTTTGAATTTGAAATGGTAAGAACCAATCTCCTTAAGAAAAAAATAAAATAAATAAATAAAAATAAAACACAGTTAAGAGGGCGGGGAGAAAATTCGTTTGAATTATTGCTATCTCTGTTTGGCAAAAGAATACGAGCGGTGGACGCGGTGTGTGTGTGTGAATGAATAAATAGCCCAGGTTCGAACGGACGTATTTTTATCACAGCGATTTTTTTTCGTGCACTGGTTTTTCAACGCTCTGCTAAGTGCCGAGAGTTGAAATCCAACAGTGTGTTTATTCAACGCGCTGGGACGAGAGTGCGTCCCAGCGCGTTGTATTCTCAACGCTTGGCTCAACACCGAGAGTTGAAAATCCAATCCCACCGCGATATTTTGCTTTCGTGCGAACGTGGGCTGTTATGTTTATTTATTTCCTTTAGGGTGGTACCAAAATTAAAAAAAAACATGCTATCAAGCAGTACCTACTCGAATAAGACAGAAAAAGCCTTATAGTTTTAACCTATTCTTTACTAAACTTCAAATATTTTTATTAGGCATAATATATAATAACGAATACAAGTCAAATAATAAAACTGTAATGCAAAGTACCTACCTTAAAATAAAATAAATATTCCAATAATTTATATTAACACGATGATCGTAAATTCAGATAAATAACAGCCGAAGTCCTCCTATAATTGTATAAAAGCCATTTGTAGCTTCAAAATGTAAACTACAAATGACACTGTATTTGTTGGAATCCAATCGTTTTCACCGTTACAATGCGTAATTATTTGAATTCAATCATTACTCCATAGTATGGAGTAATGATTCATACCTCATTTTCTTTAGGAATTCTAGTAAAAAGAATTTAATACATTATATCTAGTAATAAATAACCTAAGTAAATTGAATTGAATAAAACAATAAATTTCCCATATTTCGGGTAATTTGCACTCGTGAATATTGGCAACACTGGCCTTGTGATGAATTTTGTTGAATGAAGATTGATTTTGATGTATAAAATCGGGAATTAAATGAATAATTCATTTAATTCCCGATTTTATTCTCACATGCAGATTGATGAATCGTTTGAACACAGCCGCGTCCAACCTATCTGCTATCATTTTCAGGATGCTGATGCTGCTCCCGCGCACATTTATCAAGACTGACGCGGTTATCTTCCGCATTATTGCATAGAAATCATCTCTATACGCGTCAGCAGACACAAGAACGCGGCAGCCGCAACAGTGCCCTGAATATGTGTTGTATTGTACTCGGAGGGCATTGTAGGCTCTTTGTGTGTACACTCGTGTAGAAGCTGTGACAGTACGCTTTAAATAGCTTCAATTTAACGTTTACCGTACGTAGGTTAGATTCCCTCGCTGGGAATCTGTGTGCCACCATGTTGCAATGATGCAAGATTTCATCAAAGTCAAATAATTTATTTCAATTTGGCACAAAAAAGGCACTTTTGAACGTCAAACTTTACAAAAAATAATAAAACTGATTCTAGTCGCCCATTCCAAAAGGTAGTTTTCGTATGGAGAAGAATGGGCAAGAAACTCCACCGTTACTCTTTTAAAAAAATCATTATATCTTGTATACACTTATTATATAATTATATTATGTGAAGACAATGCACCTAGAATAAGATTACTATACCACGATAGGTAAAAAGAATGAAAAATTAAGGAATGACATAATTATGTGATAGATGCATGGTGCTCACATACTTACAAACATTGTAAAATTATACTATATTTCTAACATTATAATAAGTAATACTAATAATAATAAGTCAGTATGTGAGTTCAAGTAATCACAAAAAATAAAATAAAATAAATGTTAAAAAAAATAATTATGTATACAATTAAATTAGCAACCAGTTCGATTTTGTCTAGATTCTGAATTGTCCTATGGAGCAGGACCAGCATGTTTCCAAGCATTTTTATCTTGGATATAATCCTCTAATTTGTAATATGCTTGTTTACAAAGTGTACTTTTTATATGATTTTTAAATTTTCTTTCATTTAATTCTAATAAATCACAAGGTATTCTGTTGTAACATTTAACACAGTACCCATAAAAGATGTATTTACTTTAGATAGTCTGAAAAATGGTTGATCTATTTTATCTTTATTCATCTTTTGTGATATTGTTCAGTTCTAAGCAGATTTACGGCACCTATGAGACGACATATTTTTCGGCTTCTTTAGGCTCATTACATTCCCTATGATGCAAGGTTTCTTCGATACGTATGTTTTAAATTTCTGAGCAGATTTACGGCCGATATGAGTCTTTATATGAAATTATTTTGCTATTGTCAACTTCGCATTTTTACCCGTATTTTACGAAATATTTTAGTTAGGTATATCTCTTTAGGTCCAGCCACCAGTCACCGTTCTAGCTGAACATGTTTTTTGCACTATACGAATTGGAATAACGACATATAGTGAAAAATAATGAGACGCGCGCGTGCGCCTGCCGCGCGATGTGACGTCACAGACAAATTATATCCTGCCTCAAAATTGTTATAAATATGACCTATCTTTTGCGTGCTTAACGATTACTGTTGTTGCATTAAAAGTTTTTAGTTATTATCGATTGAAATCTTATATGTTTTTGACGGTCTGAAATATTGAACTTACTACCGAAAAGCGAAAAGATGTTGTCACGTCAAAATATATTCAGTTTTTGAATGGTTTTCGACGTCAGCTCATGAACTAAAATATTTTTTTTAACATTGATGTATTAAAAGAGGTAGATACGGGACTTAGTCACAGCGCCTGGTCCTACTCAACTAAGTGATTGCCCGTAGTTGGCACTCAGTCGCGCACGGAACATCCTAGATCACAGAGCTCAATAATTTCAGTTTTTTTGTAATAAATACGCATCAAAATTACTTCTTGTGCAGCTAAACAGTGCTTTAATAATACAAGAAAGAATAAGACACATGGGATTACCTACCACTCGTAAGTACAGCCGCGAAAAACGTTAATTTGTAAATTACAATAATATTTTCACGTTTGCTTCGCCATGTTTGTGAGAGCGAGATAGATATTAAAAACATGCGTGAAAGACACGATACGCGCGAGGTGCTAACGCAATTTCGCTCGCACGTCAGCGTCGTCTCCTATCTCTATCCTCGTCTATCGGTAACTGTAGCTTTGCGACTGTGAGATGACACTGATCACAGATATGTGAGTTTCGGTGCATGTAGTCGTGCGCCGAGCCCAAGTTTACTGATTGCGATGTTAGCGCGTAAAATATCTTTCTCCTTTTAATACACCAATGGTTTTTAAATGGTTTTCGACGTCAGGTCCTTAACAAAAAATACTCATGAATCCAATGAACTAGCATTCTTTACGCTTTTTGTGAGTTCTATGCAAAAAAGGTTTTTTAATTAAAGCGTACACTGCAATGTACTCGCAGGCTACCTACTGATGAAATAAAGGATTATAATTTAATTTTTTTCTGCATTTAAAATATAAAATAACGAGCCGTCGCCGTCGTCCGTCGAGCGTTGTTCATAGGAATCAACTAACTTATTAATGGTTTGGGATATTATGTAAAATTTAAATATTTCTTTAACAAATAACGTAAATACAATGCCGCCCATGGGCATGTGATCGCCCGTATTTTTCTGAATATTCATGAAACATTATCGAAAAATAACCTTAAAAGACTACTCAAAAATTGAAATTGAAGCACATGAAAAATATTAAAGATAGACCCCCCTTTTGAAGTAAATTTTCGATAACTTCATGAATATTTAGAAAAATACAGGCGGTCACATGCCCATGGGCGGCATTGTATAAAACCGTCTTGTCATAAAAGTACAATCCCAAGATTGATTACTCGGAGATATGAATGTAATAATGTTGCAAAAGCAATTTTCCTTATGTCTGTTGCATTTTCCAAATTCGTGCTCATTTGAGTGCCAAAAGCGAAGTGTTGTGGACGAAGATAAATGTTCAGACTTCACTTCCTCTCTGCCCGCCCTTTCTTGCCCCTCTCACCCCCTCTGTGAAATCCTGCGACCTTACGTAATACGGATCCGGAATCCCAGAATTTTTTACACATAGAATTTTTATACCGGAACGGAATATTAACTGGCACAACAGAAGAGAGTTTTCAAATAAAGAACGCTGATATTTGTAGCCTTTCGGATCAGTTCGGAATTAGGTCAGGAGCAGCGAATTGTTTTTTTATTGTTTTGAGATGCTTTCAGCGAATGATAATAATTTATGACTGCAGCATTTTACATACAGATATACATAAACTCACGCCTTCTTCCCATGGGGGTAGGCAGAAACTACAGAATGCCACCTGCTACGATCCTTACATACTCCTTTTGCCTCGTTTACGTTCATACATCTGGTATAACACGCACGCCGGTTGCGAGTACTACGCACCTGTCCTTTCTGAAGACAATCACCAATAAGGTCAGTATATGTCCTCCTAGGGCGTCCCATCTCGGCGTTTCCATTCACATCTGCCTTGTAAATACATTTTGTTAGTCTCCTTTCATTCATCCTCGCAACATGACCAAACCATCTCAGCATATCCTTTTCAATTTTTGACACTACATCTTCTTTTAACTCACACCGTTGTCTTATCACATCATTTCTCAGCCTATCAGAATCAGAACTTTATTCATAGTTAGACCACCCATGCTTCGCAAGGAACGCATTTCCACAGCATTTATCCTACTTTCATGCTTCTTTTGCCACACCCAGCATTCACTTCCATACATAAGCGTGGGCACAACCAGCACACTATTGTGAACAGCCAATCGAACCTTTTTGGACATAAACTGGTTGGTCACAACCACATGTATAGCACCATTCACTTTATTTCCCACATTTACTCTCCTTTCCACATCTTCATCAATCAATTACTTGCTCCACATTCTTATCATTTATTTTCATATCACACACCGATACATCCTCTCCTCTTTCAAAGGCCATGACTTTCATCTTATATTCACATTTATATTCATCCCTTTCCTCTTATATGCTTCACTGATGGATGAAGCATATAAGAGGAAAGGGCAGTCACCATGTCTTGCAACTGTTCTGCTGACGATGCAAGTAGAACTTGATCATCTGCGTTGAGAAGGCATTTGACAGGCAACTCATTCATCCACAAGCCACACTCACCCTCTTTCAAATCTGTCAGACAAATATCCATGTACAAGTTGAAGAGCCACGGTGACGCTACACAAGCCTGTCTAATACCCCTCGAGATGTAGAACCATTTCGTGTAAGCCCCATTTATCCTTACACAGGCACTGGAACCCTTGTATAAAGATTTCAGTGCCCCTACCAAGTGCCAGTCCACCCCGTACATGGATAGTGTCGACCACAGTTCTTCCCTCCATACACTGTCGTATGCCTTCTCCAAATCAACGAAAGCACAATAGACTTTCTTGTGCTTTGCCAGATATTTTTCGGCTATGCACCTTAAGGAGAAGATCTGATCTAAATCCTGTCTAATCCACATCCCATATTTTCTCATCTGTCACTTTAGTGCAGCATTTTATTGTTTCATTTATTTTATTTAAAAGTTGATAGCTTATCTCAGCTTATGGCCGGGATCTCTGCTATTCATTCTAGCTTTCTCAATTACAAAAATATTATTGATGAGTTTTTCGTCTAGTTACCGTCCTGAACCTAGGGTGCGCCAAAGTTCACCTAAATTTTCAACTCCGATGATTGGAAATCCGAAAAGGTTCTTCCTAAGAATTTTCATCCTAACAATCACAATTCCTAACTACTCTGTCTTTAATGTCCATAATTCCGAAGCATTCAACTAGAGCTGGTAACAATAGTAAGCAACTTTGGAAACATATTAAAAAGTCACCAATATGTCTAAACAGCGTGAATCAAATTCGAGTTTACTGCTTACTAATCCTTCACCACTTCCACTTCCACTTGTCAGCTAACAACGTTAATAACTTCTTTGTCAATGTTGGGAAAACTCTTGCTGAACAGATTCCGAAACACCAACCACCTTTCCAAAAATCAAGCAATACCTGTAACCTGAAATCTTTTGCTATGCTGGACACTGACGAAGACGAAATAGCCAGAATTATTTCTGGACTAAAAGATGACTGTGCAATTGGATGGGATAATATAAGTAATAAGATCCTTAAACTTTTTAAGCATATTTTAGTACCTCCCTTAACGCATATATTTCGAATCTGTATATCCAAAGGAATTTTCCCTAACTGTCTTAAAAAGGCAGTTGTAATCCCTGTCTTTAAATCTGGTAGTAAAGACTTAGTAAATAATTATAGGCCAATATCGTTACTCTCCTCAATGTCAAAAATATTAGAGAAAATTATAAACAGTAGACTAGTTAACTATCTAGAAAAAAATAATTTCTTATCCCCTGCACAATTTGGTTTTAGAGCCAAATTATCCACAGCCGATGCGGTGCATACCCTGACCGATTATATTTCAGAAGAACTCGGCAAAGGTAACCAGACCCTGGGAGTCTTCCTTGATTTAGCCAAGGCCTTCGACACGGTGTGTTTCCGTTCTTGTAAACAAATTAGAGGCCATAGGAATAAGGGGAACGCCGTTGAAACTATTTACGGACTACTTAGTTGACCGATACCAATGTGTTAGAATAGACAATATTACGAGCGATGAGCAGAAAAAAACTGGTTTTGGTGTTCCCCAGGGAAGTATTCTGGGCCCTACGCTATTCCTGATTTATATTAATGACTTGTGTAATCTGAATATTAAAGAAGGCAAAATAATATCCTATGCCGACGACACGGCGTTATTATTTACCGCTAAAACCAGTAGCGAACTGTTCCAAATTGCTCAACTAGGTTTTAATACTGTGACTAATTGGCTACACATGGTCTGACTGCACATGGTCCCATCAACTCAGATGTAGAAATAGCTCAGGAATTTGAAAACTTTTTTGCTAATATTCCCCATAAAACCACTGAAGCTTTAAATTCCTCACCCGCGCTTTCTGCTGCCTTACTTAGAAAGAATGTAAAGGCATGCCCTTTGGAGTTTAGGTTTCAGCATACAGACCCCCAGGCTGTTATAAAAGCTTTTAAAGATCTTAAAATTAAATCAACAGAAGATCTGTGGGGAATGTCTGTAAAAGTATGTAGATCAGTCATCGAAACTATTGCGCCCTATTTAGCTTTCATATTTAACACTAGTGTAGACCAAGGCGTCTTTCCGGATCTCATGAAACACACTAAAGTAGTTCCTTTGTTCAAATCCGGTGATAGTAAGGAACCCAACAATTATAGGCCTGTTTCAATTCTGCCAGTTCTCAGTAAGGTGTTTGAAAAGTTGATACTCAATCAAATGTTACGTCACTTTAATAAAAATTCCATCTTTCATGACCAACAGTACGGTTTCACCAAAGGGCGCTGTACCACTGACGCCGGTGTCACCCTAATAAAGAACATTTTTAACGCTTGGGAAGAAGCACAAGATGCCATTGGAATCTTCTGCGACCTCTCGAAGGCGTTCGATTGCGTACACCATGAGACACTGCTGCTGAAACTGGACCACTATGGGATTAGGAATAGAGCGCATGATTTGTTAAGATCATACCTGAAAGATAGAAAGGTTAAAGTTCAAGTCAACGGCACAAACTCATTAGGGTCGGAAATGGTAATGAACGTTCCTCAAGGTTCAATATTGGGTCCATTCCTCTTTTTAGTTTATATTAATGATTTACCCCAAATATTTCTAAATCAACCAAAGATGGTGTTATTTGCAGATGACACATCATTGATCTTTAAAATAAACCGACGGTCACCAAATCTTGACGACGTGAATAGCTCTATTGTTCAGGTCCAAGATTGGTTTACGGTAAATAATTTGGTACTAAATAATAAAAAAACCAAATGCATTAGATTTAAATTACCAAATGTTAGAAGTAGCGAATGTGACATCATATTGAATGGAGAAAAACTGGAATTTATTAATCAAACAGTTTTCCTTGGAATCACGCTAGACGAGAAATTACAATGGGGACCCCATATAACATCTCTCGCGGGGCGGCTAAGCTCGGCCGCTTATGCTGTTAGAAAGATAAGACAGTTAACAGATGTAGAAACCGCGCGTTTGGTCTATTTTAGCTACTTCCACGTATGGCATATTACTGTGGGGTCGGGCTGCTGACATTGAATCCATCTTTGTTTTACAAAAAAGAGCTGTCAGAGTCATTTATAATCTACGTCGTCGCGAATCTCTCAGAGAACTATTTAAAAAGAATAATATTATGACGGTACCTTGCCAATTCATTTATTCAAATATTATGTATGTGAGAAAAAATCTACATCTTTTTAATAAAATAAGTGATAGACATAATTTTAATACTAGAAATAAAGATAAAATAGATCAACCATTTTTCAGACTTTCTAAAGTAAATACATCTTTTATGGGGTACTGTGTTTGTTCACGCACCAAGCGCGTGATCATGCGGACTGACGTCACCGGCGGCTGAGGCGCGGGCGCGGGGTAGACGACGCGGGCACGGCGGCGAGCGGTGTGCCGCGGCAGCGGGTGGCAATTCACGATCGCACGGCTAAGACAACACTCGCGTCCCCTTTTAGCAACGTCACTGTACCGCTGCCTATTTTTCGCCTTTTCATAAATACAATTTAAATAGTATACAGTCCACGCTTTTATTAATCTCCCTGAGCTCCTGAACATGGTCCTTCTACCGGGAAACATCCAGGAGTAAACAAGAAAAAGCAAGAATAAGCAGTCATCAAGTGAACCGTTGAAGAGGATTTGAATGTCAACCGTCTCCGATCAGCAAAATCACCGTTGCAGCTAAAGAAGTCAATGAGTGAAACGGTTAAGGGCCTCTGTGAGTTCGTTCCAATTAATTACTCTTTCCCATATATCCATTTCACAAATAGTGTGTGTTTTTAAATCAATTTCTGTTCCAACTATCGCTTACTTCGCCTTTATTTGAGATAGACAATTGGTTGCTAGCATTCTATCTGTTCCAAGCAGTGTTTAAGTAATTCGCAATCGCTGACCGCTGTATCGCGCGTGGTTTACCAAGCTACTTAGTTGTTTATACAACGCGATTAGTTAGTGCGCCTTACCGGCCATCCGTTATTTTTTCGTACGGTGACTCACCTCCTTTGTTCTCGCATCAGCTGTGCTTGCTACCGACCTAACTGTTTTTTTATGCAACTTAACTGGTAATTGGTCAGCTGGCTGTTCTTTTGAATTGATTTATTAGTAAATTTGCTACTTGATTTTGAACGTTTTTGCTTTAAAATAAACCGTTACTTTTGCTTCGAATTAATTTCAAGTCTTAAAGGTTTTTAAAGTCTTTTTAATTCTCAAATTTAAGTGCAATATGGATAACGATAAATTAGTAAAACAGCGGAGTGGCATTAAAGCAAAGCTCACCAACTTTGAAAAGTACATTACTGCACTTTCGTCTTCAAAGCTCATATCCGAACTACAACGGATTGATTTAGAAGGCCGCTTGAGCAAATTTGAAGCTTTGTACGATGTGTTTGATGCATTACAGATGGAAATCGAGTTAGCGTCGGTGACCCCCGAAGACGAGTACGTGGAACGAAATCAGATTGAAGAACGGTACCACTCGTTGATCGCCAAGGCGCGCAGGCAGCTCCAGACTAGCTGCGCTGAGCGTGAGGGTTCGGAGACGGGCACTATAATGGACTCGAAACCAGGTGCATCGTTTAAAAATAGCTTTGTTCGCTTACCGAAAATTGATTTACCGCAATTTGACGGTAGATACCAGTACTGGCTAGAGTTTAGGGATACTTTCATTTCGTTAATTCATAACAACGATTGTATCGATGGCATTAATAAGTTTCACTATCTCCGTGCATCCCTTAAGGATCGTGCGTCGGAAATAATCAAGAACATTGATTTTAAGGGTGAAAATTATGTGTTGGCTTGGGAATTATTGTGTGATCGCTACAACAACAACCGCCTTTTAATTAATAATCATGTGCAGGCTCTTGTTGATGAAGAACCCATAACGAATGAATCATCGTCTTCTTTGCGACGTCTTATAGATGTCATAAATAAAAATATACGGGCACTTAAGACCTTAAAGGAGCCGACAGAGTATTGGGATACTCTTATAATATTTATGATGTCTAGAAAATTAGATTTAAATACAAACCAAAAATGGGAAGAGTACCGCAATGCATTGTCGGAAGCTCCTACTTTGTCAAATTTAATTTCATTTATTAGGGGTAGGGCTGATCTCTTAGAAACGCTAGAGGTAAATCAAAGTAAGTTAAGCACTAGTGGGAATAATAGACAAAAAAGTTTTGTCACTTCAAGTTCCAAAGAAAATAAGAATACCCGCAAAGAAAAGATGAATAGTAACTTAGAAAATAAAAAATCACATAGTAACAAGTTAAAAAACAAATTAACATGTCCTCTATGTTCTAACGATCATCTTTTATATACATGTGATTTATTTAAAGGTTTACCTACTGAATCACGAATACAAAAGGCTAAGGAATTACAGGTGTGTCTAAATTGTTTGCGCTCGAGTCATGTAACCAAGAAATGTCGATTAGCTGTTTGTAAATATTGCAAATCCAGGCACAATACTCTCCCCAATGGCGTCAGCGTCGTTTGTTACGCTGACGACACGTTGGTCCTGGCGCAGGGGAGGTCGCACCAGGCGGGGGTCGAACTAGCGACACACGGGGTTGCGACAATCGTGGCCAGAATCCGGCAGTTGGGACTCGAGGTGGCCTTGCACAAGTCCGAGGCCATGTGTTTTCATGGTCCTCGGAATGCGCCACCGTCGGGTTCCCAAATAACGGTAGGAGGGGTTCACATCGGCGTCGAGTCGACGATGAAGTACTTGGGACTCGTCCTCGACAGTCGGTGGAACTTCGTGGAGCATTTCCGACGTTTGGCTCCCAGACTGGACCGGGCCGGGGCTGCCTTGAAGCGGCTCCTGCCCAATCTAGGGGGTCCAAACGCCTCCTGCCGGAGGCTATACGCGGGGATCGTGCGGTCCATGGCCCTGTACGGGGCACCGGTGTGGGCGCATTCGTTGAGGCGGCGGCCTGCCCGCCGGTTGAACGCGTCCCAGAGGGTCATGGCCACCCGGCTGGTCCGGGGATACCGCACGGTCTCCGGTGAGGCGGCGAGCCTCCTTGCCGGATAGCCGCCATGGGATCTGGAGGCAAAAGTCCTCGCGCATATTTGGGAGTGGCGCGAGGAGGCGAAACGCCGGGGCTTGACTCCGATGCCGCGAGAAATCGCGGCACAGCGGACAGAGCTCCGACGGGATCTCATGGCAGCATGGAGAGTGCGATTGTCGCAACCCAGTGCTGGGCACGCCACTATTGCGGCGATAAGTCCCCTCTTTGAGGAGTGGCTGGAGAGGCACCACGGCGTCCTCACCTTCCGCCTGACGCAGGTCCTCACCGGACACGGCTGTTTCGGGAGGTACCTGTTTCGGATAAGGCGGGACGAAACGCCCGGGTGTCATCACTGCGTGGATCGCCCGGAGGACACGGTGGAGCATACGGTGGAGGTATGCCCGGCTTGGGCAGAGCACCGCCGTGTCCTCGTGGAGGCGATCGGTGGCGGGGATCTCTCGCGTCCGGCCCTGGTCCAGGCCATGGTACGGAGCGAGAGGGCATGGGATGCCGTCACCTCCTTCTGCGAAGCAGTAATGCTCGCGAAGGAGGAGGCGGAGCGCGTGAGGGAGAGGCAAATTTCGCGCCCTCACGCCCCTAGCCGCCGCAGGAGGAGACGCCCCGGGCGTCGGGAATCGATCGCGGATTCCCGGCCACCGTAGGCGCGGGCTTGCGGACGGTGAGCAATGGGTAGCTCGCCGTCCGGTAAGGACCAAGCCCGGGTCGACGGCGCGTTGTGTTCCACGCGCGCCTCAAAGAGATGTCAGCGAGTGAAGGGGTCCGATGAGACCATTGCCTGCCGGGGTTGCGGGAAAGTCCGAAAGGGATACCGTGGCCCCCTGGCATTGCACAGGCAAGAGAAGGAACACGGGTGGGTTTTAGTCAGTAAGAGTCTGACACGCCCTCCCGCTCCACCCAGAGCGGGAGGAGTCATTTGATGATTTCCCACCCAAAAAAAAAAAAAAAAGGCACAATACTCTCTTGCATGTTGAACTGACTGAGCACCCTTATCAAGACCCCATGCCTTCAGCTTCAAATAGTGTCGCCTTACCAATCGATACTTCAAATAGTGTCGTCTTACCAATCGATACTTCAAATAGTGTCGTCTTACCAGCTGATACTATACACCATACTAGTACACCCAATGTATTGTTGTCCACAGCTATTGTGAAGGTGGTGAGCAACAACGGTGAAAGAGTCAACGCTCGAGTCCTGCTTGACAGCGGCAGCACTGCCAACTTCATGACTGAGAGCCTCTGCACCAAACTGGGTTTGTTACGACGTAAAACTACCTCCACTGTCACAGGTATCAACCTACAGTCTTCCTACAGTACACAGTCTTGCAATCTAAGTATTGAGTCTTTTAATAGTGACTATAGGATTAATTTGGACTGCCTAATTATACCTGAGATTACAAAGCATTTGCCATCGTCTTACATTAATATGAAGAATATTCCTATACCGTCAAGCCTTCGTTTAGGTGACCCAACATTTAATGTTCCATCTGTCATTGACATCTTAGTAGGCGCAGAAATATTTTGGAGCGTTATAGGCACTGCTACGATTGATTTAGGCAAGCGTATGCCTAAGCTATGTGAGACCAAATTTGGTTGGATAGTGTCTGGTCCAGTTACTCAGCTTCGTTCGTCTTTTAAAAAAGGCTCACATTTTTGTAATCATGCCCACTCAATCGAACAACCTGATTTGACAAGGTTTTGGGAACTGGACTCCATCTCTCCTAAGCACATCCTGTCTCAAGAAGAACGGGAATGTGAATTAAGTTTCAAGCAAAATACCATTCGTAATGATAGCGGTAAATTTATTGTTACTATGCCTTTGAAAGCCGATCCGAACATCTTAGGCGACTCATACAATATGGCAAAACATCGTTATCTGTCGCTAGAACGTCGATTTCAACGGGAACCTGAATTCAAGGCCAGATACATCGAGTTCATGGATGAGTACGAATGCCTTGGTCATATGAGTCAAATTAACAACAAGTCAAGGGCTCATTCAGACAAATATGCCGAATATTTCATACCTCATCATGGAGTAATTCGCGAATCCAGTACGACAACGAAGCTGAGAGCTGTGTTTGATGCGTCTGCCATTACTTCCTCTAAAGTATCACTTAATGATATTCAAATGGTAGGGCCCAAGGTACCGGATGATTTATTTTAAATTTTGTTAAGATTTCGGCAACACAAATATGTTGTTACTGGTGATGTCGAAAAAATGTATCGTTGCATAGAGGTGGCTCATTCACAAAGATCATTACTGCAAATTATTTTTAGAAAAGATCCCAAAGAACCGTTAAAGACTTACAGATTAAACACAGTCACTTATGGGACATCATCTGCACCTTACCTAGCAACAAAGTGTCTTGTAAGTCTTGCGGACGAAGCTACCACAGACAACGTGAGGTCTGCAATTTCACGGGATTTTTACGTTGATGATTACTTGGGCGGTAGTTCGACAATATCGGGAACTATAGATCTAGTGAAACAAATTAATTCCATTCTCTCATCTGCACATTTTTTCTTGCGAAAGTGGCAATCTAATAGTCCGGAAATCCTTGAAGCAATAGGTAACTCAGGAAAATCTAGTTCATTAGACTTGTCCAGTCACTCCCAGTCATCTAAAACTTTGGGTCTGCACTGGTTTTGTAATACTGACACCTTATCCTTCTTAATTAATATTTCAACAAAGGAAAGAATAACAAAGCGACACATTCTTTCGGTGATCAGCCAGGTGTTTGATCCCCTAGGACTGGTTGGCCCCTGCATTGTGGAAGCAAAGTTAATAATGCAGCGGCTATGGGTTGAGCAGTCCGAATGGGACAAGGAAGTCCCACCTGAGATAACGAAGATGTGGTGTGCCTTTGTTCGCACACTTCCCAATCTGAACAATTTAAATATTCCACGTTGGGTGTGCTGCAATCTAGCAGTGGAACATGAACTACATATTTTTTGTGACGCCTCAGAAAGGGCCTACGGTTCATGCATATATTATGTTCGGTCAGTATGTAGTGATGGATCAGTACATGTACAACTTTTAGTGTCCAAAAATCGTGTAGCACCAATAAAGACCGTAACCATTCCGCGCCTTGAACTTTGTGCAGCGCTATTGGGTGCAAGACTGTGTACTTCCGTAATAGAATCCCTGACTATGCCTATAGTTAAGCGACTATTTTGGAGCGACTCGATGATCGTATTAGGGTGGCTTAACATGTTACCAAACCAACTAAAATCTTTCGTACGTAATCGAGTCACTGAAATTCAGGAAAGTACTGCTGGAGACCGGTGGAGGTACGTACCATCGAAGGACAATCCGGCGGACCTCGTTTCTCGCGGGGCGAGGGCCGATTCCATCGGTGAATGCTCGTTGTGGTGGTCAGGCCCTATTTTCTTGCAAGGCTGTGAAAGTAGCTGGCCTAATATGCCATGTAATAGCGTGAAACGCGATCTACCTGAAGTAGTGTGTCATTTCACTAATCAAAATAACACTAATATTAATTCTGATCAATCAACGAATAATTCAATAATTCAGTCATTAATTCACAGTAATTCTAATTTCAATCATCTTCAAAGAATCATTGCTTACATCAATAGATTCATTTATAATTTTAAAAAATCTAATTGTAAAGTTCGCTTTCTAGTGACGAATTAGATAAAGCTTAACATGCTTGCTACTTAGTGCACAAGCAGAGATGTTTCCAAAAGAGTGCAATATATTGAAGTCCAGAAAATCTCTGCCTCATAAAAATCGTTTAATTTCATTGACACCATTTGTAGATTCAAAAGGAATTATACGCATAGGAGGCAGGCTTGATGACTCACCTTACGATTATAATACAAAATATCCGATCTTACTTTGTAGTAAACATCACCTTACGAAAATTCTATTTCATATGCATCATAAAAGGTTGCTCCACGCTGGCCCGCAATTGTTGTTGGCAAATATGCGACTCAACTATTGGCCTCTAGGTGGCAGGAACCTTGCTAAGGCTGTCGTCAAACAATGTATAAAATGCTTTAGATACAAGTGTCAAAATATACAACCAATTATGGGTCAACTTCCATGCTCGAGAACCAACATTAAATTTCCATTTTTTTACTCTAGTGTTGACTATGCTGGCCCAGTGCTGATAGCTGACCGAAAAGGTCGCAGTTGTAAGCTTACAAAGTCTTATTTATGCATCTTCGTCTGCCATGCAACAAAGGCGGTCCATTTGGAGCTCGTCACCGACCTTACAAAAGAAGGCTTCATTGCGGCTCTGAATCGTTTCACGTCTCGTCGGGGTAAACCTCAAAGCATATTATCAGACAACGGCACTAACTTTGTTGCGACTAATAATGAGTTAAAAAGAATTATTACTGACTCTGATGTTGCATCTGAAATGGCACAGCAAGGCATTAAATTTGTTTTTGCGCCTCCTTATTCTCCACACTTTAATGGCATGGCAGAAGCTGCCGTAAAGTCCACCAAAAACCATTTTAGGAAGTTGCTAAGTCTCACCAATTTTACCTACGAGGAACTGGCAACTTGTCTGTGCCAAATAGAGGCCGTTCTAAATTCCCGTCCTCTAACTCCCTTGTCCTGCGACCCATCCGATTTATCTGTCCTCACTCCTTCCCATTTTCTAATTGGACGAACACTCACGTCTTTGCCGTCTTCACAGGTTCCTGACAAAACCATCAGCAGCTTAGACCGCTTCAAAAGGATCGAATACATTCGTCAACACTTCTGGCAGCGGTTCTCTAATGAATACGTTTCCTTACTCCAACAGAAAACCAAATTGTCAGTTGCTTCAGACAGGAAGCTCAGAGAAGGAACGCTCGTGCTCATCAGAGACAAGGCGCTTCCACCACTTGTTTGGGCACTAGGTCGCGTAGTACGAACCTATGCGGGCGTCGACGGCAACACACGCGTGGCAGACGTGAAGACAAAGAGAGGAGTCATCACAAGAGGGTTTAACAACATTTGCCCTCTTCCCTTCGAAGAAGTTAACAGGCGGGAGAATGTTCACGCACCAAGCGCGTGATCATGCGGACTGACGTCACCGGCGGCTGAGGCGCGGGTGCGGGGTAGACGACGCGGGCACGGCGGCGAGCGGTGTGCCGCGGCAGCGGGTGGCAATTCACGATCGCACGGCTAAGACAACACTCGCGTCCCCTTTTAGCAACGTCACTGTACCGCTGCCTATTTTTCGCCTTTTCATAAATAAAATTTAAATAGTATACAGTCCACGCTTTTATGTGATTGAAATGTTACAACAGAATACCTTGTGATATATTAGAATTAAATGAAAGAAAATTTAAAAATCATATAAAAAGTACACTTTGTAAACAAGCATATTACAAATTAGAGGATTATATCCAAGATAAAAATGCTTGGAAACATGCTGGTCCTGCTCCATAGGACAATTCAGAATCTAGACAAAATCGAACTGGTTGCTAATTTAATTGTATAATTATTTTTTTATTTTTTTAAACATTTATTTTATTTTTTGTGATTACTTGAACTCACGCACTGACTTATTATTATTAGTATTACTTATTGTAATGTTTGAAATATAGTATAATTTTACAATGTTTGTAAGTATGTGAGCACCATGCATCTATCACATAATTATGTCATTCCTTCATTTTTCATTCTTTTTACCTATCGTGGTATAGTAATTTTATTCTAGGTGCATTGTCTTCACATATAATTATATGATAAGTGTATACAAAATAGAATGTTTTTTTTTTTTTAAAGAGTAACGGTGGTGTTTCTTGCCCATTCTTCTCCATACGAAAACTACCTTTTGGAATGGGCGACTAGAATCAGTTTTATTATTTTTGTAAAGTTTGACGTTCAAAAGTGCCTTTTTTTGTGCCTAATTGAAATAAATTATTTGACTTTGACTTTGACTTTGACTTTGCTACATAGCAATTTACTAACATTAAATGCTGACAAGACAAAATACATTCACTTCTCCATGCGCAAGCCTCAACTTTACATTACTAACCCTCATCTATATGCCCATCAATGTGGAAATCGTTCAGTCATGTGTAATTGCCCTTTTATCCTCAAAACGAGCAGCATAAAATACGTCGGGGTAATAATGGATGACACACTGTCTTTCAGAAAACATATTGCAAGTCTAGTTAAAAGAGTGCGCAAATTAATATATGTTTTAAAAAAATTGCGAACATTTGCAGATTCAAAATTAATCACACAAGTTTATTTGGCCCTATGTCAATCTATAATTCAATACTGCATCACTTCATGGGGTGGCGCACCAAAAACCAATCTACTTCCTCTTGAAAGAGCTCAGAGATCAATTTTAAAGGTAGCAAACTTCCATCCCTTTTTCTTTCCCACAGATCTGCTATATAAATCCTGCAACGTGCTGACTGTTCGCCAACTTTTCATTATGCACTTAGTATTAAAACAGCACACCATGCTTACCTACACCGCTGACAATACTAACAAGAGACGGAATGATATAGTATGCACATCAAATGCAACCTCAAAACATGTCTTTGTAGAAAGATTTTTTACATTCTTAGGCCCATTTCTGTACAATAGATTAAATAGAATACTTAGTATTTATAATTTAAATTACTTTAGCTGTAAAAAAATTATACTTGAATATTTACTAACCATAGATTATGCACAGACAGAAGATCTACTTGTTGTCTGCAAATAGAATCGCTAACATGCCATTTTACTTTGATTTACCTAATTTTATTTTAGTTTATATACTTTAAACTCCATGTTAATTTATTACATAAAGTATTTATGCACTTCCTAGCCTGAAGCACAGGTTCAACCTAGTTCAGGCAATTAAGCAAATGTGCTCTATTTTAATTATTAAGATACTTATTGTAAATGTGCCCCTTTTTATAAATAAACGATTTATTATTATTTATTATTATAACTTCATAATGTCAGTAGCAATAAACATCTATTATACCTTTATTTGTTTTCCTAGATTTTCTGAACATAACCATCTTTTACACTATTATTCAAAGTCATATCTTTTTTGTTTAGATTTCTTTTTATTCATAATAATTAGTATTATATACATTAATTTAGCGTAACTTATAAATACATATAGTTAAATACATGTTTTCATATACACATTTCAATTAAATTAGTTTAATATTAGCAGCTATAGCTTTCAAATAATCACTTTTATTGGTGTATTTTGAGAGCGAAGCCAGAGTCCCGCTCCAGTCAATCAGTCAAGTTCCAGAAACTAACCGGTCTTATTCATAATTATTGGTTTAGGTTAGGTTAGAACTGTGACCACAACGCACGAGCCGAGCGAGCGAAGCGAGCGTGCCGCGGCAGCGGCCGGCGAAGTGCCAGAACCGAATCGATCCTATAGTTATTGGTTTAGGTACGATTAAAACTGCGGTAAAAACTCCCAGGCCATAAATATAACCGTAAATGAGTCGTGTTTAATGAAATTCGGTTGGAGTGTAGCCTTGAGGGTGCTACGGCGCGAAGAATTAGAGAAATTTTGCCAAAAAAGTGTTATTTTTGCAAATCATTTATTTTCTCGATTCTATCGTATAAAAAATCTAAATATAAAGCTAAAAGTGTCATGGTGTTTTTTGTCTCCGACTAACCGTTTGTCGTAAAAACGATGTGGAAGGGATCCATAGGTAAGGTTAGGTTAGAACTATGACCAGCTACGCGCGAGCCGAGCGAGCGCTACCTCGGAATTGGTCGCGAAATTTTTCTAAGTATTTTTTCACAGTGCCCCCAAGACTATAAATATCATCTTCTATCCACATATATTTTTTATTACACTTGGTAAATGTTTCTTTCAGAGTATGAGTGGAAATATTATGGTAAATAAATGTTTAGGGATAAAAGCGTTATGATAAAAAACAGTAGGAGTTTAAATATACTTACATGAATGATATTATTAATTACAATTTTCGGAAACATCGCCGTTATGAACATCGCCGGTAGTACTACAAATGGTATGAATGAAAACTTTAGAATGAAAATTTTTAGGAAGAACAATTTCGGGTAAAGAACTTTAGGTGAGCCAATATGGAACCCTGAACCTACCCTAATGATATAACATAACTGTAATGGTAGCGTATGTATGTAATAAAAAAATTAAAAAAAAAAAAACGTACTTTTCATTTATTTTTTTTGGGTCGTAAATCATCAAATAACTTCTCCCGCTCTGGGCAGAGCAGGAGGGCGTGTCAGACTATTACTGACTAAAACCCACCCGTGTTCCTTCAGTTGCATGTACGTTGCCAGGGGCCATGGTATCTCTTTCGGACTTTCCCGCAACCCCGGCAGGTATCGGACCCCTTCAGTGGCTGACATCTCTTTGAGGCGCGCGTGGCACATAACGCGCCGTCAACCTGGGCCTGGTCCTTATCGGGTGGCGAGCTACCCATTGCTCACCGTCCGCAAGCCCACGCCTACGGTGGCGGAAATCGGCTTTTGATTCCCGACGCCCAAGGCGTCTCCTGCGGCGGGTAGGGGCTAATTTTGTCTCTCCCTCACGCATTCCACTCCCTCCTTTGCGAGCATTGCTGTTTTGCAGAAGGAGGTGATGGCCTCCCATGCCCTCTCGCTCTGTACCATGGCCTGGACTAGGGCCGGAAGCGAGAGATCCCCGCCATCGATCGCCTCCTCGAGGACACGGCGATGCTCTGCCCAAGCCAGGCAGACCTCCACCGTATGCTCCACCTTGTCTTCCGGATGATCCACGCAGTGATAATACCCGGGTGTTTCCTCCCGCCTGATACGGAACAGGAACCTCCCGAAACAACCGTGTCCAGTGAGGACCTGCGTCAGGCGGAAGGTGAGGACGCCGTGGTGCCACTATGCACCGCAATTGTGGCGTGCCCAGCACTAGGTTGCGACAATTGCACTCTCCATGACGCCAAGAGATCCCGCCGGAGCTCTGTCCGCTGTGCCACGATTTCTCGCGGCAGTGGAGTTAAGCCCCGAAGTTTTGCCTCCTCGCACCACTCCTAAATGTGCGTGAGGACTTTTGCCTCCAGATTCCATGGCGTTATCCTGGCAAGGAGGCTCGCTACCTCACCGAAGACCGTGTGGTATCCCCGGACCAGCCGGGTGGCTTTGACCCTCTGGGACGCGTTCAACCAGCGGGCTGGCCGACGCCTCAACGAACGCGCCCACACCGGTGCCCCGTAAAAGGCCATGGACCGCACGACCCCCGCGTAGAGCCTCCGGCAGGAGGTATTTGGACCTCCTAGTTTGGGCAGGAGCCACTTCAAGGCAGCCCCGGCCCGCTCCAGTGTGGGTGCTAAACGTCGCAAATGCTCCACGAAGTTCCACCAGCTGTCGAAGACGAGTCCTAGGTCCCATCGTCGACTCAAAGCCGATGTGAACCTCTCCTACCATTATTTGGGAACCCGACGGTGGCGCGTTCCGAGGACCATGAAATCACATAGTCTCGGACTTGTGCAGGGCCACCTCGTGTCCCAATTGCCGGATTCTGTCCACGATTGTCGCAACCCCGTGTGTCGCTAGTTCGGCCTTCGCCTGGAGCGACCTCCCCTTTTATTTTTGGCCTCAGGGTGGAAAATCCTCATTTATGTCTTCCGCCCTTGGGCGGCCGAGGAGGCACAGGAGGGGTCCTACGACCGAGCCCTGTGGAACACTGCACGACATGCGGCGCTGGTTTGCGCCATCACGTCCTACGTAGGTGACACACCTCTCTGAGAGATAAGCCTCAACGATGCGGCGGAAGTAGACAGGCACACGCTGATATCGCAGTGCCTCCCGAATACAACTCCAGGGCAGGATTTTGAAGGTGTTGGAGATGTCCAATGACATTGCTACCATCACCCCGCCCCGGGACACCGTTTCCTCCGCAAGGACTCTCACCCGCGACACAGCGTGTATGGTGGAGTGCCCGTACCGAAACCCGAACTGACTATCGTCCAGGTTCAGACCCTCTCCGCAAGTGGCCGACGAGGTGGGCTGCGATGATTCGCTCAAACAGCTTACCCACCTCGTCAAGCAACACTATGGGCCGGTACGCTGACGGTGAGTCGGCAGGGCGCCCCGCTTTCCTGAGCAGGACCAAATGACTAGTTTTCCACAACGTGGGAAAGTAGACCCGCTCAAGGCACGCCCTGTAGAGTCCTCTCAGCTGGGTCTCCAGCTCTTTCAGAGCGAGCTCCAGTACTTGGCTGTGAATCCCGTCCGGCCCCGGAGCAACGTTCTTGGCCTGGAGCCGCAGCACGGCCACCCTCATCTCTGCTTGTGTCACCTCTGGGACGCTGACGGCGTTCTCATCTTCAGGCTCTGCGGCTGTGGGCAAAGCCATCGGTGGCGGAGTATGCTCCGCTCCGGGAAGAGGGCTGTGACTACCTCCTCCAGCCTCTCTTCCCTGGCTCGCGTCTTCGCCTCGCCGATGGCCAGCCACAGAGGCTCCTTCGCCGCGCGGTACACTTCATACAGCGCGGCTTCTTCGTCAGGAACCCGACGACGTCGCCTCAGGTATCGCATGTACTGGCATTTAACCGTCACGCACGCGATGCGTAGCTGCGCGATTTCGCAGACCACCAGTACACCTGGCACCTTCCTGTCTGTGCTTGGACCCGGGTCATGAACGAATCGCAAATTTGCGTCATCGCCCCACGGAACCACAGCACCTCCTGTGTGCGACCTCCCCTGCGCCAGGACCAACGTGTCTTTAGCATAACAAACGGCGCGCAGCACTTAGTCGTATCCCATGTCCCACAGAGGCGGCCCCAGGACCAAACCCTCTCATCGACACCTCTCATTGACATCTCTCACCGGTTCCATTCTCCCTGGTGACTGGGATAGATGACGGCCCTGTCCGTCAAATAGGCCTCGACCACACGACAGAGGTAGGTCGGCATCCGGTAATACTGGAGTGCCTCCCTGATGCAATGCGATGTATTGAAGGCGTTGGCGATATCTAGAGATACGGCCAAGACGATCCCACCCCGGGCCACAGCATCCCCTGTCGTGAGTGCTCGCACGCGCATGATGGCGTCCACCGTAGAGCGCCCCCTGTGCAAACCAAACTGGCTCTCTGCCAAATACAGCCCCACCCGCACCAGCCGCCCAACGAGGCAGTCTGCAATGACTCTTTCAAAGAGCTTGCCCACCTCGTCAAGCACCACGATGGGCTGATAAGCGGATGGAGAGTCTACAGGGCGCCCCGGCTCCTTGATGAGGACCAGTTTCCCCGTCTTCCAACGAAGTGGGAACTGGCCCCTCTCCAAACATGCGATTAGGAGCCCCCTTAGTCGAGGCCCGAGCGCCTCCAAGGCCAGGACCCAGGCTTTCCCAGGTAAGCCGTCGGGTCCTGGGTCGGTATTTTTGGCATTCAGCCTCAGTACCGCCCCTCTCATCTCCACCTTGATCACCTCCGGAGCATCGTCAAATTCAAATTCAAATTCATAATAGGCTGAGAAATTAGCACTTTTCGAACGTCAAAATTACATAAGACAGTCCCCCAAAAACGCCCGCCTTTCACCACTTCCTAGTGCTTTAGCTGGGAAGAAGAAGTGGCGCAACAAACTCCCCAGCTGCACATCTGTCTGAATAGCTAGAAAAACTTGATTCTATACAAAAGTACTTATGCAAAATAATTTACATTACGCAACATAGAACATTAAATTAAATTAAATTATTTTCTATATGTCACCTAGCACACGCCAATATACCAACAAAAAAGTGAAAAGTAAATACCCGAATGAATACCAGGCATAAAGGGCGTGCTCGTTTACATATAGCTATTAAAGCTGTAACTCGGAAATCACAAATGATAAACTAGGACCATCGAAGTAAAAATAAATAAACAATTAATTACTAATAACAGCAACAAAAACCTTGGTCAGCAAGACGACCAGTCACCACAAGCAGCACCCTTTCACGAGCATAACGCAAAGATCAGCCATTACCCCCCTCACCATATTTGAGGGAAAGAGGCAACCCGACCCCCGATGCTACCGCAAGCAGTGACATCTAAGGGAGCATGACGAACTTGCTGCCGGTTGCTTAGGCAAGAATAATATGATCCATTTTCGAGGTCGCTAGCTGACCATATACTACAATACAACTCATTAAAAAAAAACAATAACAGTGTAATGAGTCTATTAAGTCAATAATAAAAGAAAGCATACAGTCAAATAAATTAAATTAGTATGGAGTAGTATGGATTTAGTCCCAAGCTTTTTTGTCGTCTGAGTAATCTTTAACTTTATAGAAATATTTTTGACATAGTTTGTGTTTAATAAATGATTTAAATTTATTGAGGCTCAGTTCTTTAACATGGATTGGGAGTTTGTTGTAAAAACGTATACTTTGGCACTGAATTACTAATTTTTTGGAGCCTAGTCCTGGGCACAAGAAGTAAATCTTTGTTTCTAGTATTTATGCTATGAATGTCGCTATGTTTAGAATATCGATTAATATTCTTTTTTACTTATATCAGGTTCTCAAATACATATTGAGATACGACAGTCATTATGTTTATTTCCTTACATTTATCCCTCAGTGAATGCCTACAACTTAGGTTATAAATTGCTCGAATGGCTCGTTTCTGCAGCACAAATATAGCCTTAATGTCGGCTGCATTTCTCCACAACGAAATGCCGTACGACATTACACTATGGAAATAACTAAAATATACTAATCGAGCTGTTTCTACATCAGTCAAATGACGGATTTTATAGACCGCGTAGGCTGCAGAGCTTAGCCGCTTCGAGAATTAGGTTATATGAGGGCCCCACTGAAGCTTCGAATCAAAAGTAATACCTAAGAACACAGTGGTGTCCACAAGATCCAATTACGCCCCATTTACTGATACATTGGTTTTCACCTGCTTAACGTTAGATGTCAGAAATCTAATACATTTAGTCTTTTTCTCGTTTAAAATTAAATTATTAACACTAATCCAATGCACTATTTTAGAGAGAGCATTATTTACATCGTTGATAACTATGTGTTGTCCCTTAAGCTTAAATATAAGTGATGTGTCATCTGCAAATAACACTATTTCATGACTGTTCTTTATAAGGCATGGTAGGTCATTAATATATACGAGAAATAAAAAAGGGCCTAGAATTGAACCCTGAGGAACTCCCATAGTGACAAAAGAACCCGGGGATTGTTTTGCCGTTAACGTCTTCTCTTTGGATCCTATTATCCAAATAAGAAATAAGAAGATCCAATCCAGTGTTTCTAACACCATAGTGATGCAATTTCCTGACCAATGTATCATGAGAAACACTATCGAAAGCCTTAGATAAGTCACAAAAAATACCTAGGGCATCATGTGACTTCTCCCAGGCCTCAAAAATATGTGCAAGAAGCTCACCACTAGCGTCGGAAGTTGAGCGACCCCTTGTGAAACCGGATTGTTTACTGTTTAATAATTTATGTTTGTTAAAACTTAAAATGTCCTTGCAATTGATCTAGCATCAATTTTTCAAATATTTTACTGAAGGTGGGAAGCACAGAAATTGGTCTAAAATTCGTGGGGTCTGATGTGCTGCCGGTTTAAACAAAGATATTATTTTACTAGTCTTCATTAAGTCAGGAATTACACCACAGTCAATACATTTATTAAAGATATAATTGCTAATTTAGGCGCTACAGTGTTGATTATGCATTTCGCAACCGCTACGGAATTTCCCCACAGATCAGCCTTTTTTTTACATTGAGTGTATTGAAAGTTTTAATAATATCTTGAGCATTAACATAGTCTAAATTAAAGTCATGGTTACAATTATTATCAACATTTTCTTTCAATAGGGACTCGGCAACAGTGGGTGAAGAATTTAAAGCTTTTGTGGTTGAGACTGGAATATCTGCAAAGAAATTTTCAAATACTGAGGCTACTTCCAAATCTTTTTTAATAACTGGAAATCGATGACACCGTCGTAACGTACTTTGAAATCCATGCTACACATCCGTGTTTGGGTCACAGAATATATATTCATATGTGTATCTTTCAACTTAATCGGCACATTAGATTCGGAGCAAATTGGCTGTGAGGATCACACGTGTGTTTGTCTCTCCATCTGAGTGATCCTAAAAACGTTCCGTTTTTTCATTTGCACATTCGGAATCCTAAAAACATAATAAATAATAAAATAAAATAAGTTTATTAAAACAAAAACCTTAATACACAAAGCTCATACAATACAAGCATAGGAACATTCAAGTTTGGGAAACAAAGGTTGCATAAATAGTCAAAACCCTGCCTCCTAAACTAGGGGGGACCCTGTTACTTAGGAGTCAGTATTCTACTGTAACTTCGTGTACAATAAATCCCTTATTTATGTGTGTATGAACCTATAATGAACTACGGCTATTAATGTGTAGGTATGTGAGTTAAAGGGGGGAGGTGTGGTTGTGTGGAGTGGTGTATTGTGGTGTGGTGTGGTGTGGCATGTCATGTTGTGTTGTGGTATAGTGCGTTGTGTTTGTGTTGTGGTGTGGTGTATGAAAAAGGGGGCGGGGGTTGTTTTTTATGAATAGTGCCTACATTATGTTGTGAATAAGAGCTTCTGTACGAGAATAGTCCTGTTCATACAGCCAGTTTTGTACTTTAGTTTTAACATGTTTATTTAAATTGTTTATTTGGATATGCTTATTCACCCTTCTGTAAATGAGCGAGCTTATTACGTAAAGCTGGTGGCCAGCAAAGGCTGTTTTGTGAGGGACAGATGGACATGCAGATTTGGCTTTACGAGTGGTTGAATCTAACAGAGGAACCTGACTATGCTTTCTGAGGGTGGCATTAAGCACAAAGAGCTGTCGCACAGTAAGTACCCTGCACTCCGCATACAAATCCCTAGTGGGAAATCTATACGGCTTGCTGAGCATCACCTTAAGCACAGCCCTCTGGGCTCGCTCCAACCCAAGGAGTCTAGACTTCGCGGTGCCTCCCCAAACCGGAATGCAATAACTGATGACAGACTGGCAAAGTGCAAGATAGACCATTTTTTGTGTTTTGGGGTCAGCGCAGTGCCTTAGAGACTTGAAGATATAAATAAGTTTCCTCACCCTAGACGTTAGGCTTTCAACGTGAGAGTACCACTTTAGTCCGTCATCAATCACTACACCCAGGTATTTGGTTTGACTGACACGAGATATTGGCGCACACGGACATGAGGTGGAGTCCAGGCAGGAATGAGCATAAATCTTAAAATCAGATGGGGCTTTGGTCCTGTGACTAATAGAGAAAGGAATGTAGTTCGTTTTTGAAAAATTAAGAGATAGAAGGTTATTTTGCAGCCACATCATGACTGTTTGTAGGGATTGTTCTGCATAATACTTCACGTCAGTCCATTTATCTCCACAAACCACGATCGCAGTATCATCAGCATATGTGAAAATCTTGGTTTTGGGGAGCGTCAATGTGCAAAGGTCATTTATATATATTACGAAGAGCGTAGGCCCCATCACACTGCCTTGTGGAACTCCGTATGTGATAATTTCTTCATCACTAGAGTATGAATCAATCTTGACACGGAGTTTCCTGTTTTGGAGGTAGCTCTTGAAAAGGTCATGCGCTGTTCCCCGAACGCCTATGGCTTCTAACTTCGACAGAAGAGTAGGAACAGAGACTGTGTCAAAGGCTTTCTGTAGGTCCAAGAATATCGAAAGGCATTTACGCTTATCATCTAGATTCTTAGCAACAGTTTCCGTTAAGTCGGTAATTGCATCCTCGGTAGAAACACCTTTTTTAAAGCCATATTGATTTTGCGCAATGACATGATGTTTGTATAGAAAGTTCAGTAGACGACCATTTATCAACCTTTCCATAACCTTCGACATTGCCGAAAGAACCGAGATCGGTCTGTAATTATTCACACAGTCCCTGCCCCCTCCCTTAAATACTGGATGGACCAAGGCCCTCTTAAAGGGTTCTGGGTAAATTCCTTTGGCTATTGATATATTAATTATATGTGTGATAACTGGTACAAGAGGTTTGCGACACATTTTTAGGAGAATAGAAGATATTCCGTCCCATCCAGTGGCACAATCATGTCTCAAATTCATGATGGTAGACTCAACCTCAGCATAGTCAACGTCAAGGATGACAAAAGAGTTAGGGGAGGAAGTTTTTGATGGAGAAAATGTCTGTGAAGGGGTTACAATTTTAGAGGCTAGGTCTGAACCTATGCTGGCAAAGAACTTAGCAACTTGATTGGCTGCACTACATGGGTCCGTACATGTTTTTAAAAGCTCTAAAGGAGGGTCACATCGTTTCTTGGTATGAGTTATCTCTTTTATTTTGTTCCAGAGTGTTCTAGGGTTACGTTTAGCTTTTTCTAATTCTGATATTTCATATGCAGTTTTAAGCTTCTTGAGAAGATTATTACAATAATTCAGGTATCGTTTATACGAGATTTGGACGATATCACTATTGGGTGAGTTACGGGCTTTTTTATGGAGTTTATCACGATGTCGAATGCAGCGTAATAAACCCGGAGAAATCCAAGGCTTTAGGTTTCTTGCTTTTTTAGGAACATTGATTATGCGAGTGTGTTTTTTCAGAATTGATTGAACTATGTTTACCAGACAAGAAGCAGCCTTATCAGGGTCATCCGAGTTAGTGACTTGAGTGAAATCCTGACTTTCCATATCTTCTACAACATTAGGATAATCTATTTTTGGGGTCTTATAAGCAGGAGTCGACTGTTTCACTGAACCTGGTCCATCCATACATATTAGTAACGGAAGGTGATCCGTGATGTGGGATTCCAAGACAAGAATACTAGTAGATTTATCGGATTTTAGGAGAACGTGGTCAATACAATTGTTAATTCTAGTGGGGAGGTAATGTCCAGGTAAAAGACCATGGGTGGCGTTGAGGGTTAGGTAATTTGCACTTCGGTCATCTGTATTAGACGGTTTAATATCGATGTTAGCATCACCGATGAGGTATGTACTATTACACTTATTAAGTGTCCCAAGAACACGGTCCAAACTGTCTAGGAAATTATCAAAATCTTCTTTAGTGTTAAAAGAGGGCGAACGATAAACGGCAATGATTGCTAACTCGTTATTGATTTGACAAGTAAGACAGTTACCACTAGTGAACACAGGCTCCTGAACGGTACACTGAATATGGTTTTTTATGTACATTACTACTCCTTCATTCTGATTCTTATTGTTGGATGTAAAGTGGGAGTTATAGCCATCTAACCCAGGAAGGTTTGTGACTTTACTCAACCAACACTCAGTCAGTATAAGAATATCACAATCAACTTTAATCAAGGATAGCAATGCTAAGAGTTGGTCAAAGTTCTTTTTTATGCTGCGAATGTTAATATGTAAAATCGTAGTGGAGGTATTTGATGTCTTCACAAATTTTGTACATTTTTCCGGAGAACAGTAATGAGAATTTGCAACTGAAATATCGTCCAAATCAGATACTATATTATCTACTAAATTGGCCATTTGAGAAAATGAGAACACGAATACAATGGAACCCCACAAGGATAAAGAGAGACTTTAATATATACGGGAAGGTGTACAGTAAATACGGCACTACAAAAATTAGTTACTGTACTAATTGTATAATAATATGTAACTTTTTGTATTCTGTTAGAAGTATGATGTATAAGTGTAAGTGTGTTTATTTGTGTTATTAGAATAAGAATTTGTAAGTGTTGATTGAGGATGTGTTTACAAGGCAAATTAAGAAAAGTATAAAACATAATACTAATAAAACTAAAAATTAACAATTTAGGATTCAAGCACAATAATTGAAGTAAATTACGTGACTTCCGGCGGGAATAATGACTTAGTAATGCGGATCTCGAGGTATTGAGTAGTCATTTCTTCTCTTCTAGCTCGAAAAGGGTAGCCTCGGATTTGACGAGTACCTGCTGGAGTCCTGGTTGCTTGCGCAAAAAGATATTACCGTTTGCGGCCCAACAAAATTTGAATTCGTGCTTTTTTGCGTATTCTCTCGCTAAATAAAATAATATTTTTGTGGAATTAGTCAAGTGTTCGTCAATATACACCGCACGTTTTTGGCCAGTTATACCCAACAGCTCTGTATTCAGTTTATTGTCCTTATTTGGTTGCTTATTGTTGTAGCCTCGAACATGTGATATGAGATCAGACTTAAAATGTACACTTGTAAACTCAGCGACGATCGGTTTGGTGGCTGAGGACCCTGGGATGCGATATATGTCTCGGATGTTGTTCGGTGCAACCGGCAGGTCCACTGTATTCCCAATAGCAGTCATAATCTTCATAAGGTAAGATAAAACGGATCTCTTATATGATAACTTCCTTGTCAGTCCGTCGAAAAAGGCCGAAAAAATCGTTAGTTTGTAGTTTACATAATTTGTAATATTTAGATGTATTGTACTATGTATTATTATTATGTATTGTGATGTATTATCTTGAAAAAAGTAAATAGAATGTATCTCCGACTGTTTTTTTTCAGCCGTACGTTAGTGTGGGGGGCTGTGGTTCGGGAAAAATCAAGGAAAAGTGCTTAATTTTTTCACGTAGGCTTGTGAATGGACTGATTATGATTGATAAGTAAATAATGCTGATTCTAAATTACACATTTGATTTATATAGGTAGATTACATAGATACCTTCTTGTAAATATCTATGTTACCTACGTACACGATACAACAACGAAAATAAAAAATTGATCAACGTGTCTAGTTTGTCACTCATTTTATTTTCCTTGTTCGGTATGTAGATATATAATTAAATAAAAATAATCTATAAAAAAAAAAGGATCAGTGATCGTATCATACTGCAGCTAAATGCTTATGTATAGCCTTGATTTATAGCGAGACATAAAGGAGCTCGTCCAGGGAAGTACGACGCCATATCTATTTCTGTTGCTGTATTCTGGTTTGAAGGTTATGGATGGCCGGCATCACTACAAGCAAGACATTTCAACTTTGTGTTTGCGGCGCGGCGGCGGCGGCGGTGACAACTTGCCATCAGATGGCCGATGGCTTGCTAGCCCATGTCACAACGTAAAGAACCATGTGTGCTCTGGCACACACGGTTCCTCATCTCGGTACCTGCACCGATATGATTCCATAAGTATTCTGTTTGTCCAAAGGTCCGGAACATTAAAATTGCCTTTTGAAATAACCGGTAACTTCTTTAACGACAGCTTCTTCAAAAATATAACCCCATAATAACTTTCATCCTCAGAGCCCTATAACTTCCTCTAATCCACCAATCGCGACAGCTTATCACTGCTATTAATACTAACTGGCTCTTTAAGGCTCTATCAGTCTCATCTTTACGCCATCTAGAGCCGATCGCTGCAGTTACACAGCGACAGTAATTACAGCGACTCTACCGACTGAAGTAGAGCCAAATGAACGTGACCCCAAAACACTGACCTTGGTCATATACTTATAGAAAAAGTCAACATTATAAGTAATGGAAGGCAATAGAGTGATTATATAACACGCGTTGGTTAGTTATGTATTTATTTATGTACATAAATGATTATTAGACAGTTTACTTATATAAAATACCTACTGTCTTTACTATAAATATTATGAATGATCTTATAACATCTGTTCTACTAAAATAATCACGTTATCTATGAGATTGTATAGAAGTAAACAAAGAATTTACTATAGATACTTTATTACAGAAACGCTCGGTCTGCTAATGTTATCTCACTTCCGATGCCATCGGGAAGTACTCGCGCAATTCCTATCTCTCGTTGTGCGAAAATATCGGAATCAAGTAAATGATAATATCTCCTTACTTTACGAAAGCACCAAGCGTCTATCGCTGGCACATCGCAATAATTTCGATGCCACGAAAAAAAATACGTCATAAAAAAGTAACATTGGTTCGAAATTCGAAATGATTGGTGTAAAGGAAACGTAACGCGGCGATGGCGGGGCTATCGATCCGCGCGGCCAGTCGGCGCCGGGCCATCGCGCGAAGCGCACGTATCGCGTCGCCACAAACACACGAATAACCTCACTGGCCACTCGCAGTCGATACCACGACCACACGGACATCAACATCCATCGGTAAGTCTATTTACAATACAGCTTTTTGAAAAACGACTGACATGTACCGCGCGTGATGATAAACAAAATAATTTTCTATGTAATAGTGAGTGTACACGTACTTAATACATATACAAACAAATATGATCTTCCGTAGTGGATGATCTGTGCGCTACAGTTACGTTGTGTACGGAACGCAGTAGCCTCTAGTATACTAATTACATTACGTGATAAAGGAATACTGACTCATACTTAATGTTGTGCTGTACAATTGTACATTAATAATAAGGTAACGTCACACGGATTCGCGCGCGTTTTGTGAACAACTGCAACGTTTTTGAAGCTGTATAACGACAAGATTTCTTGCCGCTTATAAAGTTTTTTTGGAGTATCTTTGTGTGATAAGCTAATTAACAGTTACAGAAGGTTGTATAATATGCATTATCTCAATGAATTTAAAAGTTTTATACAATATGCTATTTCCACCTGTGTAAATAGGTCACCACCACCTCCATATTTTCTCTTCAAATTGAAAACTGCGAGAGTCGATTTCCTAAAATAAGTAATTAGACTGAGATCCTACTTAGATATGGATTAGACTGAGACCCTACTGAATCGTTGTTAGCAACGTTACGTATGAAAACCTCTACAGTCTAAACATCACTCAACGAAATATGCTATGATTTTCCTTCCAAGTGTTTTCCTAAAACATTATCAAAAGCTAATTTCATTTATTTTTCACTAATAATCTGCCATTAATGAAACTGAGTACCCAACAATTAGTATAAATAAGTACCTCAAGCACCATTGCCTTCGGTTTACGTACGTTTGGGCGCAAAGCAATCGTCCTAATCGCTGGACATAACATATTTTAATCGGCGACCCGAGTCCTTGGTTCCTTAGCTCGCTTGACCCGACCCTGCCCGAGAGCTGCCCGAGCAATGCCCAATCACCGCCCCGGGAATTCAGCCGAGCAAAGATTTTAAACAAAACAGTACCTACACCCGAACAATTAAAGAGAACGTGTGGCAAGGTACCGAAGGTCATTAGAATCAAGAACTATTAATGTAGGCAGTTCTATCTGTTATGCAATTAGACATTTGTCAGGGAGTTCCCGGATTCTGGATTCCCAGTTAATGGCAATAGGCTCACCCCTAAAACATAATTAATAAATGGCGAAATGTATGTACTTTACACATCTGCTTACCTAGGAATAAAGGGGTACTGTTAACACAATAGAAAGCAAATAAAATGATAAATATATCTCTGGTACTGTCATTTTCCTTATAGTAAGGAACAAAGGATCCTTTAGATACCGCAGTACGAAGTCCTTGAATGATTCAGCCTATATCTTAGTGTCACTATGGCTCAGCTGGTCCTTGTCATTGCCCCCGAGTATACTGCCCAAGTCGCGCGGGAACAAAACAGCTGACACACACAATATGGCCTCCCTATAATTTACGGCCAGTACTTTATAGGCGATGGGTATGACCGAAGGAAGGAGCACCTTTTTGTGCTCTAGTATGATAAACTACAAAGCTATCAGTTTCCATATGTGAAATGGGAAATGATCTCTGATCTCTCAATATTTAACAATGGTAGTCAACGATCTGATCACCATTTTGCTTAAAGGGCTCGCAATAAAATGTGTCTTTATATGACAAAGGTATCGATTTGTATGTAAGAGTTTAGTTTAGTGTTAGAAACGCCAACAGCGATTCTAAAGCAGTCGCGCTTTTTATTTCTCGAGTCGCAACTTCGCCAGCATGCATGACTGTTGAGAATGAGTTCCTAGTTTTAATTCCCAGGTTTGACAAAATTACTAGGTCTTTCCCCTAAGAAAATTTCAGACACAATCTGGAGTCTGGATTTATTTCCGGTTGATGGCAATAGGCTCGCTATAACATGGGATTTGAAAATATTGTCAGGTTTTCTTGAACCTACATTCTGGAGGTACTGACTAACTATTGTGTTTATTTTATTTTTGTCTTATTTTGTTATTTCTCTATAATGCAGCACCGGTTGACGTCATCACGTCAATGGCGGTTGTCGCTGAAAACCAGCGCTGGGGCTCTGTCTCGTATAGGGTCGCAGCATTATGCTGAGCGGTGGCCGTTTTAAGTGGATGTGACGCATATTTTCCCCCAAATTGTTATTTTCGTGTTAATTATTTTTTTCTTTGCTTGCGTCATGTGTACCGCTTAGAAACGTATTTTCTTTCTAGGTCCTTTCACTGATACTATTCGGCCACTACTAATGAGATTGACAGAACTTTTTACAAAACCCGAGACAGATTCCGCAGGCCGTGTCTAGGATTATACGCCATTGTAACGCTCAGACGCTCTAATGAAAGGCTTTCACTCAAACTCTGCAATTACTAGGCAATATTAATTATAATAATTAAACCGCATCACACTGATCTAAAATGAGTCTTATCTAGATGTTGTTTCGATACATTTTCGCATGTGCCGTGCATCTTAATTAAGCCCGCTAGTTTGGAAGGGCACTGGTCTGACCCCAGCATCAGACGATTTGAAAAACAGGTGAAGAAGTGGATGTTTTAGACTTTAAATGCTTTGTTGTGGAGGGACAGTCAGTGATGATAGCTGCAATAGTACGGATATAATCCTGAGTTACTATTGTAATATAAGCAGTGATAGCCGATAGGTGTGACCGTCAGACTGACAAGTCGTAGGTCTCGAGTTCGAACCCAAGGCACGCACCTCGGACTTTTCGGATTCATGTGCGTATTATATAATTATCATTTGCTCAAAAAACGGTGAAGGAAAACATCGTGAGGAAACCGGCCATGCCTGAGAGATATTTCTCGACGGCGTGTGAAGCCAAGTCAGAGGCCCGTGGGCGGCTTTAAAACTCTGACATTAGGTTAGTTTACTAACCACACGAAAAGAAGAAGAAGATTGTAATATATATTATGTTGTATAGATTTCAACATGCTTTCAAAAATAGTGACATAAAAGAATTGTATTTATGATGTTTCCCCAAAGATACAAGGTAACCGGCTATACAGCACGTAAACAGTGTTGATAGAGTAAGAGCTCAATAATAATTAACATACTATCCGAGTCTACAGTATTCGGCGAATACCTTTTCAGCCTTTAAAGTTTAGTTTACTTTTAATCACACAATTTATAATCGAACAAACTACTTATTTTAGTCAATTTACAAAGACATCTTATGAGTCATAATGATAAACCACCCCATTGTACAGAGCTACCACAAGTGCTTCCTGCGGGCCTGCTCCTCCCATGACTCTGTAACGTGGAGAAGATGACGGATGTTCTTTGGAAGGTCAAGTTATTGCTCACTGCCAAAGTTTGTCGGATCGAGGTCACCCGCCCGAGACGCGCCATTGTTCACACTTGTAACACTAAAGATTTGGATATATTATCCTCCATGTTAGTAGCGGATTTTTGGCTTTTATATAAAATTTGCATTGATTCCGTTCATATATCTTTGAATGGAGATGAATATAAGAATACCCTAGTTCTGGCACTGTAGTTTCTTATTGTTACTCTTCTTGTTTTCAATGAAGAGATTAGATTGTAATTTTTTCATTAAGGTTAATAACGGTGCTGACAATCCAGGGTGCGCCAATCGTACGTCAAAAACGCCTCAGGGAATTATATCGTATATTTATATATATATCGAATACACAAAAATAAGTAAAAATCACATTTGATCTCGAGAGTCGCAGATAAAATGCAATACTTACTAATTGTTACGTACACCAAGATCATTCAGTCAAGTTCATCGTCATCGAAGCTTACAGAGTACGTAATCCTGATGCGTGTGCCAATTCGCATGAAATCTCTGAATACTCACGCAATCAATGAAAGCTATTCATCGTGTCATAGCTGATGTAATTCTATGCTAAGATAGTATTATGTATACATTGTGCCGTATGAGGAAATATTATATTAACTAGACAGTCTTATCGCTTAAAGCAATTTATGGAATATGGCCATTAAATGATAATTATCACTAAATGATGCATGTGCAGTGTACTCATAATAATAGGTCTTTACCTATGTAATTGGAGATTCTATAACCAGCATTTTCAGATTTAATTATCTGTGGATTGGCGCGCAATTCGAAATTCAAATTAATTTTATTCGAAAGACGTGTTAATTTAATTTCAAATTCAGTCATTTATTTTTAGATAGTTTTTTGTTTTTGTGAAATTGTGGTAGTTTTTGGCGCCATGGATAAACTGAAAATTCGTATCATTTTTTAATATGAGTTTCTACCTGAAAATACCGCTGCGCAAACAACACGAAACATTAACGAAGTGTACGGGCCTAACACTGCTTGCATAAATAAACACGGTCCATTATTGGTTCAATCGTTTTAAATCTGGAAATTTTGAGTTGAAGAACGAGCCTCGTGGTCGGCCCGTAACCATTGTCGACAACGACGAATTGAAGGTGATAGTGGAAGCGGATCCAATTCAATCTACGGCTGAGCTTGCTGCGGGCCTTGGAATTAGTGTCAAAACAACATTAAAGCACTTGCGTCAAATCGGAAAGATAAAAAAGCTAGATAAGTGGGTGCCACACGAACTAAGCGACCAACAGCGAGATTTACGCGTCGAAGCATGCATAGCACTACTGAATCGGCATAGAAACGAGGGAATTCTTAATCGAATTGTTACCTGCGATGAAAAGTCGATCCTGTACGACAACCGTATGCGTTCGTCTCAGTGGGTGGACCCGGGTACAGAACCTAATCAGTGCGCTAAAAAAAGATTACTCATAGGAAGATGATGGTGACTGTCTAGTGGACCAGTGCCGGACTTGTACGTCACAGTTTCTTACCGAATGACACAACAGTGACGGCAGATTCTGATGTCTATTGCCAAGACTTGCAAACAATGATGGAGAAGCTCGTAATTCAACAACCAAGACTAGTCAATCGCTCTTCCCCATTGCTTCTCCACGACAACGCGCGAGCTCACACTTCACGACAGACTATCGCAAAGCTACAAGAGTTACAGCTGGAAGCTCTCTGTCACCCATCGTACTCACCGGACCTTGCCCCAACAGATTATAATAATTTGGTCCAGTACTTTGATTAGCTGAAAGAAAAAAAAAAAAAAAAAAATATATTTTAAAATTATCATACAAATCTCCAATTTCATAGGTAAAAACCTAATATTTGTAATTTCATTATATCCAATATTCTGGAGAAAATCACACTTGTATTGCTCTAAATGTTTACATTTCGTTCCACTTAATTGTACCTTGGGTTGCTTCTGTGAGAAATTGCACGTATTTTGTTGCCATTGACGGGTCTGTTCTTAAGAATTAAAGGATTAAGGAATTAAGTCATCAATGCAGTTAAAGTCTCCGTAGCGGAACCCCTTTGTGTCGCGATAGACGGGGATAGCGGGGCGGGGGAGCTGTGTTCACTTGGCGAGCAGTTGGTAATTGGATACATTGTCTGTTCTTGAAGGTAGGTAATTATTTCTCTCAAAATACTGAAAATGTTTATTCGCTCTACTGGATAGTTTCTGAATTGCTATTTCAGGTATAGTTTTTATAAATAACTCGCAGTAGAAGATCGCTTTTTCGTGAGACTCTGGAACTATCTTAATTTCCAAAATATTCTCGCCGCTAATCAATATAGTTTTAGATCAGGAAAAAATACAGAAGGTGCTGTTTTGGAACTAAATGGTACCAATGCAAAAAATAAAAGAAATACTAAAAACGATTGCAATCTTTCTAAGGCTTTTGATACTGTCTCCGACCCCTCTTTCTCACAAAACTGCAACAAATCGACATTAGACGCTTGCCCCTTGATATTTTCAAGAGTTACTTGACAGACAGTTCTCAAGCTGTTAATATAGGTAACTTTACCAGTAATGAAGAGGTCCTTAGTTAAGATATACCCTTTTTCTAATTTATATAAATGACCTAATAAATAGGTGTTGGCGAAGATGAATTGTGATGCAACTGTGAGGATACCAATATCTTTGAAAAAATCTGTCAGAGAAACTCTGACACCTAGCTGGTGAATTGCTCGTTTTTGGAGGGCAAATATATTTTGAATATCAGCAGCTTTGCCCCACAGCAGAATACCGTAGGACATAACGCTATGGAAATAACTAAAATAGAATCGCTCTCCATGACGCTATGAAATCCCGCTGGAGCTCTGTCCGCTGTGTCGCGATTTCTTGCGGCAGCGGAGTCAAGCCCCGGCGTTTCGCCTCCTCGCGCCACTCCCAAATGTGCGCGAGGACCAATCTATCCACCTACCTCACGGGAGTGTACAGCGCTCACGGATAAGTGGCTCCAAAGCCTGACGTATGAGGAGTTAGAAATCTGGTGACACATACTTCCCTATGACTACTACCTAAGTATACAATACAGACACAAACAGATACACTGCATACATACAATATACACACACATATCACATTAGAGAACTGAAACATTTAACCTAACTTACTTTCAATGTTTTGATAATTTCAATAATTTATTAATATAATGTTTAAAAATAATAGTATATAAATGCAATCTTAATTATAGTTAAGTTAAATAGTTCAATATTTTAGTTAAGTTAAATAGTTTTATACTTATTTTTACTCTATGTTCTTTTATAACTATTTTTTTTTTTATTGTGTTTGTATTATAAATATTGGAACACCGACGTCCCCCCTCTAGGTGGGCGATAATGGCTGCAACATAGTTTTTTTTAAACTAATGTAGCCTATGTAAGCCTATTTACCTAAACCTATTTTTTTGTGTTAACAATCACACAAAAAATTGTGAACCTGTCTTTGTTCCAATAAATATTTGCAAGTGTATAGAATGCCGCTAGTGGCATTATAGTCGTGCTGCCTCGGCTCGGCTAAAGTGGCGTAAGCATTGCATTGTCACTGTCACTTGTTATTTTATTTTATTGTTGAGGTTAGTTCGCCGCCCTTTGTATTGATTGATCGTATTTGTTTTAGTTAATTATATCAAAAGTCATTGCAATGACTGAATTTACGAAAAATTAAGTAGCAAATGAAAATGGCTGAAAGGTAGGTTAGTTTAGGTTAGAACTGTGATCACGCAACGCACGAGCCGAGCGAGCGAAGCGCGCGGTGCCGCGGCAGCGGCCGGTGAGTGCCAGGGTCCGTTTAGGCACAAGATAATGTGATGTTTTGGAAATGTGGTGTTTTACAGCGAACTAAACTCAACAATCAAACAAAATGACAAGTAACAGTGACTCAATGCCTGTGACAATGACGAAGCAATGCTTACGGCACTTTAGCCGGGCCGAGGTAGCGCCACTATTATGCCACAAGAGTCAATTTATCCGATAGGGACAGGGAAAATATTTGAAATAATATTGTCAGGGCTCATGTGATTACAGGCACATTTCAGCGCTGTCTCTGAAGCCTCTAATATTTCAGATGACCGCTTACCATTAGGTGGAACGCCTGCTTCTTTACAAACTTATACGATACTTAAAGAACATTTACATTTTAGAGCATTAATATTCTCAACTTGTTCTCGACAAAATATTGAATAACCAGCAAGGTCAAAGTCAAAGTATTTATTTGTGTGTTTTTTGGTGATACAAAAGGTCTTATAATTAGGTTATGGTAACTCAAAAAACTACCCATTAGGGCCATACACAATTTAACAATATAAGAATTTAAAATCGATATAACATTCAAATTAACAAACATTTCAATATTTAGGTTAAGTACAATCAACAATTTATGTAATAAACATTTAGAACGCAATTAGTCATTATAAATAATATTCAGAGTACAATTAATTAATCAAGTTTTTTGAAATTGTCAAGCAATACATAATTATCAGCTTAGTTTATTACAATTTGTCAAGAAGGAAATTATTCGTCAATGGTATAGTAGCATTTTTCAATTAAAAAGTTATTTAGTTTTCGTTTAAATTGCGTCAAGTTTAAATCTTTAATGTCATTTGGAATTTTATTTAATATTTTCGGAGCCATGCAGAGAATGCTTTTGTGCATAAGGGCGGTCTTTGACGCCCTTAGACATAATTCGTGACGATATTCTTGCCTTGTCGATCTAAAGCGTTGCTCTGAAGCTTTTTTAAACAGTTCACTATTTTTCTTGACGAACAATGCGGTCTCGTATATGTAAAGACATGGTAATGTTAATATTTTAAGTGATTTAAAATGCGGTTGACAGCTTTCCGTTGGTTTAAGATTACATATTGATCTAATGCACCTCTTCTGTGCTTTAAAAATGTTATTCTTTTCGCAGGAATTTCCCCAAAAAATTACTCCGTAACGTAATATGAAATCTACATAGCCATAATACGCAGCTACAACAGCTGTCTGATTAACAATTTTCGTAAGTTTATATAGAGCAAAGGCGAACCTACTTAATTTTGTGATAAGAATTGATGCATGTTCTTTCCAAGTCAGTTTAGAGTCAATAGTCAAGCCTAGAAATTTTATATGCTCTACTTCTTCAATTCTGTTATCGTCAAAAGTTATATTAATGTCAGGAGTGGTCAATCTTTGTCGAAACTGCATAATTTTAGTTTTATTTAAATTTAGTTTTAGATTATTATGTTCAAGCCAGTTAATTGATTGTTGCAATGCGTCTTTGATGTCACATTCATAGTTTCTATTTTTATTACGTCTTACAATTATCGTGCTGTCATCGGCGAAAAGAACCATAGGAAAAGCAACGTGTTTTGGAAAGTCATTTATGTAAGCTAAAAACAACGGCGGACCCAATACGCTGCCCTGTGGTACACCAAAAGTAATTTTACGTTTCCCTGAAATATATTTAAGTTCTTTTTTTTCCTTTTTAGAAATCCGTCTAATTTCCGTACACTGCGTTCTATTATCTAAATAAGATTGTATAAGAGAAAGTGCATTGCCTCTTATTCCTAAGGTACCTAGGTACTCTAAAATATTTTTATACATATACTTATTTATTGATATTGCTTTCTTTAATATTCCATCCGACATCAATAAAATGCTCGTGATCTTTGTTAAAATGTAATTCAGAGAGAAGAATTTTATCTGAGACAGTCAAAGGACTTGTCTGGGCGAATAAAATGGATGCAAAATCATAATATTTTGTATTAAACTTGTAGATCGATCATTTTAAGCTTGTCCGTAGAAGCACGGTTACATACAATCGGTATTGAGACCTTCTATTTAATTCCATCATTTATTTTGGAAAACATCCTTATTGTATTAATATTAGAACATAGCAAATATGTCGCGTATTTTGTGTGTATGTCTTTGCTCTTGGTTTTTTTATTTTATTAGTAGACTTGTTCTTTTTTCTGTTAAACCGTAGATATTTCCCTTTTTCTTCGTTGTATTGATGATTCCAAATTATGAGTTTTCACCAGAATAGAATGATTATAATACATATTGTGTAGAAAATGATGGACAAAACCTAAATGAAAATTGTTAAAGACTCAGTCCTATTAAAATGTCTTACAAGAACTTGTCCTTTGAATTGTATTAGACGCTCAATACTTAAAAGCAGTTTGCACCCTAATTAACTGTTTTCCCTTTCTATTTCCAAACCTCATTATACATCCAAGTACATACATAATCTCACGCATTTTTCCCATGGGGGCAGGCAGAAATCACCTGCTACAATCCTTACATAGGTACTCCTTTTGCTTCAATATGACCGTACTCTATAGGTAGTTCTCTTCACACTTAGGTACAATAATCAAGAACAAATTGGGTCTTACTTCTAATTCCTTCTTATTAGATGAGTACCTGCTATACGCTGCTGAATGCAGTTGAATGGCTCACAACAGACCGCTTACCACTGAACCGCGTCATTGCTACCGCGGGCTGTTAGATTCACTTATCTACATACTAATTGAATGCTACTTGATGCCAACTTGTGATTAGATGTGCAAGTTTCTTCATTATGTAAATGAAACACTAATTAATATTCCGGGACCCAAAAGTGGTCATTGGTTGGTGGTTCCATTGATTTGGTAAGGTCAAAAGCATACAAAGTCATGTGAGTGAAGCCGCGGTTCTCTACTGTATTTTTATGAGTTTTAGTAGATCGTTTCTCCTAGATATAAAAAGTTTCGAATGTATAAAAAGCAGAAAATGCCTGGTTCTTTACATTTATGTGCTTGAAGTATTAATAAATAAATATACCTACGCTTTACACAGTTGAATAATGAAAAGAAAAATATGTAATTAAAGCCCTTGGCTACATTTATTTGCTATTAACTGTGTCACGCGGTATCTATAACTGGCGGTACCTAAAAGCTGCTGGGATAAGCAGCTATGCTTTTTTTTCTCAAACATGCTTAGAAATTCGAGCATTTATTTTGACAACCTTCTTCTAGATACTTAACGAAAATGCTGTACTGTTCGAATACATGCGAGCAGGCGGCCGGCAATGTTACTATGAAAATCCTTATCTGTTGTGTAATTTAAAAGTGGATCGAACTTTTTACTTCGACACATGACAACCAAGGAGGTAAATTATCAAAGATTTTATTTAAATTTCGATTTGGTTTGCAAATAGAGCAGTTTATGAAAAAATATCGTTATTCGTTATGAATTCTGGAATTTATAATTAATTTAGGTACTTAGTATGAATTTCCGCACTTTAATACACACAATTATTTGAGAAAAGTATTATACAAGCCTTGGTAGCAACCGGGCATTGATGGGCTCACCTATGTGTGCCTCGGCCCATTTTTTCACTTTGGCAGGTCGCGGCAGTATTGTACTATTTTTTTTTACCGAAATATGTAATCTCTTTACCACGGTAATATGATAATATTACTGTGTCTTTACTCTTGGCTAGGTTCTTAAATCTCAATAGTTACTGCCAAAATACACATTTTGAATTAATGCCATCTGGCGACCGCAACTAAAGTTTTAATGACCTACAGCAATAAATGTCGCTAATGTCGTCATTTAATTTTAAAATTCAAATGCGAATAATTATGAATGCAAGAGTGGATTAAAAGTAAGCATTAGGTCTCATTATTGTCGTCTGGGTTCGCAGACGTTTCTCTTGTAGTGCTCTCATCTCATCTGTCCAGAGTTCCAGACTCTAGTCATCGCGGTTGTTTTGTCTCATTGTTATTAAATTAAGAAGTCTTAGTTTGTGCCTGAGCATTGTCGGAGGCTACCTGAGCTTATCATTCGTTTTTTTCCAGTCTGCGTCTGCTTAAACTTAATTAATTGAATTAGTTTTTTGAAGAAAAAGATTATTTACTGTTTTGTTTAAGAATTCAAGTAAGTTTTTATATTACAGTAAGGTTGGTCTTGTTCATGTTGACCGTCGTCTTTGTAACATTTTGTGCTGATAGTGATGCATCGGTTGACATCCATAATAATAAACGTTAGTAAAATCCGAGTAGTTAATTCAAAGAGGTTTTCTTTTCAGTGAAAACTTGGAAACTTCTTGTGCAACATGTTAAGCTCAGCAAAATTCTACAGCATGTAACAGAAAGGTGTTGTCAAATTAAAAGGTGTCGTACAGTACAGATCATCAAACTGAACAACTTTGTCCACATCATTTGGACACATCACAGTCGCGAAAATATTATCAACTGCCCCATACAAAGCTTCAATACTTACTCAAACGTATGGGACGGCTGATTATTCATTTACATAGTGAAAGATGTTTGTACCTACATCTTTACTGAACATGAATTTGTCCATAAATTATGATATTCCTGTATTATGCTTAAAACTTAGCATGTTTACATGCCTATCGAATGTATGACATGATTGTATAGTCTGTGGTCGCGAGTGTCGCGACGCGTGATGTCGGCACATCGGCTGTCACTGTAAACAGCTGTTCGATCACACACCGCATTTTCAGCACAAATTATAATATTTTGTTAAAATTTATTGCAAAGTTCCGCCAATATTTTCAAGAGCAAAATTTGCGTTTATAAATCCGGTACCACATATAATGCTACGTACAGATACCCAATCCCAATACAAAGAAATGAATCCTCCCTAAGTCTGAATATTGAGTTGCCAATTTTTCTCTCGCCATTTTTTTTACAAAATTCAAACAACACACACATTTCAACTGTCTGTGATTTGTACTGTTGAGGAGTTCCCTCGTCTGAAGCCAATTCAAAATTCAAAAGACATTTATTCAAACTAGGCTGAGAATCAGCACTTTTCGAACTTCAAAGTTACATAAGACAGTCTCTCAAAACGCCCACCCTTCACCACTTCCTAGTGCTTTAGCCGGGAAGAAGAAGTGGCGCAACAAACTCCTCAGCAGCACAGCTGTTCAGTTAGAAAAACATGATTATATATAATAGTGTGCAAAATAATTTACATTCCGCAACACAAAACATAATTTAAATTATAAATGAAAAACCCATGCCAATATACCAGCCAACATTATCGAGAACTATACTCAGACAGAAATAAAATTAAAGACTAAACGTAAACAATATCTAAATAAAAGCCTCCAGGCATAAAAGAGCGTGCCCGCTTACACATACCTTTATATAGGGTGGTATGACACCCCACTTCAAGCTCACTTGACCTAAGTTTTGTAGCTGGAAGTTATAAGTGATGGGATCCTGCCGTTTTGCCGAAAAGATTTTGCCAAAAAATCACTACCCAAACAAATTTTTGCAACCTTTTTTTATACCAATGCAATGTTTGGAATTATTTTAGTACGCACATTTTCATTTGGTCAAATTTTTACTTGGCAGAATATTATCAAGGATAATGTCATTTAGGCATTTGGTCTTTAATATAATTATTTATTACAGCAAACAACCTTTAGACAATAAACGTTTCGTCATACGATTTGGTATGACAAAAATATAAAGGTTAGGTTAGGTTAGGGTAAAACTGTGACCTACGCACGAGCCGAGCGAGCGAAGCGAGCGGTGCCGCGGCAGCGGCCGGCGAGTGCCAAAAATGACTAGATTATATAGAAAGAAACTATGGAAAAAAACAGGCTGCCTGAAACTGAACTAGTTACACGAAATTAATTATTTAAAAAAAATCTACTAAATATTTGGCAATTTTTTTTTTGCGTAAAATGACTAATTCCAACTGAAATATTTGACTACATAAAAATTGATAAAAGTTCTAGTTGGTAAACAAGTTATTGTATAAACGTTCACATGCTAAACATTAGGTTTGCGTTACAATTATTTGTAAAGATATTTTTTGCTAAGTAATTATTTGGCAAATGAAATTATGCAAAAAATTGTTTGGGAAGTGATAATTTGGCAATTTCTTTTCGATGAAACAAGGGAGACCCTATAAGTGATATACTAGGACCATCGAAGTAAAATAAATAAACAGTTAATTACTAAGAACAATAACAAAACCATGATCAGCAAGAAGACCAGTCACCACAAGCAGCACCCATTCACGAGCATAACGCAAAGGTCAGCCATTACCATCCTCGCCGTATGTGAGGGAAGGAGGCAACCCGACCCCCGACGCTATCGCAAGCAGTGACATCTGAGGGAGCATGACGAAGTTACTGCCGGTTGTTCAGAAAAATAATAATATACCTAATCAATTGTCAAGGTCGCTAGCTAACCACATATTGCAATACAACTCATAGAAACACATTATAATGAGTATATTATGTCAACAATAAATTAAAATTAATTGACATATAAAGTCAAATAAAATAAACAATTATATAAACTCATATAACTGTAGCTAACACAGTAAGTAAGCTAATTCTGGAGAAAGAACATTCAAAGATTATCTTGAGTTAATCACAGCGACCATGACAGGTGACAGGAAGCATGTCTAAAAGTCGTTATGATGTCCAGTTAACAGTAATAAACACAATACAATAATAGACATAAGGTCATTTAAATAAGTCAGACTGAATAGATTAAAATATTAACAATAATAAGGAATAGGTAATAATTACAACCATGTCATGTCATGTCATTATCGTAAGTGATTAAATTGAATTATGGTGTCATTTTACAATACAAAATATAAATTTCACTGAAATAAACAATATTTATGTCTTGATCAGACCGGATCTTTAAGGTAGACGGAAAAAAGAAAAAAACAAGTTATATTCGAAAATTGTGAAGGTATATAATAACTAAATATAATAACTATTCATTCTGATAACTTTTCATTCTGACACATAGATGTACTTTCTCACCGAATCTCAAGGTTTTAATCGATAAGTAACTGCTTTTATATTTAAAACGGGGTGATTGTGAAGTTGTAACATTTTTCTTGTTCTTTAATATCTTCTCGTAGGGAAAATGTTATAATACAATGTTGCAATGTTTTAGGTATAAAAATGAATCTGAGTGTATATTTATGTTTTTTTCTTAATGCTAGGGGCTTTAGACGTAATAAACACGTATGTATTTTATAAATTCAATGTTTATGCTCTAGGTAGGTAGGTACTGCGTGATCAGTAAACAAACGTGAGTCACCTGGAGGTACTGCGTGATGTAGTCAAGCCAAGGCTTGTAATCGTAATTTTCTAAAAAAAAATGCGCGGATATTCTAATTAAGTAAATTTATTATAAATTCCAGAATCAATGACAAACAACGATACATTTTCACGTGCCAATATGTTCATATGTTTCTTTTTTACTTTAAACAGCTCTATTTGCAAACCAAATCGAAATTTGTTTCAAAACTAGAATTATTAAAGAATTTACCTTACTTGGACTAGATTTAGATAATCATAATTATGTACACTGGAAGACACACATCCAAAAAATTTGATAAATTATTTCAAGTTTTATATGCTCACCGTCAAATTAAAAAAACCACCAATCTTCAAACAGTACCTACCACCTACTGTGCGTATGCGTATGCATGGCTGAGCTACAGCGTCACCCTTTGGGGACATAGCACGGACGCACCAACACCCTTCAAAGGAAATGATTAGGAACCTCTCTTCCAAAATGATAATATTTTAACCCTCCCCAGTATATTAGAGACTTGCTTTGTTCGTAAGCATCAAGAATTTTATACAAAACGCGAAGTTAACCAATCACGTTACACGTTACACACACTGTGACATAAATCAAAATTAAACAGTCCAACTTCCCGGTTAAAATACATTCTACAAGTCCTTTTGAAATATCCATAAAAATATATAACAAACTACCTACATGAATTAATAAAAAACCAGCCAAGTGCGAGTCGGACTCACTCGCGCACTAAGGGTTCCGTACCATTATCTATAAAAACGGCAAAAAATCATGTCTGTTGTATGGAAGCCACACTTAAATATTTGTTTTATTCTGTTTTTAGTATTTGTTGTTATAGCGGCAACAGAAATACATCATCTTTGAAAATTTCAACCGTCTAAATATCACGGTTCATGAGATACAGCCTGGTGACAGACAGACAGCATAGCTTCAGCTTTCTTAGTAACTCTAAAAAGAAGGTAAATTAAATATATTTATAAAAACAACTGAAACAATTTTTAATAAGAAAATGCGTAAAGTTTAAACGAATATTAAACGTTAAAATAAAAGTGCTAACATAGGTAATCTATTTATGTAAAAAAAAAAGTATTCTTATGTATTTCTATGAAGGCGACGTGTCACTAGCTACGGAAAGTAATTCATAGAAGCCAGTCGTGTCGCGGCGACCCGTCGCCTGCAGTAGTCGCCTGCGGTCGGCTACGGAATGGTACCTTAAGGAAAAATATGAAGTAAGAAATGATCAGTAAAACCAGATAGGAGTAAGGAAAACAGTCATTCCTGCTGTTTAAAGTCGCCATCCGTCTCTGTGTACTGCATGTAGTTGTAGTTAACGCGGTGTTTTCCGTTGAAAACGTTATAATATAAAATGGAACCGGCTTTTCTTAATGTTTTATTAACAGAAGTTTCTTGTAAAATAAAGCGGACAAACTTTTAGTAAACCCAATTATTTGTTATTGTATCTCGTTTAGTTGTACCGAGCTCAACTGGCACAATAATATAGATTAATCCTTAGTTTGACGACGGCACTGACTCCTCACCATGACGGCCTAACGAAGCACAGACATCTATCTTGAGGCCCAACTTACCTAATTGTGGCTATAGATACAGAAAAATCGGAAAAGTCCAAGTAACTCTATGTATTAACAGTTTACATATCCAGAACAAAATCCTGGCATCAATCTTACCGAAAACACAAAATCTTTTATTTTTTATTTATTATTTACTTTTAATACATATTTTGAATAAAACTACAAAGTAGCTTACAGTTTAAAAGCACCAAAATGCCTAAGTATATACTGGACATCATTATCACAAAATGCCTAAGTATATACTGGACATCATTATCACAAAATGCCTAAGTATATACTGGACATCATTATCACAAAATGCCTAAGTATATACTAGACATCATTATCACAAAATGCCTAAGTATATACTGGACATCATTATCACAAAAATTACAAAGAAATTCAAATTCAATGAAATCATGATTCTGAAACTCGGCAATCGTCTATCAAGATCGGCAAATGTTCCACAATCCGAGCAACTTTCCGCAACTCTGTAGTAATTCAGCAATTTCCGTAACGACCCGACATTTTGCCGAATCCCCCCGCACATGCTCGTGATAACATTGCAGCTACTGTTGATAACAATGATGCAGCGAGGAATCTGCTACCAGAACTTTGCTTAAATTATTTCACAATACTATCGGTGCTATCTTCAGAGAAAATAGAAGTATTGTGACGAGATTTTTTGTCTCTCTTTTCTGCATTTTTTTTTTTCAATTGACTTGACTGCCTCGTTGGTCTAGTGGTCGCAAGCGCTACTGCTGAGCATGAGGTCTTGGGTTCGATTCCCGGGTCGTGCAGTGTTATTGGGTTCTTCTATCTGGAATTTCTCAGTAGCAGCCCGGGGTCTGGATTTGTGCCCGGTTAATGGCAATAGGCTCGCCCTCTATTACATGGGACTTAAACATAACTGGCGAAATGTGGGTGTACCTGCAACAGGTACACCTCTGCCCAACCCTTCGGGGAAACAAGGCGTGATGTTTTGTTATGTTTTGTTCATTTTCCTTGGAGACGTGACATAATGTAAATATTGTCATTAGGGCGTTTTTTTAATGCCATATTTTGGTATATCCAAATGTGATCTGTGTTTTGACGGACTTCCGAAGTCCGTTACGGACACCCTCGTCCCTATGGACTACGCACACTTTTAATACTTAACCCTCCAATAAACAACTACTATCCTATACTATTAAACGAGCAATATTTCTCAAATCACGTTCTCGAAAACGGCTCTAACGATTTCGATGAAAGTTGCAATGTAGGGATTTACTGGGGTGAAAATTTCGTTCTCTCCGTATTTTCACCCGAGCAGTTCGGTCACCCAAAGTTTAGAACAAGATGGCCTTAGAATAATGACATGGCACCATGGAATTAGATGATTGATGTATAATAAAGGTTATTTGTATCATTTGCCCTCAATATCAAAATATAACAATTAGACCTTCGATTATTGTTGTAAAAATGCTTTGAAACAAATTCTATTTTCGTCCCTAAATTAAAAAAAAATGTGTCATAACACCGAGGTTTCTAAATAATAACTTGAAAATAAAGCATTATCTCCGTACTCTGAGAATGGCCGCGGGTTGGGTACATTAATATAATTAATGTTGCTCATGTAAAGTTTTTCCTGTCAGCGTCAGAGCTCGTGGCCCGCAGTCATTGACGTGTGCCGTGTGCCGGCGGACGGCACGAGGGTGGTCTTGTAAAACAAGCAGCAATGATATATAACGAGAACATTTCAGATAATTAAGCGAGGATGTTTTGGTAACATGTTTCCACTTAAAAAGAACAAAATGTTATTTTTAAGTGGAAACATAATCTGACTATGTTTACTATGTTAGGTACTTAAATAAGTTTACACTTAACATCACGCCTGTATGCCTCAAACGAGTACGCAGAGGTGTAAGCACGCCCCCATGCCGCCACTTATGTGTAAGCTTTATAAAAAAGGGTGAGCCCATTGCCATGACCAGGAACAAGTCCAGACTCCACGCAGCTACTCAGCAATTTTATATGGAAAAACCCAAAAACACTGCCGGATCTGGGAATCAAACCCAGGACCTCATGCTCAGCAGTCTCACTTGAGACCAATAGACTAACGAAGCAATCATATTGGTATCTAGAAAGTACAGGTATAATACGGCAAAAGCAAGTTTCATACCTAGCTACTTTCCTGCTTTATAAAAAGAACTGTATTCTCTCCCGCACTGTACGCTTTTCTAAAAGCCGGCGCAGGATTTCCCCGCGTCAGTAATGTTTTCATAAACTCTGCTCCACTCGGCGCGGTATTAGCCGATCGACTTCGGAAGTCACGCTTTATCTGATGCGGGAACGGCCTTCCCATCTCCGCTGAGTGCTCAATATGTTTGTGTGAGGTAGGTGTGAGGAACTTGCAGAAGGTAGTTTTGATAGAAATAAGAACGTTTTGCAATTAATCAAATATTACGTGGGACAAGTGTACTCTGGCCCTCGTAACATTGGCACTTTATTTCGCATTAAATATTAGATTATTCAACAAGTGAAAGAAAAGGGAATTTAATTCGACGGACTAAGTTGGATCCCGAGAGCAGTGAAGGATTCTAGATTTGAATCCTGAGCGGAGCGACGGATACAAGGACCGAGATTTTTTTCACGATTTGTGTATTCTACTTTTTTACCATTGACTGCGAGAAATTAAATAGCTGCTGTAATATTTACTGCTTTAGAACGAAATGATTCTGGCCCCCGGTCAGTCGGTCTCATTTTCTTCACTGGAAGAACTCATATTATAATAGATTTTCCAATGACATTAAAACAACCACGATAACAGATAGAAAAGAACCTAACTAAAAATGGCGGGATATTTAAAAAAAAAAGTATAGCTCTATGGTATAGCTCCATTTAGCCAGCCAGTACTTTCAGCATGTTTTATTTATTTTTTGTACATAATTCGTACAATTCATGCTTGTTCCGAATTAAAATGTTTTTATTCACTCAGTGAGTAAAAGAGGGTTAATTTACTGTTACCGATTAATAAAATGCCCTTTTTCAAGTGGTATTTGTAAAATAGTATATGTATTATGCAATTAGTAATAAAGCGAGGGCCATAGATGAATCACGAGCAAGTGAAGGATTCTAACGTGCGTAACGTAGCAAGTGACCGTAGGGAGTGTTAGAATCCAGAGCGACGCGAGTGATTCATGGCCCTCAATATAAATCCGTCTTACTCAAGAGTTGCATACTATACTTTATACCATGACTACGAGAAAAAGAAAGATTTAAGCGAAAGATTTAAAAAAGGAAGGTTAAATGAATTAAAATGCACATTAAAATTGGAAACTTTGTGTTCGTACAAATTACGGTATTCAAAATAGCGCCAATATACTAATAAGACAACAAAGAACACAAAACAGTTTTTATTCTAATGCTAAAGTCCTTGTCGAAAATGTCGACCAATCAAATCTCGAGAAGTTATTTGCACAAGGAGTTTAAATCGAGTATTTTTTCGCAAGGAGGTTGTTAACATTGAGATGCAGGTCGAATATATTGTTCTAAATTCAAACTCAAAAATAGTGATTAAAACTACTTTTTATTAATGCTTTTTATATTTTTTATTAAATAACACTTAGCCTGACCTGGGAATCAAACTCAGGACCTCATGCTGAGCGATAGCGCTTGCGACCATTAGAACAAAGAGGCAGTGATAGAAGTCAAAGGCAGTCTAAGAAGCAGTTGTTCTTTTATCTTTCTATACAGGGTGTTTGGCGCATGGACCGACACAATTTTTTCAGGGATTTGGGAGGTCATTAGCTAGGTTCTACCCATACACCCTTTGTCCCAAATGTCACGGTTGGTTACATATGATTATTTTTTTAAAATGAAAAAAATTCCCAAAATGTGTCCTTTAATTTGAAATAACTTTTTTGTTTGTGGGTGTAGTGGCACAAAACAAAATTTGTTGCATTCTCCAAAGTCCTTTAAATCTAAAAACATCTTTGTTTTATACAACTGGTTTCAAGAAAATTCCTTACAAGCTTCCAAAGTTAATTTTTGTATTTAATGAATGAAATTTTACAACTTCTAAATTAATTATAAAAAAAACTAAAAGCTATTTTGAACTTAGCTAGAACCTAGCTAATGACCTCCCGAATCCCTGAAAAAATTGTGTCGGTCCATGCGCCAAACACCCTGTATAGGGGCTTTAGGTACAGTATCTATGGGAGAAACATTTATATGATGGGCTCATTTACTTTGATAAGCGCTGTGTACTGATCGAGAGAGGTGCCACATATTTTTCACATGAAGGACTTTTAGTAATTTGTTAGGGGTTTGTCTATATTTGTAAATTAAGAAATGGAAATGAATATACTGAAAATATCTATCATTATAAGAGAAAAAGTTGTTTTATAGTGTGATATTTATTTACCCAGGCGTTAATAATAAAATGACATAAATAGTTATAGAAGGAGACAAAGCTCTGCATAGCCGTACTTTCATCATTGTGTACGGCCATTTTGCACTATATCTTTAAGTGGATAGAACATAAACGTAAATGAAGAACGCGACACATAATATTTTATTTTTAGATGTACTAATCGTATAATCCCGTGCTCATGACATACGATAAGACATGGATCGGGCGCGGCAAGACCCGGCAATGTATCGATAGCCGGCGGCGGCCGCGGGACAGCCAACGTACTCAAAGAGTAGCGCTTGATAATAATTGTTTCAATTATCGCTTCCTCTTGTTGGCCCTTTTGTACTCTATTTCTATCTCACGAGTTTATTTGAATAAATTAGTTACGAGCACGAGTTTTGTTGTACTATGTATAAAGTTTATACAAAAATGTTGTTATTTTTACCCTTTCTATCTCCAAGCCTTCATCTTTGCTTTACGTAAGACTAGCAAGTTTATTTGCTTAGCCTGGATATGATCTTTGATGCTCTACAGATTTTCGTTAATAATTAACCTCTTAACGGACATGTCCTCTTCCGTCTCCAAGCTCCGATCGTTCATAGTCCCACTGATGTCCCCTTAAACCTACTTCAAAAAGAAAAAAAATCTTCGTGCGACTTTTTTTGCATGTTTTCAATTCAAAATTCAATTCAAAATATTTTATTTCATATAAACCTTATGGGCACTTATGAAACGTCAGAAGCTAGGTGCATGGTTCCAATTGGTCGTTTCCTATGGAGAAGAGCCGGCAAGAAACTCCACGGTTACTCTTTTAAAAATAATTGGCTTTTACAATATTTTCAAATAACAGTGTTATTAGGTATGGGAGGACAGTGTAGGTCTTTCAATAAGTACTAGGAACTTAACAAAATAATTATGGTCAGCAAATATACAGTCCACTAAGCCTACAGCGTTCTAACATTTACAAAACAGAAAATAATCTATATAAAGATGAATAATTTATTAAAAATAAAAACGTATTCTAAATGAAATGACGTGATTGCTATTACAGCTGTGACAATTCTGAATAATTATCATGTTCACAAAAGCCACTAATAAAGAGTTGAAGTTAAATTGTAGGTATATAATATCAAATAATAGCGTAATTATGTCAAGGAAGAATATATATATATATATATTATATAAACATGTTAATTTGGGAGCAGTTAATAGACTTACACAATTTGCCGTTAATGAGCTACCAGGGAAGCCACATGTGCAGAAGGAATTATTGCCAAACTTCCTTGTCTTCAACGTAGTCTTTAATTTAATAATATGCATTCTTGATAAGAACGCGTTTAATGTGGGTTTTGAACTTCCCATCGCTAAGTTCTGTAACTGACTTAGGCAACTTGTTATAAAAGCGGATATTGGTGCCGATTCTCTTGTACACGGAACTAAACTAACTAAACTATAACTAAAATTCCTTACTTTTGGCTATGAGAATCTTAAAGCTATTCTGTAGTAAAAGTCTCTAAATTTAAAAACTATTTTGACACAACTAAATCGAATTTGGCAATTGCGACTCCACGTGCTACATACTTGTTTGCCCTACCCCGTGAATTTTTTTAGAACCGGAGGCGCGCAGTGGGGGCAGCCTCGACGTGTTTTATATGGAACTTTTCACTTTATGTATGGAAAAAAAAAAATTACCTACGTGTTGAGTATTAGGGGAAATCAAACTCAACTCAAACTCAAACTCAAAGCATTTATTTCAATTAAACCCTTTACAGGCACTTTTGAATTGTCAAAGAGTCAGTTAGTCAGAAAGTTGAAGCTAGTTGCCCATTCCAAAACGTAGATCTCTATGGAGAAGAACGGGCAAGAAACTCCAAGGACACTCTTTTAAATATAGAAATTACAAAATCCTGGGTACATTACTCTTGTTGATTCTATATGTGAGAACAATGTAAAAAAATATATATATAAATCAAAAACGATTAAAAATAAGCCCTGGCAGATAAGAGATGACCAGTCTCAACTGACGGCGCCCGTTCACGAACATGACGCGTGGATTAGCACCATCCAGCTCAACCATTTCGTAGGGAATCGAATGACCCAACACACTCGCCACCATCAGCGAGACATTTAAGTGAGCATGACATACTCTCAACTAGGGTAGTTGAGAGTATGTCATTTTGGCTCTTTCAAGTCAAAATCAACATAATAACATAGTAAAACGACTCCATGGTACTCACATTTACAAAAATTTAAAATAAAAATGCGTCTAAGTTATACAAAACTATAGTTTGCAAGAATTTTACCACCAAAAGAAAGAAAATCAATATTATCTATTGGAGTATTCAATAATTAAAACTTAGTTTAATAAAAAAAACATAATAAACAATAAGTTCGTAGTCAGAAAAAATAAAAAAGGGGAAGCAACTCTACCTATTTTTTCATTTTTAACTAGTGAGCCCAAGTGGCTGTGGAGCAGGACCAGCATTTAGCCAAGCATTTTTATCTACGATATAATCATCCAACTTATAGTATGCTTGTCTACATAGATGTGCGTTTAATGCAAGTTTTAAATTTCTTCTCATTTAGTTGAAGAATATCGAGTGGTATTTTATTATAACATTTTACACAGTACCCCATAAAAGAAGTGTGTACTTTAGACAATCTGAAACGTGGTTGATCTAATTTGTTCCTATTTCTTGTGTTAAAATTATGCCTGTCACTTATCTTACTAATAGAGATGTAGATTTTTTCGAACATACATAATGTTTTCATATATATACTGACAAGGTACCGTCATGATATTAATTTTCTTAAACAGTTCCCTAAGAGATTCGCGTCTGCGGAGGTTGTAGATGGCTCTAACAGCCCTCTTTTGCAGAATAAATATAGAGTCAATATCTGCGGCCCGTCCCCACAGCAAAATACCGTAAGACATGATGCTATGAAAGTAACTAAAATAGACCAGTCTCGCGGTATCCACGTCTGTTAGTTGGCGGATTTTCCAAACAGCGTAAGCGGCTGAACTTAGCCGCCCTGCAAGTGATGTTAAGTGAGGACCCCACTGTAGTTTTGAGTCAAGCGTGATTCCCAGGAAAAATAATCATCGTTTGACAGGAGTAAACTAAATTTTGGTGATTTTTAGTCTAGTTTAGACGCATTTGTGACAAGAGAATCGGCAGCACTGTTTATAAGAAATGACTTTTTTGTTTTAGTTAATCTAAATTTGGGTATCACAATTTCATGTCTACTACGTGTATTTATATTATGGAAATCGCTTCTTATTTTGAAAAGTCCTAAGTTTTTGCGAACAGAACAAGTTTTTGTTGATTCTGTTATAGATATTGTGCAACAACTGTTCTACCGATATGGTCGTTGTGACATTATTCTCTCAAGGTCACTTTTTCCCACCTGTTTCCTTATGTGTGCGGCTAATATCACAAGTAGGGCATCCATGCAATCTCAGGGCACAAAAGATGCACAAAATAGGCACTAAAACATATTGTTATGATACTTTACGAGAAACGCAGTGCACTCAGATTGTTATAATTATACCATTAACCGTAGTCGGGAATTCAGGGTAAAGAGTTTATACATAGTCGTTTTGATTATATAAATTATTTTATCTACGCCCATGCTATAGATCCTCTATAAAAGTTTCTGAAACAATTAGCTTATTGCCAACATTAAAACACCCAGTGTCATAGTAACCATAATAGCATCTAAACGGGAGTTATAATGTTGTACTGAATTTCATTATGCATCTCCTTTTCAAAAAAAGAACATTGTCATGGCCGCGCGTTTCGCTACCATAGCGCCATAATTTAAAAAAAAAAACTTATAAGTTATTCGACTTAACGTCGTACCCCATTTGTGTTCAATATTAATATTGCAATTTTTTTTAAGTACTTTGTTATTTAAAAAAATTGTGATATAAGCTTTGACAACACACCACCATATATTTCTAATGCAGCAAAGGACCTTTCTAACCAATTATTACCAGAAAAGTCGAGAAAACAATATGAAAAGGCGTACCAAGATTTCATGAATTGGAAAATATCAAAGAGTAGTAGGTACATCATTTTCTGAAGATGTGCTATTAGTGTATTTTCAAGAATTGTACGATCCAAAATGTAAATAATTATTACAATAAATAATTCAATTATTATCACATAGTTTGTTTGTAGGTATTAGATACTCAGCAATTAAACTTTCCATGAATTTACATATAGTTCTTACAACACTGTACTACCCTATGGTTTCAGAACGTTTACAGAGGATTGATAACATGCGTGTAGTTAAAGTCTTTTATGCAACTGTACATAATTAGGTATTAAAACACTCATGTGATCCCACATTCGTGTTTTAATACCCCTTATTATACAACAGCTGTTGCATAAATAACTAATATAAATTCCAAGCGAGTTATAGGTTGATACCTACCTATAAATCGCTTGGAATTTATATTATACCTATACTATGATAGATACCTATACTTTGGTTGTTGAACTCATATCCAACACATGTCCGTTGCGGTAATCGTTATGTACGAAAAAAAAAGACCAGTCCCATAATATAAAACATACATACACATATAGGATTTCGCAAGAACAGGACAATTAACATGGCAATCCATGATCTGATATGCCCTATCTTATCGAATGTGGATAAAAGAAATGCTGTATGTGCTATATATATGGACCTTACGAAGGCTTTTGACTATGTAGATTATAAGATATTATTAAATAAATTAGAGAAATATGGTATAAGAGGAAATATTTTGAATCTCATTGAATCTTACTTAGACAACAGAAAACAGATTTTAGAAATAACACGAATATGCCCACGCACTGGAAACGAGAAAAAATACAGATCCAGTAGTAGGATAATTAAATACGGAGTCCCACAAGGCAGTGTGTTAGGACCTCCACTATTCTTGACTTATATAAATGATCTGCCTAGAGAAATAAAGCATCCTATGGTACTATTTGCTGACGACAGCACGGTAGTAGTAAAATGTGACGATCCTAATACATACGAAGCAGAGATAAATTTGACATTGAATAAAATAATTACTTGGCTAAATAATAATAATCTTGTCATAAATCTAGAAAAGACTAAAATAATGCACTTTTATCAAAGGATTCCTAATATAAACCTTGACATTGACTATTTGGGGACTAAAATAGAGTCATCAAGTATGACTAGATTCCTTGGTGTTATTATAGACAACAACTTGTCCTGGAAACCGCAAACGGACGATATTTGTAAAAAAGCTAATAAATTTGCATATGCCCTCTATAAACTGGCCTGGCCGACTTTAATGGCCTACCATGGCTATGTTGCATCCACACTAAGATATGGCATTATATATTGGGGCAATTCAGTAAATAAAGAGTATGCTTTCAAAGCCCAAAAAAGATGTGTGGTTTACAAAGTACTGACAGCTGTCAACCTCTATTTAAAAGCCTCAAAATCTTAACCTTGCCTTCTCTGTATATTTATGAAGTAAATGTATTTGTTAAAACAAACATCACCCTATATGAAATAGCTTTTAAAAGCCATTATAGGAAACTACGTGATAAAAATAAGTTAGAGCTTAAAGTACCACATGCGGGTACGGCTTTAATGAGGAAAAGCTTTTTTTGTATGGCCCAAAGAATATTTAATAAGTTACCTTGCTCAATAAAAAGTCTAAATTTAGTAAATTTCAAGCATAAATTACGTACTATATCAATACAGAAATGTTACTATTCCCTCAGTGAATATTTTGATGACAACTCGTTGACAATATAATAATATTTGTTTCGTATTATAACATGACTAATTTTATGCATGTCGACTCTAATAGTAATTCTATGGACGATGTCAAGTTTAAACATTTTTCTTATCATCATTTAACATATTGACATTTTCATTATTTAACATTGACATTATCGCATTTCGTTATATAATGACATTACCAAATACCTACTACCTATTGCATTTTATTAAATTACATAATATTTATATAAATTGACATTGATACTAGAATTATTATAAATGAAGATACATTGGCAAAAGCCTCCCTTAAATGTATATTTGATTATTTGTACGCCAAATGGCAAAACATAGAGAAACTATAATTATAACAATCGTAACATCTTGTACACTTTTGGAACCTATGTTTACAAATAAAGACTATTGATTGATTGATTGATACATAACTCCCAATACTGAACACGTAACAGAAATAACATGTTGCCAAATGAAATAATAAGATGCGGCGCAACGATGGCAACATTACAAAAGTTTATTTATGTCAGCGCCATGAAAACCTATAAAGAGTCAGAGGGGCAGGAGGTGGGGGGGGGGGGGTCTGAGCCGGCCCGGCCGTGCCAACACAAAAAACCTTTTAGCCGATACATAAGCACAAGTCTACGCTAAAATACACCGGCTCCCTAGGTTTTTTGTCCGAAAGCTGTTGGGGTCTGCCTATAAAGTTGCGATTGTTTCTGATGGCAGATCCTGGTAGTATTACCAGCTTTGCGAAGGTCCATCTGCTCAAGATGGCATTACTTGATGTAGCCAATGAGGCATATGCACGGGAGTCTCGCTCTTTATACCGAGGGTAATGCTCGAATTAGGGCTGGACCGAATCTTGAAATCACGCTCATGTAAGCCTTTAAGTGTAGTACACAGTGTGACTAACGTTTTCAGAAAAAGTTCGGATTGTTGTCACGTCGTCGTTGTTGTTTGAGTCACGTAGTTAGTAACGATTTCATGGATTGCGATCAAAGGTAGAATGTAACTTTTCTAGGAAAATAAGTGTTATTAACTGTACTCGTCGTTTAAAAAAATCAGTTTCAATGTTCTTGCTCTCCATATTTCTCTGTTTGGCCAGTTGGTAGCCGGTCACCTGACAATCATTTATTAATATTAGGACAGTAAACCTTTTTCCTCATCCAACTTTACGCAATTGTGAGGGATGATAAGCGGCTCATACCCTATAACAATAATGTTATAGGGTATAAGCCGCTTAAAAAGAAAGAGAAAAAATATTAGTAAATAGATCTATTTACTAGTATTTTTTCTCTTTCATAGTTTTGTCCCCTACTTTGTACGCCATAAAAGGTAGCATTTGACCATTATCTGATAATAGTTTAGTAAAGATGTCGTTACGTGAAACAAGGGGTACGGAACCAGAGAAAGTATTGGAATAATTATGATATCCATCTTTCCAAATAACACAAAAGAAAGATACACAGTTAAGTATTTCTTGCCTGTACTATCGCCGCATTGGACAGTTATTTGACCATATTTGATAAAGGCTCAGTACTCGCTGTGAAATGTATCATAAAATGCTACATTTCACATTTCATATTATAGATGGTCAACTGTGAATTTTTATTTGAAAAGTCAGACTATATTTATTTTACAATTTGCTACGTTACACTGCGAAGGTAGAATTTTGTCAGATAGTTAAACGAATCCTACCTTTATTTAGGTAGTTTTATTCGTTTCTTTATAATTGACGAGTCAAACGAACAAAAACGTGATAACAATGAGATTACAAAAACGATAGATCAAAAAACTATACGAGTTGAACTTACGCGCGCGGGCTCTGTATCTATTTAGGGTTAGTATCCGTGCGTCTCGGCGCCCTGGCTCCAAAGAACGGCTATGTTACTATTGCGCTAAGTTGAACCGTCGTCAGCCGTATATTCTAAGATTTTTCTGCAATGAAGAAAAAAATTGCACTTCAACCCAACGATTCAAAATTTCACAAAATTCGAATAAAATTGATTGCCGGTAATCAAAAAGGGCTGTAAACAGGTTCAATGAAACGGTTTTAAACGAAAGAGGATTATTATTTTAAAAAATATGCAGGCGTGAAACGCCGCAGTAGGTACAAATTGATACAGTATTTCCTTTAAAGCGACACCTGCTCGAGACACACAAGTTAGATTTTTAAATAAAGGAAAGTTCTTCTCTAAAGTTTAGCAGTTCTTAGAATCATTGTAAAGCTGTTCCTTTCGCTATGTGCAAGATTTATAACTACGTTTATCTAAGTCCGCCACAGTATAAACTGTGGCGGACTTAGATAATTATGGGTTTACCTTAAAAATATAGATTGGTATGCATTGCCAAAAAGTGCATTTTCGTCACACTATGAGGGTTCCGTACCTCAAAAGGAAAAACAGAATAGGATCACTTCGTTGTCCGACTGTCTGTCTGTCTGCCTGTTAATACACTTTTTCTCAGGAACGCGTGGAGGATCAAGTTGAACTTAATACTAATACGTAGGTCTACAGATTCTTGGAGCTCTAAAAAAATAAAACGTGTGCGGTCGGGGGCCCCCGTCAGGAACGAAGTTCCTTCTCACGTATTTATTTTTTCTTTTTGATGCAGGCGCCATCTTCGATTTACATTTTGACCTCACTAACTGCTTTATTAACCTCGAAAACTATGAAAATGACACACATGACGAAAAATTTAAAAAAATTCGCAGCCGCCTTCTTGGATTTTTTTTGGACCAAATTCACCCTTCTTTTTCTCTTTCCGGCATGCAGTGTACTGGGGCCGATATGTACAATTTTATACCACAACACTAATCATTTACTCTTTTGTTTTGTTTTTTCTGCCAACGTTTTCTCTCTCTCTCTCTTTCCTTCTTTTTGAATTAGAAGAAGGCAGTCGCTTGTATTACCACTTTTTAGTTTTTCGATTTCTGAAAGTTTACAAGTACTTCGTTCCAAAAATCAAGCTTCTAAGTCAACGCAATAAAAAAATACGGCTATTTATATGACATAATTTTGATACTCGCAAATAAATCAATACCTTAGGGTACATTCCGTGTCCTCGCGCATATTTGGGAGTGGCGCGGGGAGGCGAAACGCCGGGGCTTGACTCCGATGCCGCGAGAAATCGCGGCACAGCGGACAGAGCTCCGACGGGATCTCATGGCGGCATGGAGAGTACGATTGTCGCAACCCAGTGCTGGGCACGCCACTATTGCGGCGATAAGTCCCCTCTTTGAGGAGTGGCTGGAGAGGTGCCACGGCGTCCTCACCTTCCGCCTGACGCAGGTCCTCACCGGACATGGCTGTTTCGGGAGGTACCTGTTTCGGATAAGGCGGGAGGAAACGCACGGGTGTCATCACTGCGTGGATCGCCCGGAGGACACGGTGGAGCATACGGTGGAGGTATGCCCGGCTTGGGCAGAGCACCGCCGTGTCCTCGTGGAGGCGATCGGTGGCGGCGATCTCTCGCGTCCGGCCCTGGTCCAGGCCATGGTACGGAGCGAGAGGGCATGGGAGGCCGTCACCTCCTTCTGCGAAGCAGTAATGCTCGCAAAGGAGGAGGCGGAACGCGTGAGGGAGAGGCAAATTTAGCGCCCTCACGCCCCTAGCCGCCGCAGGAGGAGACGCCCTGGGCGTCGGGAATCGATTGCCGATTCCCGGCCACCGTAGGCGCGGGCTTGCGGACGGTGAGCAATGGGTAGCTCGCCGTCCGGTAAGGACCAGGCCCGGGTCGACGGCGCGTTGTGTTCCACGCGCGCCTCAAAGAGATGTCAGCAAGTGAAGGGGTCCGATGAGACCATTGCCTGCCGGGGTTGCGGGATTAGTCCGAAAGGGATACCGTGGCCCCCTGACATTGCACAGGCAACAGAAGGAACACGGGTGGGTTTTAGTCAGTAAGAGTCTGACACGCCCTCCCGCTCCACCCAGAGCGGGAGACGCCATTTGATGATTTCCCACCCAAAAAAAAAAAAAAAAAAAAAGGGTACATTCCGTGGGTTCCCTCTATCTGGCAGAATCTCGGCCATCCGCCGGCCAGCATGCCGAAGCTGCGGTGGTGAGCGTTAAAAACATCTGTGACAATAAGCTCGCGTGGGACCGCCGGAGCACCGCAGCGCCGGAGCCGTGACAGGTTGACGGGTTGGTTGCATGCTCGCTTGCATGATAGATAGATAGAATACAATTTATTTTACACCATAAAAATTACAGACATAAATTTAGAAATTGTACATAGGGTGACACAATGCTGCATGATTGCTGTATGTATAGTGTATGCTTGTTTGCATGTTTGTGTGTACTTTCTGCGATATGATGGTTCTGCTTTTCAACCGACTTCAAAAAGGAGGAGGTTCTCAATTCGGTTGTGTTCTTTTTTTTTGTATGTTTGTTACGCGATTACTCCGCCAATTATAAATTGATTTTGATGATTCTTTTTTTGTTTGGTAGGGCATACTTCAGAAGTGGTCCCATATAAATTTGGTCAAGTTCTGATGAGGGGTTTTTGAGTTAGCTTCAATAATACGTAATTTTCCCACCTAGTATAATGTGGATGATATTCTAATAGTTCCTGTCACTGTAATTTACATAGCAGGTAGTGGTATTCAAATTTTTGTGGGAGTTTTGTGTAGGTACCACAACTAAAAAGTGAAAAATAAAATCTTTTTCACAAAATATAAAACAGACTTCCAAAAAAAAAAACACTACAAAGTGAAAAATAACTTTGATTTCGGAAGTCGGTGGCAAAAAAACGAAAATAAAAAACCAAAGTTCCGAAATCAAAGTTATTTTTCACTTTGTAGTGTTTTTTTTTTGGAAGTAGGGGTTATTTTTTGTGAAAAAGTTTTTTTTAATTATTATGAATATAAAATTTATGCCTAAAGAAGATACTCACTTCCAAAATTATGAGTTTTGTATGTATGATAAATGAGTGTATGCCAAACGATTTTCTGTGAAATGAAGTTTAAGCTATCCGCAGTAATGCAAATAATTAATATTATGACATAAAAAATTCTGCTATAAAGGGTAGACCCACATCGCATTGACTTAGAATCATGAAAGGCAAGAAGCAAGGTCTCACAGTACAAGTAAAAGAAAATCGTTAGTTATTTTGTAGTTTTATCACATTAAAAAATATTTTTTGCGATTACAAACCTACATTTGCAGTTAGAGAATTGACCGTGACGTAAGTATGTCGATGTATGGGAGAACATTTTTTCAACTACAAAGTTAAGTTTGTTTTTAGGAATAAATTCATCCCAACTACGGAACCCTTCACTGTGCGTGGTCCGACACGCGCATGGCCGGTTTTTTTTTACAAAAAACATAGATTTTATAGTGTATCGGACATTAGCAACCAACATTTGATACTAATCGATGAAATCGTCTATCAGAAGGAAAAATAAAGGCTCGCTTCCTTCACAGACACAATTCGTATTGGGCTTAGATTGGAATTGGAATTAGTTTGAAGAGTAAGCCCCCAGGCGTGTTGACCTCTTGTACTGGTATATTAGCACGAGGCGAAAGGTCCAGTTGTGTTGGGGACTGTGAGCCGGTACGATTGAGTTTGTTATGCGACCTTATTGCTCGCAGCTCGATTATTTATGGTGGTGGAACATTACGAGTATTAGAGGGTTCCATTGAAGTGAGCCCATATATCTATGAGTTTTATCGCTTTAATGCATACAGAAGTGGGTAGGAGTTCTGCGTTTAGTCGAGGTACTCAACAGTCTTTATTATATATGTCATTTCTGATATCATAATTATAGTAGGGCTTGCCTGTATCTGCTAAGCGATAGATAGCCTCTACTTATGTCTTCTTGCCATGGATGTCAAAAATGAGTCCAGTCTGAACTCTCCCTTTCTGAGAAGTGGAATTATCAGCCAAGGTTTTGATTGGATCTACCAATAACCCTTTAACTGACAGCTAACAAACGTAAATAAAAAAAGTCTGATGGTGACCTAGGCGTGTTCCCCGCCCCTTTTGGGACGCATCTCTCTCTAGCCTACGTTTGACGATTCTACCCGCTTCTCTCACATAAAGTACCAGGGACACATATTGTGGGACAGTATGCAACCCACGTTTTGCTAACGTGGAAATTGTCCCGGTTCAAATCAGTACCAAGCTCCTATTCGATATACTCTCCTGGTACCGGAAAGAATTTGCAAACGAATTTGTTGCAAAATCGAAAACTTTTCCCAAATCTTTCTTGATTTTTAGTATAGTTAACGCACGCATACATGAATTTAAGCCGATAATTTCCAAAGTTTAATGCTCAATTAGTGCCCAAACGCCAGAATTTGTGCCAGAATAAGTTAAAAAAGAGCATATACACATAACACAACATAATATCACGCCTGCTTTCCCCGAAAGGTTGGGCAGAGGTATACCTTTAGTACACTCACATTTCGCCAGTGAAATTCAAGTCCCACGTAACACAGGGCGACCCTATTGCCATAATCCGGGCACAAATCCAGACTCCTAGTTGCTACTGAGAATTTCCAGATAAAAAGAGAATAACACTTCGCCAGATTTGGGAATCGAACCTCATGCTCAGCAGTGGCGCTTATGACCACGAGACCAACGAAGCAGACCATATATATATTTTTTTTCTTTTAATAAAACGTTGCCCCCATATTAGGAATTTCTCCTGTATCGTGGGTGCGTTTACAAACATTTAAACTCACATACACAAACAGCCAGACCCGGAACAACTACTTGTAGGTCATACAAATATTTGTTCCTTGCGGGAATCGAACCCACGACACGCAGTGCAGCAGTCAATTGCTTAACCACTGCGCCAACCGTGTCGTCGTATATAAATTCATCATTTAATATTCACAAACATTCTCCAAACAGTCAAAGAAGATCCCAAGAATAAAAATATACAGTTTTCTTGTTAATACATTACATAGTACCCAGTTTACAATCCTTTTAAATGATTTTATACTGAAGATCACGTCTAAACGAGTAGTGTTAATGATTTGGAAAAAGATTATATTATGTTAAATTAGAGCATTTTCTTAATAACTTGATATTCGAATATTTTAGATTATGTTTATATTATAGTGAAATTAATTTGTAAAGTTATGTCTAACGCGGATAAAAACCAAAATAATCACGCAAAATCTATCAAGCGTATTTTTCTGAAACCTTCACCATTTTAAAGATAATTTAATTATTGATCTTTTAGTATACGTGTTTTATTTTGAATACTTTTTGTTTTATGTTTAATAAGTTAATATATGGGTTTATATGAGTTGATATAATTGTTTATAATTTTACTTTATAAGTCATTTTTTAATTTTTTTTATTTATTGTTGAGATAATCTACTCATTACAATGTTTTTTTATGAGTTGTATTGCAATATGTATTAATATGTATAATAATTGTCGAGGTCGCTAGCGGTTAGCTAGCGACCTCGACAATTATTTATTGTACCACGATGGTCCTAGTTTATCAATTATAACTTCTAGTTACAGCTCTATGTAAGCGGGCACGCCCTTTATGCCTGGAGGCTTTATTTTCTTTTTTCAGATATTGTTTACGTTTAGTTATTTTTATTTCTGCTTGAGTAGGTATAGTTCTCCATGCTTTTGGTTGGTATATTGGCGTGTGCTAGCTGTCATATGGCTATTAATTATAGCTATTTAATTTATAATTTAATTTATTTTTTGCGTAATGTAAAGTGTTTTGCATACTATTGTATAGAATCATTTTTTTTTCTAACTGTACAGATAGCTGTTCTGCTGGAGAGTTTGTTGCGCCACTTCTTCTTCCCAGCAAAAGCACTAAGAAGTGGTGAAGGGTGGGCGTTTTGGGGGACTGTCTTATGTAATTTTGACGTTCGAAAAGTGCTGATTCTCAGCCTAGTTTGAATAAATGACTTTAGAATTTAATAATGCGTCAAATTGGGGTCAGCGCTCCTTGATGGCGAGTCCTATTACTGGCTGGACGTACGACGCGTTGCGTGAGCTCAGTACAGAACACGGAAGCTAACCACTCAAGGTCACTGGCATATATTTGCATCTTAAATGCAGAAATCACAACAAAAACCAAAGCTGTTCTCAGTAACTAAAAATACAAAGACAAACAAAGACGTTTTGGTCAAAACACAAGGAGCCGAAACTAAGGAGAAGACGATGCAGCGATTTCAATTACAATATACCCTGGGAATGTTCCCGCCAGCCTTTGCAAAGGAAGACATGTAGGTCAAATAGCGATCATTGGATACATGGCATTGAAGCACTGTTCGCGAGGTTGTGGTGCAGAGCCTTTGTCTTTGATGGAATCTTATTAGATGCATGGTACAGAGGTTCTTGTGCTGAACTCTAGGGTAACTGGGAACTACACATTATATTTATTAGGGAAACAGTAGCTTATGATGAAACGCGAATTCATTTATTCAGAAATCACGCCAATTGATAAGTTTAAAATGTATTGACGTTTTTACTTCCACTAAATAACCTTTAAATCTTTTGGCTCCACGTTTATAAATCCTTGTCTTTGTGAGTCACTTTCATTCAATTTTTTTAAGGTTCATCCTTTTCATCGTTATTTCCGTAATAAGCATCTGTTTTAACAAACTTATCATCAGTTATTACAATATTCTGTTAAATTTTCGCACACAATAATTCAAAACAGCTGATATCGATAGCAAGGCTCAAAACAAAGGCGTTGTCAGGCCATACGTTAGCATTACTCACCCGGCACCGACCGGCGATCCATTAGAACAACTATGCTGTTCACTGCTGAGCTATTGTCACCATGTGTCATTGTTTCCAGGCGGTTGTTCGCACATAATATGTGGATATATGAGGACATTCATGAATGCTCCACATTTTGATCACAGGCTTGGATGCCAGCCATGTTAGCGTATTGTTACGTTATTTGGAAAATGTAGGGTAGAATATTATTCTGAAAAGAAATGCGCAGCATAATCTCGAAAACCTAATTCTTTAAATTGTCTAGCGCTGACAATTCAAAACCGTCTCGTTAGTGGCTGTCTCGGATCTTCCGCCACGTTACGTCGAGCGAAGCATTTGATTTTTTAGTTCTTTATTTCAATTTCCAAGATTATTAATTTAAAAGCAGTCTTAAAATTATAATAATAATATGTACCTAAACTATATTAAAAAAAAACCGGCCAAGTGCGTGTCGGACCAGGCACAATAAAGGGTTACGTGGAATGAATTTATCCCAAATACAAACTTAGCATTGTATGTAGTTGAAAAACATGTTCTCCCATTCGTTCCAACTGCAAATGTAAGTTTGTACCCACAATATTGAGAGTTTCACCATTTTAATTTAAGACCATAGACTTCTTATGGGTTTTCCTGTAATTTATGAGTAAAAAAAAAATATCTGTATTTTTTTCAATTTTTTTGGGTAAGTATATTTTGGTATATTTTCATCTATTTTCTTAAATATCTTTAAATAAATACATTTAAAGATATTTAATTTAAAATTATTTAAAAAAAAATTATATCTTCACAACAAGCAAAGTCTTGCAAACTGTAACAGTAACGAAACTTATTTTTTTTTTTTTTTCTTATTTGCCCCCTAAAAGTGACCCTCATACTCATTTAGGTATTTACGTTACACGTTCGTGTTTGGGTCACAGAAATAAATAAGTGTACCAAAGACGAAGGAAGAACTCCATGTAATTTGGTTGTCGCACTTAGACTTCGCGTACATTCGTAAGAATATAGTCTCAAAAGGATTATCTCGGTCAAATTAAGATAAAAGAAAATCACAGCATCATCTTCCTGCCCTTATCCCATGTTACATGGGGTCGGCGCAACACGTTTTCTTCTTCCATTCTCCCCTGTCAACCGTCACACAATCATTTACTTACACCTTTTTCCTTCATATCACTCCTCACACAATCCGTCCATCGTTTCTTTGGTCTTCCTCTCCCTCTCCATCCCTCAACATTTATATTCATCACTCTTTTAGTCACATGCGATTCCTCCCTCGTCATCACATGCCCATACCAAGACAGTCGATTCACTTTCAACTTTTCTGTAAGTGGCGCAGCTTTCAGACTTTCTCTAATATACTCATTCCTTATTTTATCCATTCTTGTCATACCACACATCCACCTCAACATTCTCATCTCCACTACATGCAATCTTTTTTCGTCCATCTTCTTCACAGCCCAGCATTGCGATCCATATAATACGACAGGTCTAATCACGGACTTGTATATTTTCCCCTTTAACTTGAGGGGGATCCGTGGGTCGCAAGTTGTTCCAGTGACCTGTCGCCATTTCATCCATCCTGAGTTGATCCGGTGGGTTACGTCACGGTCTACTTCACCATCCCCTTGGACAAGCGACCCGAGGTACCGGAAATCGGAACAGATCGGTATGGGCGTTCCGGCAAGAGTTATTTGCGTAGGACTGGAGAGACCGCCGAAATCACAGAATAAGTATTCTGTTTTGGTCCTACTTAATTTCAGGCCAACATTCTCCAGTCTTTGCCACCACACATCCAATCTGCTCTGGACCTCTAGGCCACTCTCGGCAACCAATACAATGTCGTCGGCAAACAGCATACACCAGGAAGCCTCTTCCTGGATGTCCAACGTAAGTGCGTCCATTATCACCAGGAAGAGGTACGGGCTTATAGCCGACCCTTGGTGCAAGCCAACAGCCACATTGCAGCTGCCGGCAGTGCCCACTGTAGACCGGACTTGGGTATTACATCGACTGTACATCGCTCAAATCAGCTGTACGCATACCACCATAAAGGAGATCATGCTCGGAATTTATATTGTGCGTTAACAATACACGGACGGTATTCGTGGTCCTTTGCCAAATGTGTCATTTGGTCTTTAGGTACGTCCATTGTCCTCATGTTTATTTATTTTCTCATATTAAGTATATCACTATTCTCGGGACCCTGGGGTCCCGGACATTTGGAAAGCGTACGAGGGGCCGAAGCCAACTCGCAGAGACCCGTTAGACGTTTTTAATTCAATGAGGCACCAACCGACTATTATCCCTGTATGTACAGGCATACCTTTCTCTTTCAGTCCCGCCACAAAACCTCACGCGGTACACGGTCGTATGCCTTTTCGAGGTCGATGAACACCATGTGCAAGTTTTGTGTGCACTTTTGTATTTCTCGCACAGCTGGTGGATGGCTAAAGTGGTTATAAAAGGAAATCACAGCATAGTTTTTAAATATTGAGTTTCGCCAGAAGCACTGTGATTAAAAAGCGAGTGGCTCCGTATAAACAGACCCCATGACAGTAAACCAAAGAGTTTATTATGCAGTAAACCAACGAGTAAACAGTTTATGACATTCAAAGATGGTGGAAATGAATAGTTTCAATAATGGTTACTGAAGGGAAAAGTGGCACTAGTAGCTGGACAACTCATAACTGTTAGTCGTTATGTCATTTACAAATATTTTCAATATTAGGTACTAGGCTAGGTATTTAAAAAATATTAGGCTAGGTCTTTGCCAATACCTAATATCTTACTATATTTATGCAAGGTTCAAAGGCCGATGTAGAATTTAAGAAATGTGAAGATATTCAGGCTGGGGAGACCGCGCATCCCATCATGTTGTCTTACTATCTTGGTTGGCTTATTCCTACCGAGATAGTAAGATGACATGATGTTATTATTTTTGCTTAGTGCATAATACACTATGCAAATATAAAACATTTATTTGGTAATTCAATAAAGCATTTTTATTATATTATTACATTCTAATCTGAGAAGAACCTATTCGAATAACTGAGTATCTAGCGCGGTAACCTATGGCATTGCATTAGACTCGATCATCTCTACAAACCGTATTCTCGTATTCTCTACTTCACCACAAAACAAATAAAACTAGTAGGTAAGCAAACTAATCCACCAATATTTACAACGACACATCAAGACAAAATATGGTAATGACATTAAAATATGACAATTTAGGTTCCATGGCAACATTAAAATCTATTGATGTCACCTTCAAATCAAAAATGACATATTTCTGATTTTAAGATTTTAATGTTGCCATGGAACCTAAATTCCCAAAAAAACGTATACAATATAGTGGATTTATATAACTGTCATACACAATAAGCAAATACATATTTATTAATGTAAAATACGTTGCAAATATAAATAGTTACTGGCTCCAAAGCACGGCATGGTTGGCGCAGTGGTTAAGCGATTGACTGTGTTGCACTGAGTGTCGTGGATTTGATTCCCGCACGGAACACATATTTGTATGACCTACAAATAGTTGTTTCGAGTCTGGCTATTTGTTTATATGAGTTTAAATATTTGTAAACGCACCCACGATACAGGAGAAATTCCTAGTGTCGGGTTTAAAAACAAAAAAAAAAGCTTGGTATAAGACTCTTGTGTTTCAAGGGGCAGGATTCTGCTTCTCCAAAATGTCAATATGTAATAATCCTGTAAAAAAAAGAGGTAATAAAAGTCTTTTAATAGTTTAAACGATGAAACCACTACCACCAAAATCTTGCTAATTAGCCATATTCTGGTGAGTATGGTAACTCCATAGCTACCGTCCTAGGTTCTGCGTTAAGATATTGCAAATAATTGCGTTTTGATAGACATTTAATAAAATATTTGTTTATTCTTTTTTTTTCTTTGTGCAGCTTAATAAAAAAAAGCTGAAGCATAAAGAGAAAAGCCCTGTAACTGTTTCATGTAATGTACATACTTTCATTCATGAACGCTTCTAAAATCAAGCGACACCAAAACTGCCATTGTTCTTTCAACTTAACATAACATTCTTCATAATATTTATAAATGATCTGATAGCTTACATGAAAAGTATTTCAGATGATACTAAACTTGTAGTTTTTGCAGATGACACAAGCGCTATTATAGCTAGCAACAGTATAGGAAATTTAGAAAAAAAGATTAATTGTATCTTAAGTGCTCTTGAAAAATGGTTCACTGTGAATGATTTCAAACTAAACCTAAAAAAAACGCAATGTTTATTATTTAAATCGACCGTGAAGAGCAACGACACCGTCAAAGTACATTTATTAGGGAAAAAAGTGGATATTGTAGACAATGTCAAATTTTTGGGGGTACAGATAGATGCAGTTTTAAATTGGAAGAAGGAATTGGAATTGGTCACTAACACTATGAGTAGTGCTTGCTATGCTCTCAGGAGTCTTAGAGATGAATTAACCGTTGCTCATCTCAGAATGATGTATTTTGCACTCTAACTGCCTTACTAATAAACGTATTATATCAGGTGAATAGTTACACACCGTTTTCTCTCTTTCAGTCGTCAGTGATTTGACTTTCGAAAGAAGAAGACAATGCGTTGGGTAACTACACAGACGCTATACAACGTTTATTAGTAAGGAGGATAGAGTCTAGACTTAGATATAGCATAAAGTTCTGGGGCAACAGCTACCAATATAATATTAATGCTGCTTTCGTTATGCAGAAAAGAGCCTTGAGAGCTATGCTTCGCATAAAACAAACTGAGTTACAGTACCATCCCTCTATATTCTGGTACTGCTTAGTCATTTTACTAAAAATATCCATAAGTTTGAGACAGAAAAACAGAGACATATCAGAATAAAAACGCAAAGAAAGGATCTAGCTAATGTCATACAGCCTAAGCTTGATGTCGTTAAACATGCCTCAAGAGTGCAATCAGTAAATATGTACAATCAATTGCCTGTACAATTTAAAAAAAACTCTGTGAATGCAAACGAATTCAAGAGAAAATTAAAGTCGTTGTTATTGATGAAATGTTATTACAGCATTGAAGAGTTCCTCAAAGATAATATTCGTACGGACTAATATGTGATTGATTATATTTTAATGACTTTAAGTATTATATCCATTCTCTCATGACATTACATCTTAATGAATTTTTTGACATACATTTCTTGAATTGAATTTATATTGAGGTTTAATTAATATTAAGTTAAATTATTATAATTAATATTGAGGCTAATAGTGTTGTGACCAATGTAGAATGTACTGTTTGTATTTATTTTTATTTTTTTGCTTGCTTTACAATGATTGTTTTAATTCTTGTGTATTATTGTTAAGACCACTGTTCGACACAAATGTAAATTTGTTGATGAATATTAAAAAAAAATGTTCTTTCAACTTAACAAATTGGCTGTGACAGCCGGACAGACAGACAGACACATGAGTGATCCTATAAGGGTTCTGGATTTTATCTTTTGAGATATGGAACCCTGAAAACCAACTAAGTGCGAGTCGGACTCGCACACGAATGGTACCACCATACAATATTTAGCAAAAAACGCCGAAACAACAGTTTCTCGTATGTAAAGTTGAGGACCCCCTTTAATTTTTAACTTTAGTATATTTTGGGAACCCTAAAAATACGTACTGTAGTGATAATGCGTAATTGAGTACGTAGTGTAGTGTGCTGGTTTCTTTATTTCGGTTGTTCAGATAAATAAAAATACTGAACGAAGAATGTTTTTCACCTGAAATTAAAATAAATCCCAAAGGTATTTCAAAATTATACTGTGAATAACCAAGGTTTTTTTTGCAGTGGTACAAAATCACCCATATTTAATTAAATATGGCGTCATAAATATGTGTTTTTAATATCTATTTGTTGATTATACAATAATTTAACAAAAACCCTGTCCGATCCGAAAGGGACTCATAGGTACTGCAATAACATTACCTAAAAGTAATTTTTTTAGTAACAAAATTACCCCAAATTCATTACAAATGAGCCGATTTTCAACAGGGGTCATAACTTATGACTTGTAGACACCCACTAAACGACGGCCGTCCGCACCCCATGTTAACCCGGTAAAATTCCCCATTGAAAAAAATGAGACGAATATTTTCCTTAAATTTACCACATAAATAGACTCTCAGTACGGTACCTAACAACACCCTCACGGGTCGAACAGGGTTTTTTTTTAAATTTTGTATAATGTATTTATTATGGTACATGACAACAGAAGTTTCAAATTCCTAACTTCATGCTACAGAGCTCGTGCAAAAGTGGTCTGAAACTAACAACTTTCACGGGAAATGTTTTTTTTTTAAATTATTAGTTAAATAGGATATTGGAATCACTTTTACAATAGTAATCTTAAAAAAAAATGTCTTGATGAGTTCGGCGTTTCCTATCTGACTGCTCTGAGAAGAAAGGCCGAAACAAACTCAGAGGTCACAGTCTCTTTTAAATCCAGACATAATCTTGGTCAGGCTATATGAGGACCATATAGATTAGTGTCTGAAATGGTCTTTTAAGAATAATTACTGAAAAATTATAATATCAAGTTTTATGATTTTATCACAAGGCTTAGCAGAGCGAGCAGCTCAAGCACAATTTCTTATTTTTTAAGATTAAAAAATAATATATATATGTATGTACTCTACTCGATGAGTTCGAGACAAGACATGCCAGAATAAGAAAAAAAAAATCGAATTCAAAAATTTATTGAATACAATAAACTTTTGATTTTTGTTTTTTTATTTTACTTTATTTAAAATACCCAATTTAATTTTTAACTTTATTTCATTTTTATTATATGTTGTGTCAATTGTCTACCTATTACGATTCATGAGATATAGCCCGCTGACAGATAGACGGACAGCGGAGGAACCCTCGAAAGGAGAGGCAATAATCATAGGGCATCAAAAAATTCGTTCACATCGCTGTCAATATGCAGGCAAAGTTCTCAAAAGGCTGGAAGCATTGCCACTTTGTATGGCAATGCTGATTTTTTGGCAAAAAAAAGGCCAAACGTTTGGCGACGATTAACTAAGTGAGAACTCGGACCCTATGACTCTAGTGTTTCAACCCCAAGCGGATCGAACATTTATTAAGTCCCAATTAGATTGGAGTATTTGCACCTTTTGAGGTTTGAGGTTTTTCGCACCTGCAGTAGCCACCCCAGCACAGACTGCCGTGCTAGGAAGATGGTATGTTTACGAATAAACTCGCCTGAAAGTTTTTTTTATATTTTTTATATATATAATTATTATTTCCAGTCGATACGATCTAACGAGGAGAATAATTATGTCATTGATAGAGTTGTACACCTTTCCTTGTTTACGAGGAACCGATTCCGATATTTAACGAGCAGTTATTATACTGAGATTACGGACGATATGGTTCATTGCGATGGTTTGATGTTGATGTTTTCAGGATGCTTTTCATAGTGATTTTCAACCCGTAGGTATTTTATAATGATACATTTCGGTATTATATTGATCTATTTGATGCAATTTATTAGCTTTGCAAGCAGCTATTGGGATTACTTATTAGTTTTGTTTTGCACTACAGCCACTCTACTCCATGGTCACAGCTGTTACATTAAAATACTTATAAATAAAAAGTGCAAAATTATTAATTCACCCGTGGTAGGTATTTATGTACTACTGGTAGGTAGACATGCTGCGCTTTCATTCAGTGGTCGAATGTAAAAACGTTACGGGCGCGGCTTTTGTTAAATAAATGATCAGATGAGCGCCGTCGCATCCGGCTCCAGCCCTTCATTCATATCACATGCGTTTAGCTAACATAGGGTATGCCCAGAGACGCGGCTTTTTTTCAAGAAGGTTACGTGATGTCCGATTCGCAAAGTAGTGTGTAATCTGTGGTAGTGAGAAGACATAGATAGATAAAAATAACGTCATGTCCATTATGTCTCCATTCCCTAAAGGAAAAGGCAGAGTAAAATTGTATTGTTAGAGTCACGTCGCGCCGTCGCGTCTCGCTGGTCTGCAAGAGCCTTAAACAGGACTGTAATTATGTATCTTATACACTGACATGCGCAGGAAGCTTTGTGAAGACCTCAGGAATCCGCTGGATGCGAGAAGCACAGAACCCGTCGAAGTGCTTGGGAGAGGCGTATGTCCAGAAGTGGACGATATACGTGATGATACTCTGACTTGCATAATGTCACCAATTAAGTTACCTATCTTTCTTTTATGCGGGTGAATGGGGCGGGTAATCAGGGCATGGCCTCGGCGGGCTCTATTTGGACCATAGCTGTAGTCTGGTCTGTTATGCCAAGGTTCAAGTTTTGTAGCTGCACGTGCAACTGAGACTGTAGAATTAGATGCTTATATTTTGATTAAGTTACTGGTATTTTAGTGCTAAATAGAGGATAAAGTCGAACTGCTTCGTTGGTCTAGTGCTTTCAAAATAGGATCGTAAATTTGATGCCCAGTGTGGTAAGGTTTATTTGGAAAGAAATAAGAATTACTACTCTATAGCAACAAAGGACCTCGTTTAGTCAGTGGTTAGTGCAAAAGGTTCGCTACCAACTGACAGAATGTGGGGATAGGTAAACATCTCTGTCCCCCTTCGGCGTACACCAGCAATATGATTGTACCCACTATTATAATGTAGGTATGTTGGTTACCTATACAATACCAGACGACAGTACCATCCTTCGAAACTCTCTTGACAATCGTTTTGTTACGTACAATTGATAACCGAGCTCTCTTGTGGCTTAAAAGCTTTTCATATAGGTACCTACAAGTGTACTTTACATAATATACATACACATACTTAAGTTTACATTTTGTTTCTCTACGTCTTGAAGTAAAATGGAGTTGAGATATAATTTGTTTTTCTTTTACATTAACTTAACGATCGTTCACGGATGTTTGTGTTGTACCAATCTTAGGGGATTATTTTCCATTTTCTTTGCTGAGTTATATGGCCTCAAAGCTACTTACCACTTTTCCTTATTTTTGTTCATGTATTCTCTTTCCAATTAAAAATGCCTGTACAAAGCCGATTTCCCTTTAACGTTTAGTTGTGTCATTTGTTAGTGTAAACAGATAAAAAGAAATCCAGCCACTTGTCACTCAGTAGTCTTCCTAAGTAAGTTAGTATACCGTGTGTGTAAACATGCTGAATTAGTGTTTAGTATGAAGATAAACGAGAATGTCACTGCTACTGAAATAACCTTATTTACTTAGCGGCAAGCCGACTAGATTGGGCACTAATGACAAGTAATAAACTCGTCTTAACTAAGCATGCCTCGTCCGTCTAATGACTAAACTAAAACACAACTGAATACGAGCGGCATGTAAATGCACCCATAACAACACACGCCAGAATCTCAGCTGCCAGTTAACCCAGCAAATACAGTGTCATTAGCTGAAAAACGACATGACAAATGGTAGGCAAGGAGCTGAGTACGTGAGTTATGAGTATGGTCGGGTGGCGATGACAAAGGACGACCGGCACGCCGCCACACCGTGCCATTGTGTCGATTTTTGTGAGCCCCTGTTTGATCATCTGCGGATAACGGAATTAAGGAAGATGTCGTTATTAAGGAAAGGGAGAGTGGGGTATAAACGTAATCTTTACCCAATATTTAACCCGTTGTTGTTCGTGACATTTATTTAAGGCCCGTCGTCCACTACGCTACTCAAAAGTAACGTTATTTTCAGTAGCAACGTGGACGACGAGTTAAGTCAAATAAAATGTGAATGTTTTTATACTATCTATGTATGCCGTATGAAGCTGAACTACAAGTTGATAGTTTTCTGCCAAAATAGTCAATTTTATTTCAAGAAATAAGAGTACGGCTGGTTAGCTCTCGAATGCCAACTAAAATAGATATTTATTTAGAACTAGAAATCTGGACATTTTTACTGGGCAGGATTCCAAATTTTATTCATCCTATTCGATCATTCAGGGATAATCACAAATCTTTACGTTAGAGAATTTGCAAAAAAAAAATGGGTCAGTATGTAGGCATCTGCAGATTTTGCGTATGCTAGTGCACAATACATTAACAGATTTCTTAACAAAGGAAATGAGATTGCATTTTATTAGCCGTCTGTTCTCATCAATAGTTATGGGCAACAAATATCGTGCCGACATTAATTCGGCACACAATCGGAAACTGGGGTAAGTACAGACGATCTTATATAAAGTTCTGATTGAACTCAGCCATGCTTGTACTGTTGGCGCCACCTTCCATAATATATAGTTTTTGGTTTCGATACTTTTTAGGGTTCCGTACCCGAAGGGTGCCAAATGGAACCCTATTACTATAGGCCTCCGCTGTCCGTCTGTCTCTTTGTCCGTCCGTCTGTCTATCTGTCAGCGAGCTGTATCTCATGAACCGGAATAGTAGACAGTTGAAAATTTCACAGATTATGTATTTCAATTGCCGCTATACCAAAAAATAATACAATTGAAATAATAAACTTTTGATTTTGATAAAAATAAATCTAATGTTGGCATGTGGGGTGTCATTGTCTAGAACTCATCAAGTAGAGTTTTTCTTTTTTATCTTCAAAAAATGAACAAATAGTTGGTAAAAGTTGTCAGTTTTAGACCATTTTGTACGAGCTCTAAGTAACAACTAACAAGTAACTATCTCAACAACTCAACAAGTTAGGAATTTGAAACTTCTGTATATCATGTACCATATACTCGTACTGTCTATACTAAAAAAATACAAAACATGCCGATTCATAGGGTATTTTATTTAAATATGAGTGATTTTCTGCAACTGAAAAAAATAACTTTGCAATTTATAGAAGTCATTTGATGTATTTCCACCCAAAAAAATACATATTCTATATATTTTTTTGGGTGGAAATACATCAAAATTAAATGACTTCTCCCGCTCTGGGTGGAGCGGGAGGGTGTGTCAGACTCTTACTGACTAAAACCCACCCGTGCTGTACGCAAAATACGCGCTTTGACGTGGAGTTGCGGAAACCAGCCCGTATTACCTATTACCTAACCCACCCGTGTTCCTTCTGTTGCCTGTGCAATGCCAGGGGGCCACGGTGTCCCTTTCGGACTTTCCCGCAACCCCGGCAGGCAATGGTCCTATCGGACCCCTTCACTCGCTGACATCTCTTTGAGGCGCGCGTGGAACACAACGCGCCGTCAATCCGGGCCTGGTCTTTACCTGACGGCGAGCTACCCATTGCTCACAGTCCGCAAGCCCGCGCCTACGGTGGCCGGGAATCGGCTATGGATTCCCGACGCCCAGGGCGTCTCCTCCTGCGGCGGCACCCTGACCGCACCATAACCACCATAACCAGCATGCCTGAGAGATATTTCTCGACGGCATGTGGAGCCAAGTGGTCTATGGGCGGCTTTAAATTTCTGACACCAGGTTAGTCACTAACCACGGGAAAAGAAGAAGATAATATTCTTCGTTTAGTATTTTCATTTATTTGCTAAATACCTATTGTACGATAGTACAGAACCCTTCGTGTACGACTCGCACTTGGCCGGTTTTTTAAGCTAAAGTTAATAGATTTTTGTTTGCATATACCGGATGACATTTTTTACTGTCTCAAAAAAAATTGGGTGAACACAGTGCCTATGGCATAGCTTTTTTTTAAACTTTTTCAGTAACCTAGAATGATATTGATCCATCGAAAAATACCACACATTTGAAGTAAACTTTTCATACAAGAACAATAAAAAAAAGTTTTTTTTTTTTTTTAAGTATCGAAATTCAAATCATACGCACCCCGCGTTTGATTTGATTTGCCGCTTAGATATATTATAGTACCTATAGTAATTGTACAAAAAAATAATTATTATACTGAGTAATTGTTTTCTAACTGTCATGCATGAACAGCTTTTCCTAGCAATTTAAGGAACATTACTCTTGTTGATTCTATATGTGAGAACAATGTAAAAAAATATAAAAAACAAAAACGATTAAAAATATAAGATTAAAAATAAGCCCTGGCAGATAAGAGATGACCAGTCTCAACTGACGGCGCCCGTTCACGAACATGACGCGTGGATCAGCACCATCCAGCTCAACCATTTTGTAGGGAACCGAATGATCCAACACACTCGCCACCATCAGCGAGACATTTAAGTGAGCATGACATACTCTCAACTACCCTACTCTTTCAAGTCAAAATACTCGTACAACATAATAACATAGTAAACAACTCCATGGTACTCACATTTACAAAAATTGAAAAAAAATACGTCTTAGTTATACAAAACTATAGTTTGCAATGTATTTGTAACATTAAAAGAATTTTACCACCAAAAAGAAAGAAAATCAATATTATCTATTGGAGCATTCAATAATTAAAACTTGGTTAAATAATAAAAATAAAAAAACATTATGTTGAACGTTCGTAGTCAGAAAAAATAAAAGGGGGGAAGCAACTGTACCAATTTTTTTTTTTTACTTGTGAGCCCAAGTGGCCGTGGAGTAGGACCAGCATGTAGTCTATCATTTTTATCTACGATATAATCATCCAACTTATAGTATGCTTGTCTACATAGTGTGCGTTTAATGCAAGTTTTAAATTTCTTCTCATTTAGTTGAAGAATATCGACTGGTATTTTATTATAACATTTTACACAGTACCCCATAAAAGAAGTGAGTACTTTAGACAATCTGAGTAAGTCTCTCACTAAGTCCTAGGCCATCCACATACTTAATTACAGTTCAACTTGTCGAGATCGTCTTGTCTGTCCTTAGGGAGTTTCGTCTGTAGCCCGCTTAAACCTTATCGAGCGTAAATTAGATCGCGGGGTAATTCGCCCCGCCCAACGTCTTGTTATTTCGGAAAATTTGTAAAAGGAATACATATTGTAGGCTTTGATTATAAGATACGCAGTGGAGTAGACAATAGAATAATGTATGAAAGGAAATCTTTTTACACATGATTATCTTTGAAAAAGAAAATGAATAGGGTAATCATGTACATGTGATCGTCGTTTTTGTTTCGTCATAGTCGTTTTAAAAGATGTTTTTAATACAATTGAGCTTTTCAGTACCTACCTACACGAAATTTCCAAGGACACTATACGGAGCTTTTCACACGTAATGCTACGTCATAATTTGTCAATAATAGACGAAAGTAGAAAAAATGGTTTCGTTTTCCGTTGGTAACCATTTCTACTTACTCTGATAAATAGAAGCGTGAAGCTACACCAATTAGTGAAGAGGTAATACAATAGAACAGCAAATGTAGCAAATGGCTGTTAAGTCTCAAACAGTCGGATAAAGCGCGTTAGCCGGCTGCGGGGGCTGCGTCTGCACTCTGTAATGTTGCGGAAGTCGGTGCTAAACTGACGCCGCGGCCTGACGGGATAATCAGCGGAATAGGAATAGCTTTATAATTTTATTTGAGTATTTAAAAAAAAAGATATACTTCATCATCATCATCATTTCAGCCATATTACGTCCACTGCTGAACATAGACAGGCCTCCCCTAATGATTTCCAAATTGGCCGGTTGGAAGCGACCTGCATCCAGCGGCTATACTTATTGGCAAGAAAAGTTCTACAATGATATTGTTAGTAGGTACTATTACTTGTTGACATTGCCAAATTATCGCCCTTACCGGTTAGGTACATCTGAATGATCAATTAATGATTTATGTTGAAAGAACATAGCCGAAATGAACACATATAATTGTAAGAAAGACCCGTTCAAAAATTGGTAATGTAAAGGTTAAAGGTGGGATGAACTAAGTCTACCTATATGTTATAGGACCAATAAGCCTGGGTTCACATTAGGCAGGCTTAGTTACAGCTTCGTAACACGAAAGAAACGTGGAGTGCACTAGTACAGTAGCGAGGCGTGGTAAAAACGAGAAAGGTAAGCAGGAGCTTGAAAAATAAATAAATGGTTGTTTTATAATTGTTATGACGTCACATCAACTTTTATCGAGGCCGCGAAAAGTTACTTCTTGTTTACTGAACAAAATAACGGTGACAATAAACCGTTTCATTAAATTCCTATGTTATTCGATCTACTTTTCTAATGAGCTTCATGCAAATTAGTGAAAATAATTCTATTCCTACCAGTCCCGAACTCATAAAACAGCTACGTTATTCAGTCTGCACATGTTTTTTGATGAATTCGTCAGATTAAAATGTAAAAAATTTATTCCATAAACTACTAGAATCTGAGAAAAGTAAAGACGGGAAACAATACATTTTATTTAATTTACAACTGCCACTAAGCCATTGATATTTATCGTAAAGGGAAACATATTTTTTTTTGAAAAAACCATCGCGTCGTTTGTAATTTATAGTCATCTCTGGGCGAGCACGGACTAACTTATTTTATTTTTCAATAACCTTGAAAATCATGTTTCCTCACAAACCAAATAATCACACAATAATCTACATGCCGCCATCCTAATCCTATTCTATTTTTTTTAACCTTTGAAATTTAAATAAGTAGTTTCAACTTAATAAACTATCTACTTACCCCAAATAGCTAATTACAGTGTACTTTTATTTTACTAAACTCAAAATACTTAAACAATATCTTAATCACTGTTCTATACGTATAATAATAAACTAATGAATTCAATTTATACGGAGCGAACAAAATGCAAATTAACTACTTAATTTGTACAAATTATATGGTTCTAATGCGATTACGTCAAAAAACAACCACACATTGTCAATCAAATAACGAATGTTATGATGTCCAAACTCCGAGCCGAACGCGTCACGAAATTAAACGAAAACAACCGAATATCAGCAATAGCTCTTTTTCTTTCACACGCTTCATCACACGCTGATCGTAACTCGGTACAGAGTGGCTTACCCCGCTGCTAAGAAACCGCGGTGTCACGTGACCGAAGTGACGTCAAGATGCACTTTATTGAAATTGAATTCATGATAAGCCGGACGCATCTACGAGTTATTTTAGAGCGAAATGTTTTGTTGTTGGGACATAAAGACAAAAAAAAAATAATCTTACTCCGTAGGAGTACCTACGGAATAAATCTAAGCTCGTTGTGATTTTAACCTCCGACGCAAAGAGAGACGTGTATAAGTTTTACCGCTATGTGTGTGAGTCTGTCTGTGGCACCGTAGCTCTTAAACTAGTGAATCGTGGGTTTTTTTTAAAGCAGGTTTTTTAGCGATACTTCTTAGACATGTTTTATCAAAATAGGTTCAGCCGATTAAAGATTATGAGCTCTTTTCTAGTTGATGAATGGATGTGAGCGTCTTCCACTGGTCTGATCGATTTGGAATTTGGTATTCTGTTACTTCAATGATATTAGAAGAATATAGTAAACTTGAACTGATGCTGCAGCATCACCTGAAACTTGCAGGATACCCAAATCCCATAACAACTTACGGCACAGGTATTGTATTTGGGCTCATTGGAATGGTCTCAATGAATAGGTTATAGATATATTACGAACAGGCTCTGGTGATGGAGTAGAAAAGAGAAATGAGGAAATGTTTGTGTCAGGGGTTTTTTTATATTTTAATATAATTTCACTTGTTGTTGTCTATAAAGTCAAAGTCAAAGTCAAAGTCAAAGTCAAATAATTTATTTCAATTAGGCACAAAAAGGCACTTTTGAACGTCAAACTTTACAAAAAATAATAAAACTGATTCTAGTCGCCCATTCCAAAAGGTAGTTTTCGTATGGAGAAGAATGGGCAAGAAACTCCACCGTTACTCTTTTTAAAAAAAATCATTATATCTTGTATACACTTATTATATAATTATATGTGAAGACAATGCACCTAGAATAAGATTACTATACCACGATAGGTAAAAAGAATGAAAAATGAAGGAATGACATAATTATGTGATAGATGCATGGTGCTCACATACTTACAAACATTGTAAAATTATACTATATTTCTAACATTATAATAAGTAATACTAATAATAATAAGTCAGTGTGTGAGTTCAAATAATCACAAAAATAAAATAAAATAAATGTTTAAAAAAATAAAAAATAATAATTATACAATTAAATTAGCAACCAGTTCGATTTTGTCTAGATTCTGAATTGTCCTATGGAGCAGGACCAGCATGTTTCCAAGCATTTTTATCTTGGATATAATCCTCTAATTTGTAATATGCTTGTTTACAAAGTGTACTTTTTATATGATTTTTAAATTTTCTTTCATTTAATTCTAATATATCACAAGGTATTCTGTTGTAACATTTAACACAGTACCCCATAAAAGATGTATTTACTTTAGATAGTCTGAAAAATGGTTGATCTATTTTATCTTTATTTCTAGTATTAAAATTATGTCTATCACTTATTTTATTAAAAAGATGTAGATTTTTTCTCACATACATAATATTTGAATAAATGAATTGGCAAGGTACCGTCATAATATTAATCTTTTTAAATAGTTCCCTGAGAGATTCGCGACGACGTAGATTATAAATGGCTCTGACAGCTCTTTTTTGTAAAACAAAGATGGATTCAATGTCAGCAGCCCGACCCCACAGTAAAATGCCATACGACATAATACTGTGGAAGTAGCTAAAATAGACCAAACGCGCGGTTTCTACATCTGTTAACTGTCTTATCTTTCTAACAGCATAAGCGGCCGAGCTTAGCCGCCCCGCGAGAGATGTTATATGGGGTCCCCATTGTAATTTCTCGTCTAGCGTGATTCCAAGGAAAACTGTTTGATTAATAAATTCCAGTTTTTCTCCATTCAATACGATGTCACATTCGCTACTTCTAACATTTGGTAATTTAAATCTAATGCATTTGGTTTTTTTATTATTTAGTACCAAATTATTTACCGTAAGCCAATCTTGGACCTGAACAATAGAGCTATTCACGTCGTCAAGATTTGGTGACCGTCGGTTTATTTTAAAGATCAATGATGTGTCATCTGCAAATAACACCATCTTTGGCTGATTTAGAAATATTTGGGGTAAATCATTAATATAAACTAAAAAGAGGAATGGACCCAATATCGAACCTTGAGGAACGCCCATTACCATTTCAGACCCTAATGAGTTTGTGCCGTTGACTTGAACTTTAACCTTTCTATCTTTCAGGTATGATCTTAACAAATCATGAGCTGTGTTCCTAATCCCATAGTGGTCCAGTTTCAGCAGAAGTGTCTCATGGTGTACGCAATCGAACGCCTTCGAGAGGTCGCAGAAGATTCCAATGGCATCTTGTGCTTCTTCCCAAGCGTTAAAAATGTTCTTTATTAGGGTGACACCGGCGTCAGTGGTACAGCGCCCTTTGGTGAAACCGTACTGTTGGTCATGAAAGATGGAATTTTTATTAAAGTGACGTAACATTTGATTGAGTATCAACTTTTCAAACACCTTACTGAGAACTGGCAGAATTGACACAGGCCTATAATTGTTGGGTTCCTTACTATCACCGGATTTGAACAAAGGAACTACTTTACTGTGTTTCATGAGATCAGGAAAGACGCCTTGGTCTACACTAGTGTTAAATATGAAAGCTAGATAAGGCGCAATGGTTTCGATTACTGATCTACATACTTTTACAGACATTCCCCACAGATCTTCTGTTGATTTAATTTTAAGATCTTTAAAAGCTTTTATAACAGCCTGGGGGTCTGTATGCTGAAACCTAAACTCCAAAGGGCATGCCTTTACATTCTTTCTAAGTAAGGCAGCAGAAAGCACGGGTGAGGAATTTAAAGCTTCAGTGGTTTTATGGGGAATATTAGCAAAAAAGTTTTCAAATTCCTGAGCTATTTCTACATCTGAGTTGATGGGACCATGTGCAGTCTCTAAATTAAATTCAGTATTACGCTGTTTTTTCCTACCGGTTTCATTATTAATTATTTGCCAGGTAGTTTTTATTTTATCATCAGCTGATTTTATTTTATTGCTAATGTGAAGAGCTTTAGCCATTTTGCACACACTTTTAAACGTTTTAGAATATTTTGCAACATACTGATGAAAGCTTGTATTATTCATATGTTGCTTTAGGCCATAAAGTTCAAAAAGTTTTTCCCTGCTTTTACGAATACCTGGAGTCGCCCAATCACTAAATAAGAATTTTGTGTAAATAGTTTTAGTCTTTAGTGGAAAAGTGTCAATGAATTGTTTGTTTAATAGTGAAAAGAACTCTGTGTAGAACTCATTTGGGTCACATATACTATCAAAACTCTGAATACATAATTTACTTGCCAAAACATTATTTAATTTATCTAGATTTCTACATGTAATTGGCCTAAACCTTATTTGAATTTTTTGTAAAGGCATGTAGGAGCAAAATGTTATTGTTTGTCCACTGTGATCAGATGGCAACTTATTTACAATTTGTTTATGTAAGTAATCACAATTACAGAAAATATTATCTATACAAGTGGCAGAAGAAGCTGTCACTCGGGTTGGTTCATTAAAAACATTTGACAAGTCAAATGACCTGAAAAGACTTAATAGTTTGACAGTATTAACGTTATTTTCTAATATATTGATATTAAAATCACCACATATGATTATTGACTTACTACTACCATTTAGTTTATTTAACACATCTTCCATTACAGAATCAAACATAGATAGATTCTGGTAACTTGGAGGTCTGTATACACATACTATAACATGCTTATCTAGCTCAACACAGGACAATTCAATGGTGTGTTCAACAGACAGCCCGATTATGTCTTTTCGTTCTTTCGATTGAATAGAATTTTTTACTAATATTAATGATCCGCCATGTATCATACGTTTTCGGCTGAAATGGCTAACTACATAATAATTATCATAGTTAATTGACATTACTTGATGATCTTTTAACCAATGTTCTGTTAAACAAACAACATCAAACTTGGTATTTTCTAAAAACAATTCTATTTCCAGTAATTTGGAAGAGCAACCTTGGATATTTTGATTGAATAATTTTAAAGTATGTTGCCCCCCCCCTTTTGGTTTTTTCTTATGTGTAATATTGCCAGAAGATACCTTTTTATTATTCTCTAATAATAATTGGTTATTTGAAGGGGTAACTTCTGTTGTCTTACTAGCTAGTTTAAAAAGTTATCCGGAGTGACCTCCACAACTACAATGGAAGAGTCTAGAATGGCTGTATGAATTCCAGCAGGAAGAGAATACCCTATCTGACTGGTAGTGGCCTCCAAAGATGTTGGTATTATAGGTGGATCCTCCTTCGTACATGATGACTCATAATTAATCACTATGTTGTTAGTATAGCTAGACAACACAGACTCGTCACTAACACTACAATTTGTTATATTAGCTATAACCTCGTTAATATTATATGCTATTAACATAGCAATCATATGTCTACATTCCCAAGACAGAGATAAAGTTCTCTGAGTTAACTTAAAACCACTAACAAACTTGTTAGTGTCAAAAAACAATAATTTGTCACTATGACAACATGTCAGCCTGTGAATAGTACTATTCAACTTATAAATATAATTATTTTCTTATTTTTTTTTTTTTTATTTTCTTTCTTATCTTCTTTATATTGTAGAACTAACGCTTCATCGTAGTAAATACGTTAATCTATATAAATGGTTAACTGACTTAACAATGTCAAAAGGTTTCGTAGGAAGCCATGAAACGCTGTTCAATCTTGCGAGCGTATTTTTGTTCGCGATCATTGAAGCGGCATTACGGATTATATGATTATATTAGGTAAGTTAAAACTTGTTCCCACAAAAACAACTAATTTATCTCGTAAAATAGGACTTCTTCTCTCCTACCCTTTTGCTGTGCCCTTACAGGGTCCTTAATGTTTTAAATTACTAAGTACCTAAACATTTTGGTAAAGTAATAAATATATTGAGTATTGAGTACATCTCAGCTACCTCCTTTGAGGAATACGAGTGATGGTATGTTACATATAACAAGCCTTCAGTCATTCCTCTTTATAGGTACATCAGATAAACCGTCGCGATCTCGCTTCCCAGTGCGTCACTTACATACATTTTACGCCCCGACATACCCACGTACTAAAGGTAGCTGCCATTAATCAAAAGTTCCTCTCACATGACGTGCCGGTTCTATCTAGCTTTACTTTAGTTTAGTATACTTTATACTCTAAGCTTCGGAGTTTCAGAAGTTATCTTGATATTTAATTTGTTGTCGCTCGGTCACTTAGTATCCTGTTTTGACAAACTAAAACCGTATTCGTTAAGAATTAGTAAAACTTAAGTATCTTACCGTACCTTCTTTTGGGTGTATGACAAGCTACGCCTAAACGGGCATTAAAAAAAGAGCAATATTGTCCTCAGATTTGGGTTTATTCCACTTTGCCCCACCAACCTGCCCCACAAATATGACAAATTCTAGTAATGACTGGATATATATAATTATAATGTTAAACTATAAGACAAATAATCCATATAATAATATCCAAAGAAAATAACACAAGTAAAACTACGTTATTACGTGAAGATCGCGTGATTATAAACAATTATAACAATGACCACCACCAACACGGTATTGTGTCCGTATCGATTTGTATCGGCGCTCGTGTGTGGCTAACTTACCTACGTGCTGGGATTAGCTGCTTATAATTATTGAGCTCAGTAATTTGGTGAGACACGTACGATGTTCTTTAGTACCATCTGTGGTTTTTGGTATAGGTAGCGAAGTTGAGTAATGACGTGTGGGATACAAAAGGTATGTTCTTGTAAGAGTGGTGTTATAGTCACAATGTTGAGGATCAATTGCCATAATGTGTACATTCAATATAAGCTCAAGCTGTGATTTGAGTATACGGATGGACCATTAAAGTCGGTTGTCAATTTTCTTATCAATTAATTTCCCTGACTTTATAATTTATAGTTCCGCTTGATGTGTTACTATTGCACATAAGATGCCAGCTTGATGTCACGAAGTTAACATCTATATCTTCAAGAAATATCTATTCCTTGTTTTATTTGTAGACAGTTTTTTCCACTATCTCACCTGATGGTAAGCGAATATGCGGTCGACGGTGGTGCACGCTGGCCTAGAACTAATCTAAACTCCCAGAAATCGCAAGGATTTTCTTGTAACTCATGAGCAAGGCACTCACGTGTGCTAATTTCTGCAATGTTTAGTATCCAGCTCTCGAGTCCGACGTTTGGCTCCGGATGGCCACAGAATAGAAGGGACGGAAAGTCGACTCTATACAATGAGCGAAAACGCACGCACACATAGATAGAAGTACATAATTGTACGTTTTTCTTGATTGCGATTTTATCTTTACTTTGTTTCTTCTTTTGTCAATTTGTTAATTTCTCATTTTGTTAAAATTTAACTGTACAACGTCTTACATGTATTTAAATCTATTATGTTGTGCATGTATATCTTGAATTAAAAAGAAAACGTTATAACCACCATGTTCAATATTATGTGACGTCATGTAGCCTATAAACCCGCGGAACAACATGACGCTTCCAACGATGCCTTGTGGGGGAGATGAGGGAACAGATGCACATACACACATAGACAGCCTGTTAAAATCGTAACCCTCCTTTGGATTTGCCGTAGTCGGGATACACACATTACGTACAACGTGAGCAAGCACACTGCTATTTGTTTGAGATCGCCGAACGTTCACGTCCATTACATCGTTGTACAGAAGCAGCCTTCTGTACCTATCTTGTGTTATAGTCGCGGACATCAGTCGCCTAATGAGTCAAGTTAGTTCAGACCCGGGGGACAGCTTCACTTGGCTCGCACTTGCTTATTTATCCTAAGTGTAGGTACTGCGGTACTTAATGAGCGAACCGTGTTCGAATAATAGCTTCATTGTCTACACAGATTGAACCAAAGTTTTGTTTTATTTACAACATTTATGATTATAATATCTCGCTTATATTAAATTCCCTGAAATGTAAATCTGCCACAAATCTAAAGTGGGTTGCTACTGAGAAAAACTGAAAAGACTTCGTTTTTCGATTTTTTGTTCGATCCCAAAGTCAGACGACTTTGGGATCAGTAGTTGCCCTTAAACGGCAAGTACATAGACAGTCGGAGCGAGGAAATTCAAAATATTACAGTAGCGACCCGCCCTTGCCTCGCACGGGTACTACGAGTATGACAAGTCAAACGTCGAGATTTTTGTGCTATATCTAAGTAAGTTGAATATTAATGTAGTATACACATGAACCTTCCGGAACCCCTGAAATTTCTTAATAACATATCCATGGCGTAGTTTAGAAGAACAACGTGGTCACACAGACAGACACAGCATACACAGTATAATATGTATAGAAGCGTCTAGTCTGTTACGACTACCGCCCCTCCAGGCCCCCAGGCCTCCAAACCTCTAGCTGCACCACCCGACTAGCATATCTAATAATATCCCCTAATATTAAGGTGCGCTTACATTGTGAATTGAAATAACTGAATTCCAGGCAATAGTGGTCAAATGTGATGTAGCTTGTAATCTTTGCTAGAAATACCACCACACTATATTGAGCAATTTAATACAATAGGCAAATCACATAGGCAATCATCAAATACAGAATTTATGGAAAAACTACTTAATGCGACTCACTCAGAAAGATAATTACACGTACTAAGTATCCACAAACACATCTAAATAATAATAAAAAAAGTGTGATTCGGACTCGCACACGGAGGGTTCCGTACCACCGGATAATATTTAGCAAATAAATAAAAATACTAAATGAAGACTATTATTATTTCTCATCATAATTTTTTTAAATCGCTCAGATCAATTTGTATTTCTGATACTATGAGTTACAAAGTTATTTTTTGCGGTTGCAGAAAATCACCCATATTTACATATGAAAAGCGTTTTTAGTATTTGTTATGAACGGAAATATCAAATTACTAACTTGTTTAGTTGTTGAGATAGAGCTCGCACACAAATGGTAACTGACAACTATTACGGCCCCATATTTCTTCATTTTTGAAAATAAAAATATATTATGTATTTAAATTATCTTTGTTTTGATAAAGTTGTCTCGATAGAATAAATTACGCAAAGTTACCTCTTATTGAGTAAATTTCTCCTTTATTTAACTACTTTATTACATAAATAAGTAATTTTATACTATGATTAATTTACTAAAATAAAGTTCATAGATGACTGGAGCTTTTATGCGCGATAGTTTTTTATTTAAGAGCAATATGATGAAAAAAATAATGAAAAGCATTGAAGAAGTACAAAAGTGTGGTTATTTTCTTTACTCTTTACACGTAAGGAAAAAGACTGAGACAAAGGCAAATGGTCGGTACGCTCTTATGGTTGCTAATTGAAATGGACCGCGATTGATAATTTATTTTAACATTTTCGTTCTCAATTACTTTAAAAATATTAGAATGCTCATAAACCCGATTAACTTACATTTAGTGAATAAATTGGGAGTTTGAATCTGTATCTCATAGTTGCACCTATCTAATTAAGGTACATGTAGTATTTACACAAGTTTTACAATAGTAGCTAGCAAACAACTATTTTTAAGGGGAGAGTGTTTCTCTGAATCCAGAGTGGAGCGAAGGATTCTAGAGTAGAATCCTGAGCGCAGCGAGGGATCAAAGTTTTACCACCTGAAAAATAAAAATAAACATGTGTGGTCCGACCCCCATCAGGAACAAAGTTCCATCTCAAGTATGATTAAAAAACGAAAAAAAAAATGCAGCCGCCATCATGGATTTTTATTTTGACCTCACTATCGACTTTAGCACCTTCGAAAACTATGAAAACGATACCCATGATGATAAAAACCTCGTGCAAAATAGCGCGACGCGACGGCGCGACGCGACGGCGCGACGCGACTCGAACAATACAATTTCAAAGAAAACTTCACGGTATAACAATAACTGGTGTCGCGTCGCGCTAGTCTGCACGAAACTAAATTTGAAAATTTTCAGAGCTGCCATCTTGGACTTACATTTTAACCAAATTCCCACTTTCTCTCTCTTGCCGGCCTGTTACTTGTTGATACAATGTTCGTGATTGTTAACTTTGGTGATTGGAACTTTTACTAACAAAATCCACATTCCAAATTCAAATCATTTCTCGTCCCTAGGGATTAAAAAGCTATTTTAGTCCCTGTTTACAAAGAATAAACTAGCTATTTTTGAATAGATGTGATAAAAATATTTTAATATTCATTAATGATCATTACCTACCGAATAAAATGAGTAGGTAACTCTATTTATTCGCCTCAAGGTGAATTCATAAGTGGAGATTGATATTATTAAAATAACAAATAATGTTTTTCACACATTCAGTTTTGGTATAAAATCTGTATACCATTCATAATAACAACCATGAAAGCTCACCCTCACAGCACCATAATTAGACGCGTCGCTTGCACCCGACACTCAAGCACCGCAGTAACACCGCTAGTGTTGCCAGCGGTAATAATACCGTGGAGTCACCGCGCAGTGTTACCGCGGTTGCCGCTTAGTGCACTGGAAAGTGATATTGGAATTTTAAATTGGAGTAAATATAATTAATTTTGGCACTGATTCTGTTACGCACCGACTGAGTTGCTAACATTAACATCTGGTAAAATAAATCGACATAAAAACTTAGAAACCAAACGTGTTTGTGTTGTAATAATGTAAAGTAAGTACGTACTTACTAGATAACGCGTGTGCTATACAATCATATTATAAATCTGTAGCGGAATGTGTCTAGCTATCGTTATCACAATGTTTATCGACAGATATCAGCTTATCTATTGTTTACTTTGATATCACTCGTGTTCGCTTATTGTGTTGCATCATAATATTATTAATGTACATAAATAGGGCTTTTCTAATGTTATTTCCCCGGTCGGTGCAAGTTTAACTTTCCGTAAACGTCATCAGGAATCAGAAATCACATTCATTGATAAAATATGGTTGTTCCTGGAATATCGGCTGATTATACCTACTTAGTTATACTTACTTGTATTGTCGCATCTTAATAAGACTGGAAAATAATCGAAAACAATGGAAAAGACTTGTTGTATTTTTTTTTTGAAGCTGAAGCTTCTTTAGCGGTGTTGTGCACTTTTTTTGTGATGGGTAAAAAATGTTAAACTCGCGTCAAAACACGTGCCCTGATCGAAAATTCGTAAGACGGAGGGAGAGTAAAAAATGATTCCCATAACTATTTCAAAATATCAAAAATGCACAACGTTAATATTCAAGTTTTCACTTCTGCCGGCACTCCCGGAGTGCAACCCGTTTTTTTGAAATTTATTTGTATAAATGCCTTAAAAAGCATTATATCCATAGTCCTGTAAGAAAGTCAGAGATGAACTATTGCAACACGTGTCAAATGTATCTCAACAGCATAACTTGTAGCTAAAAGGGAACGCGCACAATATTCGCGCATATGAAAACGTAAGAACACAATCATTTCATATTGAATATAAAAGCAAGAAAGGTTAAAATACATAGAGGGTGGAGTTAGATCAAGTTAATATAAATTGCTTCTTTGACAACGTTTTGATGTACAATCTCATAACGTTTCTTCTTTGTATGGCGTCATATTTTCCGCGCGCTGTTTTTCCATACATCCCTGCGGTATAGTCCAGCGAGTATCGCACAAATAACAATACAAAGGTTCAATCTAAACAATGTGCGATAGGGAACCAACACAATGTCGCGAAGGAGTTCACACGGAATCTTGACAAGAAAACGCATACGGTATGCGGAATTCGTTTTGGGAACGCCTTTTTAGGGTTGCGTAGGGAAAAAAGCGGCACCCTTATAGGATCACTCGTATGTCTGTCTGTCCGTCTGTCACAGTCAATTTGCTCCGAATCTAATGGAACGATTAAGTTGAAATTGATATACTTACATATTTCTGTGGCCCAAACACGGACGTGTAACGTAAATATATTAATTTTGAATATCAATTTTGGAGGGCAAATAAGATTTTTTGCAAAAAAATACAAATAAATACTTTAAAGATATTTAAGAAAATTGATAATAATAACCATTCCTTATCTCCGAAACTACTGAGCCTAAAATTTTGAAAACTCTACCTTTAACTTTATCTACTCATAGATTAGGTACAGGCCTTAAAAAAAACATGATAAATCACTCAATATTGTGCGTACAAACTTACATTTGCGTTTGGAATGTATGGGAGAATATGTTTTCAACTAAAATGTTTAGTTAGTTCTTGGCATGAATTCATCCCAACTACGGAACCCTTCATTTTGCGTGGTCCGACACGCACTTGGCCGGTTTTTTGTCTCTGCATAGCTATTAGGAAATGTTTTCCAATAGTTAGGTGAATACCAGAGTTATTATTCATCCCATAAGTATATCAATTACTTGCAAAGATTGTACTGGCGAACCTTTTCGTTTATTGGTGTCAGTAAAATAGAGCTATCATGAACCTGTTCTCACGCCGCGGCGCCGGTAGACTGGCGCTCTGTAGACTCTGTAGTACCTCTATCTATTGAATGTCACCGACACCTTGTTGTCAGATCCGCCGCCGTGTCCGCGTGCGGCCGTGACGTGTGTCGCGCATCGTGCTTCTCCGAACAGTGTGAACACAGCATTACATGACGCCGGTGCAAGCACTCGTCTCTTTGTCACCCTAATTAATGACATCGTACAAACGTTGATGTACCATGCGAAGTTATTAAATTCATTTTCATTTTGTACTTTAATCAAACTCAATATAATATGAGTTTAATTAATCCAATTAATTATAGCTTTATCGGCATGGGCGAATTGGATTTGAAGAGTATAAGTGACATAATTATATTCATTCATTTATTTTCGGCAAAACACACACATTTTCTGTTTACGTTTCTGATATTGTTTCAATTTATAAACTGAAATTCGGCGTTTCTGTTTCATGTAATTCTGTGTAAAAAAAATCTGCTTATTGTACAGTCAGCAGCATTAAACTGTTCCCTCTTCAAAATCATTCACTTGTACAGTGGCGCGACAAACAGTCAGGAATCATGTCGTGAAGTTGTCATCGTGTCCGGAGCCGGACGATGGCGCGTACCATTGAATGAGTGCGGATAATTAGCGTCCAAGTGGCACCCGTGCCGGACGAGTGCCGTCGACTGCCGTGCGAGTGTCGGCCGACAATTAATCGGCGCTGGATGTCAACGCGCGAGACGTATAGCGGTTTCAACAATATGTAAGCTCTTGTTTTGCCTATATAGGTACTGCTTTTAATTAGTTACAAATACGTCGACTTATGTCAAATTATATCTGAATGGCGATATTTGTTGTTATAGTAAATAGGACTAAATTTACCGTTTTGCTGAATTTTTTATTATTATTTCTCCTTCCGAAACTATTCGAAATATTCGCAAGACTCCACTTTATTAGTTATCTCGTCGTGCCAAAACGTTTAAAGACCTAAAATAATAGAACGATTAACATTCAAACATGAATAACCTTAATATTATTGTATTACCAATTAATCTGCGAAATTCTATAGTTCTCGTTATTAATTATTTTGCATACAATTGATACAATATTATGTATAGCTAAACACGTGGACATTATATCAAAACCAGACTAACAACTTTATACCATGTTTAAGGCAAATAAATACTTATAATGTTTTTTTTAAAAGAGTAACGGTGGAGTTTCTTGCCCATTATTCTCCATACGAAAACTATCTTTTGGAATGGGCGACTAGAATCCGTTATTATTATTTTTTGTAAAGTTTGACGTTCAAAAGTGCCTTTTTTGTGCCTAATTGAAATAAATTATTTGACTTTGACTATATTTTTTTTTTCGCATAATGTTTAAATTGGTTTGAAATCTTAGGTAAGACAAATATTGAATTGCATTAATATTTTGTAGATGATATTATTCTTTGTAATCTATCTATGTATAATAAATTTATGAAATGCTGGACCGATTTGGATAAAATTATAATGTTTAAAATGTTCGTAAAAGTCCGAATTAGGTTTTTATTAGTCTATATTATACAAGTCGATGGGTTTTTATAGAAAGCAAAAAGGGGAAAGGTTTCCCGGAAAATTTTCAAATTCGGGAAAATTCCTTTTCTCCATAGATTTTTTGGACAACGTCTGTTGGGTCAGCTAGCCAAGATAAAAATCTTCCCAAAGTTGTTCCAAACACACGTCATATTGATATATTCCAAAATGATGATTAACTTTTGGCAGCATGACTCCGGTGTCTAAAGTACTACTAGGTCGAATACTTAAACACTTTATTCAATTTTAGGTCCTAAAGCAAATTGTTTGTATCTGCCAATCAAGTAATCTTATAAACAAATTATTATTGTTCCCATCTATTAGAGCATGTAATCGAGCACATTTCGTCATATTACGGTTGAGAACAAGGGTCGTCTGCGGCGTGATTAAAATTTAATTAATAGGGTAGCTGACGACCCTTATCTTGATGTATTGATGGATTAGATGAGATACCTACAGGATCTGATGGATGTACAGTCAGGGAAATGTATTGTGTAGCATATTAACATTGTCCAAAAAAAGTTGTGATTTGATTTTATGGACCATTCAAGGCAATTCATCGAATGGTAGCTAAACCATTCGTTGAATTGCCTTGACTGAAATGAGTTATTGTCAAAAGGTTAAACGAAACTTAAACTGAAACTCAAAGCATGTAACAAAATTAATTACAATAACTTTTGAGTTGACATGGAGTCGGTCAGTCAGAAAGATGAAACTAGTCGCCCATTCCAAAGCTTTGTAGGTTCCTATGGAGAAGAACAGGCAAGAAACTCCATGGACACTCGTTATAATCAAAATATTGGCACAAAAAATAAAGATTTTGATAACGAAAACTGATCATTAAGAACCGTGACAAGCAGACATCCTGTTTATACAACCATAATTAAAATTTAATTGATAGCAACGTGAGGGGTGATGTTTATTGGCAGCACACACCCCGCACACCCCCGCCCACACCCCCGACTCCCGTCAACTTGACAGAAGGGTAGTTATCGAACGGAAGGGCTGTCTTAAAATTATCACGACAGTGTTGCCAATTTAATATTATAAGGATTTTTTGGGCTGGTAAGCCGGTGTGTTATAAAGGTATTATTTGTGGTTTATGTATGTTTTCATAAATAATTAAATATTGTATCTTGTATCGTGGGACAATTTACAGGGACAATAATCTCGCATGAATAAATACAGACTCGCAACGTTAAAAATAGTTTTATAATTTTCTTGCTAAACTAAACAAGTTCTTCTGCGTTTGACTTTAAAGTTGAACTTATTATCTACTTTGGAACTACTTGCCACCGTTACTCCGTTAGTAATAACCTTATTGTAAACTTAAATAAGCTTTAAGTAGGTAATTAAAGTCAGAAAAAAGTAGCTTCAAGTAACTTGAAACTTTACAAAGTTAGACAGCGAGTTAGAAACTTAGCACGGAACAAATAACTTTAATTACTAAAAGGAAAAGAATAACATTGTGTGCGAGCTGGGAAATAAACAAAGGGATTCTTTTTAAATTGATAGTGATGCTTACTTACATTTCGGCTATTTTCAAATAGTATAGGTATTGCTTCATACTCTCCATGAAATCTATCGATCAAATCAAATCAAATCAAATTTATTTGCGAGAATGTAGGTTTACACTGTATGATCTTAAAACTATAATGGCCCTTTTACATTCTACCATTACTTATGGTGTGCAAATATTTAATTGTGTCCTACACAGTATTTTTTTTTTTTCTAATACAGCAACTACAAACAAGATGCATGCATTAAAATTTTCATAGATTAATTGATGTCAAAGTTACACATAATATGTCAGTTCAAGAGATAACGTTTATAATTATGTAAGTAATGTCAGAATAAGATTAAATAAATAATATTGTAAATCATAACTATTATAATTAAACTGAAATTTTAACATTAATTAATTACAGGTTTACACCAATATTTACTTCAGTTTCCTTCTCCTCAATCAGAATCGATACCTACCACAATCAAACGATTTTTGGGAAAAAATAATAAAATCTAATTTTATACCCTGGAAATCAAACCCGTGGCTTGCCACGCTTTTCAGTACTTAGCAATATGACATAATATTATACAATATCAGAGTCTCAACCTGAATAAACACTCGATCATTATTCCCATATTCAAATCTACCTGTGCCCAAAATACACAAAATCAATCAATCAATTAATAGAGAAAACCATTCAAAACAATCTCATCCAATCACAATTACACAATCGTATCGGTCTTTCAGTCACCCCCTCTCGATTTCACCCCCTCTTACCCCGTTGTTGGCTTGTTCATCTTAGTTGGTACGGAAAGTGCAGATAATGTCACTTTGGCGCTCTCGACAACTTCCCTTAAGACGCCTTGAAGTGTGCCGTCACAGTAACACGTTCACTTTAAAAATTGGGTTTGTATGTGTGTGAGTGTGTGTACGGTGTGTGTGTGGCCTAGTTTTCATTTGACAGTTACCGGTAGTGAGGAACAGAAATGGGCATGTAGATTATGGAGATCGAGGAATTGAACGTAATTGGCGATGATTGTAAGACTGATTCTGGCCCTAAATATTCTAGTATTAGGTACAGATTTTTGGTTTTTGCGATCCGTACACCATAAAAAGAATTAAAAGGGTATGGAATTGGTATGTGATTTATAAGTATGTATTGCACGTCACTAGTTTTTCCAGGAGAAAATTTACGTAGTGAACAATAAATTGCCATCGCTATATGAAAAAAGTTTCGTGTCGTGCGCGAAAACGGAACAAAAACCACACCAATGACACAAGAGGGGATACATTCACAATATGTCCACGTTGTGTTGTAGGGCTACGGCAAGGGTTAATTCGTAAAATAACGAACGGCTAACGTACTCGTAAGACTATTCTTGCAAAATAGAGTTAATGTTAAAAAGTGTACAATTTTAATTTGACAAATAGTGTGGTAGTAAATTCCCCGAGGTCCCATAAATAATGTGTACCAAACCAATTTAAAAAAAAATACCAAGCAAATTACTTGTGGAGGATCATACATAGACTAGACAGCACTCGGGTTATTGAAAAGTATCAACCCAAACAAAGGCACTTTTTTGCGCAAATAATTTTTAATCATAAATGATTTATTCTTGTGCATTAGTAAAATTGTTGTTTAAACAACAGCAATTTTACACGTCAAAAAGAAATAATAATATTTTAAAACTGGATGAGGTCGGAACTATAATTTAACGTCACTAACATATACGGTTAATTATTGTATGGTCAGCAAAAGAAGTAGACTAACACTGTACTTTAACATGTGATCTAAATATACCAAAAGTTATTCGATACACTACTTTTCAGCAGATAAGAGTTGGTTTTATCAAATTAATATTGTGCTAAAAAATACTGATTGAAAAAATACATAAATTACTATTATAGGCACATTCACCTATAATAGTTATTTTGCACTGCAATATGTATACCGTAAACATGTTTTTTTATTAAAACTTTATTTGCCTGTCGTGCATTCGTGTCCGCTCAGAAGCTACTTTTTATTTTAAAATCATTCTCTGTTTATTTATTCGTAAATAATTTTATTTTTTAATAATCGAAGTGCTGTAAAAATGGTAGATTTATTGTACCGACTGAAAAATTATTTCAGCACACTTTTAATTTTGAAATTGTTTCATGTTTCAACAAATATTGCCTTGGGAAATATTCATGTATTTTATTTGTAAGTTTTTTACTGGATTTAAAAACAGTTAATATCATTCATTTTAATTGGTTCGAGTGTTTGATCAGCTACAAAAATAATAAGAGTATAAAAGAATAACTGACAGTGTTAACTAGTTTAAGAATAATCTTAAAGCTTATGACAATAATAAACAAACAAGAAATACAATTAATTTAGCGTCATGAGCGGAGCCCACCTGCCAGCCACGGTGTCTTCCGCGCTTATATTAATGTAATACCATTTCGTCGAGCGACGCCATAATGAGTTTTGTGATGAAACTCATCTATTTTATACTCCTCACACTTCATATTTGCCTGGTACTTCATGTCTGTGGAACTAATAGCGTTTGGGCTGAGGTTATTAAATACTTGGCTTTTATAGGTAAGGGCCAACATTATTGGTCTAGGGTCCAAGTATACTTCGGCAAACGTATACTTTGGCAATTAAAGGAATTCCATAAAATTAGTAATTAATTTAAGTGCCAAAGTATACGTTTTTACAACAAACTCCCAAGTCATGTTTTAAAAACTGAGCCTCAATAAATTTAAATCATTTATTAAACACAAACTATATCAAAAAGGTTTCTATAAAGTTAAAGATTACTTGGACGACAAAAAGGCTTGGGAATAACTCCATACTTATGTAGTTGTTTATGTTATTCGACTGTATGTTTCATGTATTATTGACTTAATCTACTCATTACACTGTTTTTTTTTTGTATAGTTGTATTGTAATATATGGTCAGCTAGCGACCTCGAAAATTGATCATATTATTCTTGCCAGAGCAATCGGCAGCAAGTTCGTCATGCTCCCTTAGATGTCACAGCTTACGGTAGAGGGGGTCAGGTTGCCTCCTTCCCTTAAATATGGCTGATCTTTGCGTTATGCTCGTGAACGGGTGGTGCTTGTGGTCGTCTTGCTGACCATGGTTTTAGTTGTTGTTAATAGTAATTAACTGTTTATTTATTTTTACTTCGATGGTCCTAATTTATCATTTGTGATTTCCGAGTTACAGCTTTAATAGCTTTATGTAAACGGGCACGCCCTTTATGCCTGGACTTTCATTCGGGTATTAAGTTCTTTTTACTTTTTTGTTGGTATATTGGCGTGTGCTAGGTGACACATAGAAAATTATTGAGTTTAATGTTATAAGTTGCGCGTAATTTAAATTATTTTGCATAATTACTATTGTATAGAATCAAGTTTTTCTATCTATTTAGACAGCTGTGCAGCTGGGGACTTTGTTGCGCCACTTCTTCTTCCCAGCTAAAGCACTAGGAAGTGGTGAAGGGCGGGCGTTTTTGGGAGACTGTCTTATGTAATTTTGACGTTCGAAAAGTGCTGATTTCTCAGCCTAGTTTGGATAAAAGACTTTTGAATTTTGAAGTAATCATAAAGCCAATAGGCCTTCTTTTACACACATAGCACACATGATGCATTTAATTTTAAGTTATAAATAAAACTGGGCTTCTATATTAAAAATTTGCTCTAATTTTGACACAGCATTTACCGAAAAGTGAAGAAAGGTAATCTTTATTAACTTGCTTGAAAAATAGTACACATTCCTTGTCACACAAAATACTTCTTTAACAACAATAGAAACAAAGACCGTCTCATTAAGTATGCAAATTCATATGTAGATGTGAGGAGACATATTAATGACGAACCGTCTTGTAATATCCTACAATTTGCTGTAATGCCGTGAGAAAGCGAACAGTGGCGCCACCTATGTCATGTACTTAATATAAACTACTCATGTACTACTTACATTAAACATGCATTATGTCAGTATCTAATAATCCTTAAATTAGGCACAGAAAAGTCACGGAACAGAGGTACAGCACCCGCGTGGTCCCTGTCTAAGGTCTAAAGCACTAGGAAGTGGTGAAGGGTGGGCGTTTTGGGCGACTGTCTTATGGAATTTTCACGTTCGAAAAGTGCTGATGCTCAGCCTAGTTTGAATAAATGACATTTGAATTTGTCACTCACACACACTCACCTGCATGACATCTCTTTCTACTAGTCAATGTGTCATATTACCACTTAAGCTGTTGACAACAAAACTATCACATAAAAAACAAGCCAATATTATACTTTTATAAATTGACAACACACTCCACCTAATACAGACGGTCGTAGAACCTTTTAACCTGAACAATATTCATTTTATCCATTAGCCGATTATAAATAATATGCGAGCAGAGGGTAGCTTCAGTCTACAATGAAACACTATCTACTTTAAAAGGGCAGGTAATTAGCTTGGCTGAAGAACTTTTCGTTGACACGGCTATTGATAGACAGTCTACAGAGCGTTTATATTTACTTTTGTGTGTTTCTTACTTGTACTACGTGTAAAGTTGATCCTATTTATCTGTTTCTCTGTGGTTTTGACATAATTATCTCGGATGAAGTGTTTATCTTTCGGTAGGCTTTTGTATCTCAATGACACTCTTTTGATCTATCTAATCTTCTTCCTAGCGTGTCGATGGCAACGTAAATTGAGTCAGCCAAGAATTTGGCTACGAGTTCGGCACCTTCAGTTGCTGTAACGTGCAGGTAACAGGACGCGCTGAATATTAAGTGCCCCATTGTTTGTGGAACAGCACCACATTTACACTCCAGTGCGGAGTCTTCTCGTATCTCCACCTGAGCAGGTTTTCTATCAATCTAACTAATGATCTAACGAAAGGTTGTCTTTGTCCCGCGTCGTCCTTGTCGCCCACACTGGTGTACAGTCTCTTCTGTGTAACGCTTGATGAGCCACATTAGCGGCCGGTCTCTGTCAAATGGGGCGTGATTTGAGCACGTGTACAACTAGGTGAGCTGTTCTGTTCCACACGTGTAATCTTTGTTTTAGTTAGCGCAGAAAGTGTTGACCAATTGAGAATATATTATACTGACTTATTATAATAGGTGTTGAAATAATATTGAATGTTACCTCTTATAAAGGACCCAATTTGCTTGGCTTTCTCTGAAAGCAAACCTTTTGCTCTGTTGGAATTACAATTTTTTTGTGTATTTATAATTAAAAAAATATATGTTTGATTATATATAGTTTTTTATTTAAGTTAGGGACGCCAAAATACGCGATAAGGCATGCTCTATCGTATGGCATTTAAACGGGGGGGAGGGGAATGACTTAACCCTTCTTAGCAGTCACGTAAAAGTAGGTACAAAGTTAAAATTGACATTAAAAGTCTGTTTTGTTTGTTACAGTTGCATCGGGCAGTCGTCGCGCGTCTGTTCCACACCTTTTACATTTTACTAAGGTATGTAATTAGAACTGCAGATATAAGAAACATTAATCTAACTAGGAGAGCAACACTTCACCCAATAATTAATTGTACCTACACCATGTATTTTCTATTAAAAATTAAAGAAAAAACATATTACTTAAATCACTGTTAAATTATATTAATTTCTTCTCCAAACGATATTAATAAGAAATTAAGTGCGGGTACAAAGGTACTGACACAGAACCTAATCTGTTGGTCTTCTTAATTAAGTCGAAACAAAGTCTAATTACCTGCTATTTAATACACTCAACACCGGAAAATTATCTCTTGGAAAAAATATTATATTTGAAGTTCGTCTATTAAGGCATTTTTATCTTTGTTTGGTGAGAAGAATAAGAATCGTAAGGTGATCTAAGCAAGACAAGGTCTATGGTACTTGGCGCGCTTAGTTTGCCTTAAACGGAACTATTCTACAATAACTTACTACTGAATTTTAGAGTTAAAAGATAGATACTGATCTATCTATCTTATATCTCTAAAATTCACCACTGTTAGTGGGGTTAAGAAGTGAGTTTATAGACAATTTTCGAAATATCTCAATCCAAACCAAACTGACCAAATACTTTACTTAAGGGTACACTAATCGGTCATTCTTCCATACAAACGTAGTATGGTGATTAGTCGTCTGTTTAACGGTGTTCGTTCAAAACTAAAAATGATATCAATAGTATTGGTTTGGAAGTTATGAGCGTTGAAAATTCCATATTTCAACACAAATTTTAACTCATTTTTGAACCTTTTTATTATGAAAATGGCAAAATAGAAACCGTACAAAGATAGATAATTTATTCAAAAGTTCAAATAATTTTATTTTGGGTGGATACATTCAGTAGTTTTTCCATAATATCTATACGCCCAGAGGTCTGTTCATGACACTTTTCGCGCTCGTTTTCGTTATAAATCATCGTCTATTTCACTAAATAAATATGTAAATAAATAAATAAAGACTAGATATATAAATACTAAATAAATAAAACTAAATGAATTTATAACTATACTAAATAACATGCATTATATACTAAATACCACGCCCACCAAAGTGTTCGAGCCATAGACTAACGCAACCTTAATCACCTGTCTTAGATTTCATGACTAATGAGTTCAATCAAAATAATCTAAAAGACAAAGAAAGACATCAAGGCCTAGTCTAGACAATATGTTGTCTAAAGTAGACTTTAAAGAAATAACATGTGAATCAAAGGTAGGTTATGTATAAAACCTGTAGTTTTATCAGAGCAGGAACAAAACTTATCCATCTAAATAAGTAATCCAATGTGAGTGTCCGTATATTTCATTACTTGTAACAAATTGTTGCGAGGCGACACCGCCGTTCTGTCGCGATACGACGACGGAAATGTTCCATATTTATGTTGCAGTGTCAGGTCAGACGCAGCAACGAATGAGGTAGCTGGCGAGCGAGTCGATATTTTGTGGAGTTTTATAGGGATTTGCGTATTCCTCATACAATGTGTATAAAAGAGATTGTTAAGTGATTTCCTTTATCTTTTCTAAATCTCCAATCTTCTAAAAATTCATAACCATAAAAATAACATCTCGCCTGTTTTTCCCTGAAGGGTTAGAAAGATTTCTAGTAACTAATTTATACTTTTTTTTTCAATAATGAGAGTAAATGTCAAAGTCAAAGTCAAAGTCAAATAATTTATTTCAATTAGGCACAAAAAAGGCACTTTTGAACGTCAAACTTTACAAAAAATAATAAAACTGATTCTAGTCGCCCATTCCAAAAGGTAGTTTTCGTATGGAGAAGAATGGGCAAGAAACTCCACCGTTACTCTTTTTAAAAAAAATCATTATAATTATCTTGTATACACTTATTATATAATTATATGTGAACACAATGCACCTAGAATAAGATTACTATACCACGATAGGTAAAAAGAATGAAAAATGAAGGAATGACATAATTATGTGATAGATGCATGGTGCTCACATACTTACAAACATTGTAAAATTATACTATATTTCTAACATTATAATAAGTAATACTAATAATAATAAGTCAGTGTGTGAGTTCAAATAATCACAAAAATAAAATAAAATAAATGTTTAAAAAAATAAAAAAAAATAATTATACAATTAAATTAGCAACCAGTTCGATTTTGTCTAGATTCTGAATTGTCCTATGGAGCAGGACCAGCATGTTTCCAAGCATTTTTATCTTGGATATAATCCTCTAATTTGTAATATGCTTGTTTACAAAGTGTACTTTTTATATGATTTTTAAATTTTCTTTCATTTAATTCTAATATATCACAAGGTATTCTGTTGTAACATTTGGATAGGTAAAGTAGGTTTGTACATGGAGCACCTGGGGGTTTTGACCTCGGACTTTTGTAACAGTGAATGAATTTTTAAGATCGAGGTGGGATTTCGTTTTTTAAACTATAAAATTGCAATGTGTACCAAAAAAAATGTTTGTGCTTTTGATTTTAGCTTTAAAAAATATTTTTGAGTAGGGTATCCATTTTCAAAAAAGTGCGACCGTGGGAGCTAACGTCCTCGATTATTAAGATAGAGAAATGAAAATTATATCAAAAGATGCGGTCGCACTTTTTGCTTTTCGATTGCTTCAGTAGGGTACTGATGCAATAGAAAATGCATTTTCAATGCTAATCCTATCGAAACCAGAATGGTATAATTTTAAAGCCCTTTAATGTTAAATGAGGTCCCCATTGAAGCCTCGAGTCGAGCGTGATCCCCAGGAAAACAGTTTTATCGACGAATTCTAGTTTCTCTTGATTCAATACTATCTCACAATTACTACTTTTGACATTTGGTAAAGAAAATCTTATGCACTTTGTTTATTTCCATTTATTGTTAGCAGTGAACCAATTTTAGACCTGCTATGAGGCGTTATTTACATCGTCAAGATTTGATGCACGTCTATTAATTTTTAAAATTAAAGAAGTATCTTCAGCAAATAACACCATTTGTGGTAGAGTTTTTAACAAATGGGGTAGATCAGATATCGGGGATGAAATAGACATAAAACACCTTAAAATGGTAAACTATGCTCTAATAGAATCAAGATTGAGATATATTGTTCAGTTTTGGGGGAATATTTTTAAACATAACTGCCAGAGAGCTTTTGTACTCCAAAAGAGAGCCATACAAATCATGGCCCGGATATCACAAATAGAGAGCTGTCGGCCAAACTTTATAAATTTAAAAATTCTTTTGTGCCCAGCCTCTACGTATGTGTTGGTGAATTTAAAAAAATACCTGTTTAACTACGAAACATATGAGGAGAGACACTTGAGGAAAAGTACGCGCAGGAAAGATTTTAAAAACAAATTAATACCCCAACTTAGGATTTTTCAACATAGTCCTCAATATCATGCAGTGCGGATTTTTTACAGGTTTCCATTGGACTTAAAATCTTTCATTTACAAGAGCTCATTTAAGTCGAGACTCAGGGTCTGTATTCAATAGACGATGACATATCCACGTTTTGAAAATTTGCCTGTAATGTTAGTGTTTATTTTTATTGTATTGAATGTGTAATTTTGTACCTATGTGTAATTTTATTTTGATTGTGTTATTTTCTATAATTGATTGTATTATGTTATGAATGTTATTTTAATAGTTTTAATGAACGTGTTTTTAATTATTTATATATGTTTTCAAACACAATGTGAATTGTTCCTGAAATAAATTGAATTGAAAAAATTTTAATTGATCATTAATAAAAAGAGGAATGGACCCAATATTGATCCTTGTGGTACACCCATTTTTAATTTTAAACCGAGTGAATTGACACCATTTAAAATTATTTTATTTATTTTTTCTTCTTTCGCTATATAATTTCTTCGTTTCGGTTTTGTTGGCTCACCAAATTCACCTTTCAGAATTTGTACGATTTCACTTACATTTATTTTACTTTGATAAATTAATTCGATGACAAGATTAGAAAAACCTGTGTTTTTTCCCCAATAATTACATGTATATGATGATGCCATGATTCGGTGTAAGTTTTGGGTTCGTGGTAATTTTTTGCAAGGGTTTATTCCAAACCATTGTATTTTTTTTTATCGCCAGTAAAATTCTTCGCCAGGGCTTCGTAAGCGTGTAGCGAGGCACCTCTTCATAATTCAAATAACAAGTAAGTATATATAAATAAATAACTAAGTGCAAAAATACATTTAATATCTTTTACAAAATTTGGGTTGTTTATGTACAAATTTTGTAGTCACTTTATAATTTGGCTAAAACGAAAGTTACGAGTACAACCTTTTGTCAATACATTTTCGAAATTTGGTCAAATTGGCAAAATTGCTGCATTTTCAAAATCTCTGATACGAGTACAATAGGTAATTTCTAAGTGAATCTCAGTTTCAGAAGCATATTCTAGCAACAGTTCAAACAATTTATCGTATGATTTCTTATTTTTATGTGTACATAGAGCAAATTCCATATACCAGTATTAAGGAGCTCGTGGCTAAGTAATAACTGCCGCACGGGTCGATCCATCAGGTTAAGCTACGCTTGCCAGGGTTGGTCTGTGGATGGGTGACCATCTTTACATACCGAGGCTCCTCCGTGCCTCGGAAAACACGTTAAGCCGTTGGTCCCGGCTGTCATTCGTGGATCTTTGACAGTCGTTACGGGTCGTCAGAAGCCCGAAAGTCTGACAACCAGTCTTACCAAGGGGTATCGTATCACCCAGTTACTGGGTTGTGGAGGTCAGATAGGTAGTCGATTAATGTAAAATCAGCTGCATCCGATTAAGACTGGAAGCCGACCCCAATATAGTTGGGAAAAGGCTAGGCAGATTGACATAGAGCAAATACCATAGGAAAAGTTTTATGTTCATTTATAGATACAATTACAAGTACAATTTTAAAAGTTCCATCTAAAATCCAGTACATAGACTCCCTGAGCAATGTTATTAATTTGCGAGTAGAGAACAACATTATCCTCTTTTTAATACCATCGTATTTGATGTCTATTATCAAAAAAATGTCATCATTAATTTTAATCAAATCCACCTCAAAGTGAACATTATCTGGCTCAATGTGTTTTTTATATTTACGTTTTTCTCGATAAATACATTGTTTCATAGCTGAAACCGACGGCAAATTATTTAACTTATTATTGGAGCAGTTTCCCAGCACGTCTTGAACAATGTTACAAGTATTTTTTGTTGTGTAGCATTCATCTTTAATTTAATTTCTGCTATAGACATCCTCAGTGGCTCAGGTTCATGATTATATATCGGTTTTGTTGATAATAATATATATTGGTCATTGTTATCTTCTAATTTAGTTTTCAATGTTGCATTAAATCCACATAGTTTAACTTTTTTGAATTCACACCTCCAATAATAATTCTCAATGCACACCTTGTTTTTTCATATGTAAATCGATACAAAAACAATTTTAGTACTCCTCTAATAAAGACGAATGTACGACTGTTAAATATTATCTTCGTTTTCACTCATTGTCAAAACAAACAACTTGGATATTATAATATGTACCTAAAAATGTACACGTGGTTGTACAATATCTAATAAACAAACAGTATGATACCTAATTAATTACTTCATTTACCACAAGGATAATAACTGTAACCAATTACTAAACAATGATATTAAGAGTAGGAAAACGCATTAATTCGTCATTAGTTTTAATACTCGGTGTTCGTATTTTTGATGTTTCGAATGATCATTAAGTGGAACTTTCTGTTATTCGCTCTATTGAAACTCGGTATTTTGAGAATAGTAATTATATACGTTAGGGATATTGAAATTTTGGAATTATAAAAAATAGGATAAAATGATAAATTGGAGTTGTTATGGAATTATGAAAATCTGTATTTTGAAAATCTGTATTTTGAAATTCGTATTTGTGACTGATGTTCGTATTCGTGATTTATGTAGTGTACCCCACAGGAACACCTCAACTTTACAAGATAGCCCTGTTGTGTTGGACTCGTTGGATTTGTCTTGAAAAGTATCTTACAAGTGAGTAGATATGTTATGTACAAAATAAAATATAAGTAAAGATCTTTTTGAAAACAAGCTTTTATTGAACTAAAAAGTACTAACGTGAACGTCCTTCTTACACCCGCAAGCTTTTAAGAAGTCATTAAAGTTTTCTGTTAACTATTTTTTAATTAGTACTTTTTAGTTCAATAAAAGCTTGTTTTCAAAAAGATCTTTACTTATATTTGATTTATATATATTATTAGCTAAACATTCCATTTTTTTTTTTTTCATTCAATGTAACTAAAATTCGAGGTTTTCATGTTTTTAACGATCCAGGTGCTCCACTATATTTTAAAAAATAGATGAGGTCGGTGTTTTCTATCTGACTACTCTGAGAAGAAAGGCTGAAATAAACTCGTAGGTCACAGTCTCTTTTAAAACCAGACATGATGTTGGTCAGATCATGTGAAAACCATATAATTAGTGTCTGAAGTGGTGAGGAAATTACCACACGGATTGAGTGGACCTGTTCAGTCAGTGCACGTATTTGTCAGTAATCGAAAATCTCGGTAGATACGATACCAAATACCTACTAGAAAGGGATGAGCTATTTATCAATGTACTCATTGTGGAATCAGTAAATTATTTGAATGTTTCTGACTCAACACTATCTTCTAACAAATGCTCGTAATTTACTTATCTATCATTTATCCGATCCGAGGCTCGAGAGAAAAGATAAATTATTTCCAACGGCGGCGGCGGATAAAACTTCGCTTACGTTAATCATTCCTGTTATCTGAGAAACTGTTTTAAGGAAAAAAAAGGACAAAAATACGGTTTCATAATGCAGAATATTTTTTGCATTTTTTGACATGTTGTCTCAGGAGTATTTTTTAATTTTTCGTCTTTTCTTTTACTACTAGCTTGTATTTCGTTGTTCCCGAGGCAATTATTTTCTCTTCTTTCTTCTTTTCTTTTTATAAACTGTAGGTCTTTAGAAAATTCAAACAAATAGATTTTGCAAGTTTTCCAATTTCGTGATGTAAAAAACCAATAACACTTTCTCCGTTTCGGGAATCAAATACAGAACCACATGCTCAGAAGTCGCTATTGCGACAACTAATGAATAAATTACAACAAAAACCTATTGCTGTTGAAAACCTAACAAGCTTCAGTCATTGCCGCAAACCTCTAAATACAGATTTAAACTTCCTAAATTATGGCGACGATAAATTCACAAAATCCCTGATCTTATCAACATTTTCTTTTGGGTCATGTGGTGACCAATTCAACTTGCCCCCTTATACTCGCACCTTATAAGTACAGGTATAAACAGACTTAATGGGTTTATAAGGGTTCCTCTTAAACTGGACGATGTAGAATTGGGTTACGCAAAGGATGATAATGGCGCCCGGAACTTAAATCAGACGCCCGCAGAAGTCTTTAAACAATACCTCCTGAATTTTATAGATATGTAACATGGATTTGAAGATGGGCTTTCTAAACATAAATAAAGTTTTAAAAGGTTTAATGGTAAGCAAACTGCCAACTTTACCAGAAAATTAATTTCAAGAAGTATTCAACCAAATTATGCTAAGGATGGTGTTATTTTATCAAAGTACCTTAGCAATCCAATTGATTCAAAAAATCCTTAAGATTCTATCTTCCGATTCTCTCACAAAGCTCGTGCGGCATCCGAAGAGTACCAGGGCCGCAGATTTGGCGTGGAGCCAACGCGAGCCTCCGACACTTTGGCACAGGGCCAACTACATCGATCGCTTATTGAGCAGGTCAACGCTCGCCCTTCGCGACGCGCCAGAAATGGAAACATTGCTTACGTCTCCTAACTTAGGCTCTAGTCCAGAGGTCCCTAAACTTTTTATGTCGTCGACCAATTGCCATGTTTTTTTCAGTTTAAGATAATTTCGGGGTTCATAACTTTTTTTCTTGTATCAAGAATATTAATATACTACAGCTAAGATTTTATTTTTTTCTTTGCACTATAATATCTATTAATTTATTCACTAGGTACTAATATTAGAATTGCGAAAATAATTATACAAAACCGTAGTAGTTAGGCAGGTCTGTTTATTACGTTTTCACGTAAAAACTAAGTAACATATCTTCGTGATCTTTTGCACATATAAAGTTGGAGGTCTAGCCAGCCAAAAGTTGACTGAGGCTACTATTTACCGCGGAATAACATGTTTTTCAAAATAAAAACTTAAACGCAAAGAAAATAAAAACGTTACTTATAAAGATACGAGTAGATCTGATGTGTTAATTTATAAAAAGAAAGTATTATGGAAGTAAATATGTTATCTGTATATAAATATGGATTATTCCTCTATAGCAGTGAATACTGCTCTAGCTCGATCATAATGAGGGTATTTTATCGGATTTTTTCTTCGTCGTCTGAAGAGCGATCTTGGTAAGGAATTTGTTAAAGTGGCTGAAGTTGGCTTTGAAATATCTTGATTGAATACCTACTGCTTTTTATTCATGACAAGAGCTTGTCTCCAATTCATGACTTGGAATTTTAAGAAAGAACGCCAAGAATATTTTTCTTTAGATATTTAACCCTACAACAATACCACGCTTAGGTAATTTTTATTTCAGTTTAGACTTGGAAAATTACTAAAGCGACATTACAGATAATTGAAAATAAAGTAATATTTTACTCAATATAAAAGTAACCGAGCGAGCTAAAAGCATCAAAGGGCCTCACCATCAAATTATAAGCATCTCAATTTGGGGTTAAAGCTCTAGCCTAAAGTGGGCACCAATTAAACGAAATGTTTCTTGCCGCGTACGATCCATGAAAGTGTTAATAAAATCCAAGTGTGTAGTAGAAACTGGTAAACAAGCACCATTATAGAGATAGGTACAGAAGGCCGGTTCACTACGACGAGCGTAAAAGCCTAGAATACATAGACACGATTCACATACAGCGAGTGCAAGCGCACTTGAGACTCGCATTTGTTTAAGATCGCCGCAGGTATATATAGTGCAATCCACGACGACGCGCCCCACTCCGCTCCGCTCCGTATTAAAGTACAGTTTACAGTACAGTCATCGCGGAGTGGAGCGCGTCGTCGTGGATTGCACTATCTGTACGCGTCGGTTGTATGGAGCCATACTTCTGTACCTATCTAGTTTGTGGTAGTACCAACGTATGAAATGTTGAAAATTTCAGATAATACGCGTAGTCTGAGTCAAAAGCGGTTTACGAGAATTTCATGTTGTTTTTATGATTGTCAGCGGACGGCGAAGTTTTTGATGGCAGTTACTATGTCGGGCTTATATGAGTTATTGCACACAAATATTGTTTTTATTGTATGTATAGTACTTTTATTTGGTTGCTGTGTACAGTGCTCTTTATTACGTGCTTTAACTTCCTAAAGAGTGACACCATCTTTGTATTAAATAAACCATTATTAGTAGTAGTTTAACTGTTTGATATTTTGAAGGAAGATGCAGTTATAGCTTTCTCTGAAAAGGTACATGGGTAAAAAGAGAAATGTCTCGGTATCTTTCTAGATATTATATACAAAGCTTTTGACACTGTTTTTGCCCCAATACTCTTATCAAAACTTTAGCGCATCGATATACATGTCATTGTACTGGATATTTTCACAAGTTATCTTAAAAACAGATATCAGCGTATTAAAATCGGTGGGGTCATGAGGGATAGGGCTAAAATTGAATACGGCGTTCCTCAAGGTAGTGTTTTGGGCCCACTTTTTCTTGTCTATATTAATGACTTGTGTTCACTTCTTCTCACGAACTGGTAATTTATTACCTATGCTAATGATACAGAATATATGGTGAGGATTTTAAATAAACTTAACAAAATGCTCAACTAGCACTGGATGAGGTTATGGATTGGCTTGCGAGAAATCTACATACACTCAAAACAAAATATTGTCCTTCTCGATTAGCAACCAGTCCCAACCAAAAAAATGTCTTAGTGTCAAAGCCCATAACTGTCCAAGGCACCTCAACAATAGTTCATGTATGTGTCCATCACTGACATTCACAACTATGTAACATAACGTACTTAGGCGTGTTGATCGACAAACATTTAAATTGGAACAACCATATAGACAACTTAGTGGCCAGAACGCGGAAACTAATATATCTTTAAAAAACTACGTCACTCAGCTGACTCCGATACCATTATGACAGTGTAGTTTTCGCTTTGTCAATCACTGCTTATTTTATTTATTTGAAAAAAAGAAAGAAAATACATTTATTTGGCACAACAAGCAAAGGCACACAAGTAGAAAGAGAAAAAAAATAAGATAAAAGAAAAGAATACAAAATAAAAAGTGTAAAAACTGCGTTGCCAGATACCAGCAGGAATGTGTGCCTCGCGGCTACGCCAAATAGGCCCAGTTCAGCTTATATGCCAGACAACTAGTGCCTGACGCTGGTTTTCAACTGAACCCCTTTCAACCCATTTCAGTCAGTTGTGTTCTCTAGTAGATCAAATAAGCTCTGTGATTCGTCAGATTTCAGGCATTCCTTATATGTTTGTATTTATTCGTCATATTTAAAGAAAAGTTTAGTTTTTTTATGATATTTATTTAAAAAAATAAAATAAATATCGTTTTATTTGGGACAACATAAGATCCATTTTTGTTAGTAAATGACTTATACACTAGGATTAGTAACAAATTTTATCGGATACTCGTATAATTTAGTGAGTCATGTACTTACGAGGCATTTCATGAGGACAATGATTCCGCATGAGATGCCTCAGCACAGGAGCTCTCGTGTCCTCAGCCACGACTTTCAGGATGCTATTGTCACTCCCCCGAATCCTCCTCACAAGCGATGCCACCTTTTTCCTGATGATGGCATGGAAGCCATCTGTCCCCGATTGGGCAAACATCTCCGAGGCACTGCAGAAACGAGGGAGCTTCAATATCATCCTGAAAACATTGTTATATTGGACGCGCAAGGCATTTAGCGTCCCCCGAGAACAGCTGAACCACAGACTTCCCGTGTACAGGCCCTGACAGTACGCTTTGAACAATGTTATTTTGACCTGATCGGTACAACGAAAAAATCTGCGCGCCAGCATATTCCCGCGGACCGCCAACGCCCTGCGCTCCCTCTCCACGTCATCATCGTCTTTAAGGTCGTCGACAAGTATATGGCCCAGATATTTGAACTTGGTGACCTGCTTAATATTAGCGCCGTTCAAAGTTATCATAGACGTGGTGTCTGTGCACTTGCCGGTGGCCTTGAAGACCATGAACTCGGTTTTCTTTATGTTATACAACAGACCATGTGAAGCGGCGTATTTCTCACATACCTTCAGCATTTCCCTGATTGACCTCGCAGTCGGGCCCAGCACCACCATATCGTCCGCGTAGCTGATGTTGTTCACACAAACACCCCCTACCCGGCAACCGACACGCATGGCGCTGAGCTCGACTATGAGGTCATTTATATACAAATTGAACAGTTTTGGCGAGGACAACCCTCCCTGTCTCACCCCGCATTCCAACCTGTATGAATCCGAAAGGCAGTTTGACCACCTAACACAATTAGCCTGATTTGAGTACCAGTATTGGAATATTTTCAGTATCTCTGCCGGTATACCCCTGTCCTTCATCTTCCTCCAAAGCACATCATACGAAACGAGATCGAAGGCCTTGGAGAGATCCAAAAAACAGGCGTACACCGGAGTCTTCCGTTCAGTGTAGTACTGGACAGTGTGCTTAAGAACCAGAATCGCGGTTTCAGTTGAAAGTCCAGGTCTGAACCCGAACTGAGCGTCATGTATCTGTATGTATTTGTCCAGACAAGACTCAAGCACACTATCCAGTACCTTGGCTACAGTTGTCGCGAGAGAGATCGGGCGATAATTATTTTTGTCCGATATGTCTCCTGTCCTGTTCTTCACTATGGGCACCACAGTAGTCTTCATCAGGTCATCCGGTAAGTATGAATGAGTAATGCACATATTGAAGAACATGGACAGGACCCTCGGCACATGAACACCAGCATATTTTAGGTGCTCAATACTGAGCCCATCGTGGCCAGGAGATTTACCTCTGCGCATATTGTCTATAACTTTTTTAAGTTGCTTCGCTGTAAATTTAAGTGATGGTTCCTCTCCCGTCACAATGGGCTCACCATCACGCCTAATGGTCGAAGGACCCAGAGAAGAGTACACTTTAAAGTGCTCCATGAACAAATTAGCTATATCTCCCGGGTCACTTCTTCCATCAACATTCGCAGGGAGGCCAGGCTTAACATCAAGTTTACTAGTGGACTTCCAAAATTTGGTGAAATCTTTTTCGGCTCTCTGCTTAGCTATAACGTCCATTCTAAGTTGGTCCTGGTGCTTCTGACACCATTTTAGTCGTCCTTTAAAAGTTTTTAGCGACTCCAACATCAGGTCGTAAGCGGAACCAGTACTTGGTCTACCCAGACCCACCCAACCCCGGTAGCTCAGCCTAGCCTCCCTATGCGCTTTCCTTACATTGTCATTCCAACCGCACAACCGTTTATTTTTCCGTTTAAGTTTTACACTGGTTTTAGTCTGTACAGCCGCATCACTTAACACATCTACAAATGTCTTATACATTTTATCCAAGACTAGCTTATGATCAGATAAGGTACAAAGCCCAAAACTACATGCTTCAAATTCTGTGGGGAAGTCAATGTCTCGCAAACCTTTATTGCACAGATCTCGGTATTCAGTAACTTGAGCCTCATCTCTCTCCCCCCAGATCACAGCACTGCGCAATGTATTTTGGATCGCATTGATAGGACTAATTGACCCCAAATTACACTCTATAAATAAAGGCAGGTGGTCAGAAACAAAAACATCTTGAATTATTCCGACATTAACTGTCGATTGCCAAGCAGCTTGTGAGACAATACAATGATCCAACCAACTGCCCTTACGATGAAACGTGTCAAAATAGGTACACGTGTTTGAATCAATGCCTAAAAATTCTATATCGGCGCACACCCAAGATCTATCCGTGCAAAAGCTATTAAGCTCGGTAAAGAATAATTGACCAGGTTGCGCATTTAAATCCCCTAAAATAATAACAGATTGTGCATCATTACCTTCTTCAATTGAGCTGATTTCACTTAGAATATCTGTGAAAATAGGTAAGTTCTCTCTCGCTTTTACTGGCATGTAAACACAAAAAACTAGTATTGGGCGACCACCTATAGTAGCCTTGATAGCTAACAGTCTGTCATTATGACAATTTATAACAGAAACACTATCGAAAATGCCCTTTTGCCATAGTATGGCCACACCACCGTATGGTCTACCTACCAGTAATTCGCCGCTATCTACTGAACTCTTACCTATGTACTCAAAATCAGAAGATACAGTACCCAACAGCGGAAGGTCGTGATTAAGTAACCACGTCTCCTGGAGACAGACTACATTAGCCGACTTACATAATTCTCTCACATCTTCTATGGAAGTTTTAAAATTTTTACAATTAAAACTAATGAACTTACAACTATTATATTTCATTTTGTGACTATCCATAATGTAACCTAATTTTTAACATTACAAACTCCTTGTTTTGGCCCGTACATAAAGTGCACGAAACGCCGAAACGTAATGCCATCAGGCCAAAAGTCGTCATTCAAAAATAAATGCAATTTACTCTTTGAAACAAATAACTTATAAGCGTTATATTTTCGATTCGGTTTCATTTTTATCATTTTCAATGACACAACCTCGCCGGTCTTATCTATTATGTAGCTAACAATGTCCTGCTCACAAGTATCCTTAGAGACGTTCGAAATAAACAAAGGTACCTTTATGTCAGCAGCTTTAAACTTACCGTCCGGCGCAGTAGACGCCCGGCCTTTTTGACCGATAAGTTTATACCTCCTGGCTGTTTTTGACTGAACAATTTGCCATTCAGAATTCTCATTAGCTACCTGTGAGCAGTCCTTAACAACCTGACGGACATTCTTATTCACTAACAAAGAAGGCGACACAGTAACAGCTGTTTTCGAATTTACGCTGGGCAATATAACCGATTTGTTGACCGAAGCGCGCGCGCACATAACTTCACTCTCACTATTCAGTACACTCGCACTCGCGGCTGCTCCTCGTGGCTGGGCCTCAGCGCCCATCGTTGTCCCGCTCTCGCCGCCGCGTCTAGGACTGGAACCGTTGCTGCTCTCGCTCACACCGCTAGCATTAATCGCCGTCCCTTTCGATTGCTCGCGTTGAAAAGAGATAGGCTGCGCACTTGCGGGCGACGGCGACGATTCTTTGTTTGTTGGTGTTGAGTGATGTTTCGCTCCGACCGACGACGATGACGACGCATTATTCGCCATAATAGGAACATACTGCAAGCCAACAGGACCGCTGCACAGTTCATAGTAGCTCTCTTGCAGACACGCTCCTCTCCTTTTATTGACAAATGTGTCTTGAGATGGATTGTTGTCAACAATAATAGACGCGTGTCTCAAGTCCTTTTTAAACTCGTCTAACGTCTCCTTTGTCACGACGTTTTCTTGCAAGAAACTGACTTCGTTCCGAAGTTTCGCTATATCTTTAAGCAAACGAGTGCAGTCAATGTGATCGAAACTCACACTAGGCACTTTATGTAAGTCCTTTGCCACGAACACAGGGAAGACCTCGGCATCCATTCCTTTCATGAGACCTATTATGTCATCCAGGTCTCGAGACATTCTTTTCTTCCCATCTTTACGCCTCAACGGCATTTTTCTTGCAGTAGGTATAGATTCAAAAAGCAACTGTTTTGCCTTTGAAATGCTTTCTACGTTGAACGACGATGTCACTAGCTGGTGTATGCTGTCTTCATCCATATAGTCAATTACGTTGGAGAGAAATGCTAACAGTTCATCGATCACCACATTACAGTTCGAACACTTCACAGTAGACGAGGCCATTGCCTTTTACGCTCGAGTCACCGGCAGCTACACACGACCGTGCTCCGCAGTGTACGGCGCGAGACTGTTTAGCTCTGCTCTTTGTTTTTTTTGTGTTATTATTATTGTAGCTTGTACTGGTCTGTGATATGAGGTAATTTATATTCAGCAATTCTATGTTTTGGGAAATGTATGGTTGGTTAGATAGCACAAAATCATCTGGGGATCTTCAGTCCATTTAATTTTTAGATTTTCTCTTGAAAAATTGAAAATAAATAATTGCAAAATTGATCAGTTTTTGGCTTCTTCCGCTTTTTCCGTTGAGTTTCATGACCAGGTTTTCTTTCTGTTTTAGTATACCTAGTTTGCCCTCCCATCAGTATGTCATCTTTATGAGCAGGTTTTATTGCAATGGGGACTGTTGCGTTGAAGTTATCAATATTTTCAGTTGGAGCATATACTTGTATCGTGGATATGTAAGTCCATACATACCAGGTGTGTCATCTGAGTGGCAGATTATTAAGTATTTGTATTCTTCTATTTTTGTTCAGATAGTCTTACTATGTCGTATTTAATTTCTTTCAATGCTTCGTTTAGTTAAATTAAACGTTCATGTGATGAGAGTATTCTAACAATGTGTCAATCAAGCTAATCTTCTAAAGAAACTATATACTGACAATATAGGGTTTCTTTAGAAGATTAGCTTGATTTATTGGAGGGTTTTGGCAATAATCTTCCACGACACCACCACAATATGAACGCAATAATATTCTCAACACGCACGATTCATTGTATCGAGATTATCATGATCACATTAATTATAATTAATGTTTCATCTTATTTGCTTTCGTCACGTCACTGGCGTGAGTCAAACCAAATACATGTTCAAAATACCTTCTCTTTTATGAAAAATTTTGTTCTGTGAAAAATATTGAGTAAAATAATTATTCGTTAAACTAAGATCGACACTGGGATTCCCTTAGTGTAGACATGCTTGACAGCATCGGTGATCAACGAACTAGTTACTTTTTGGAAGATCGATACAGAGACTAACAGAAAAGTGACCGATATAAAGATCCCTCAAACGCGTGATTACGTCAGTAACACGAAATCGCCGATGCTAAAAGTAGCAGGTCTGCGAATGTTTGCTGTCTTAAGTTACGTTCTGAACGATCTCACCGGTGAACAAGATTACAGTTTTCGCTATCTCGCGCGTATTTCACAACGAAGTATTGGAACGAACTGTATTTCGGTATAAAAACTTGGTGCAAGCGGGTAATAATTTTAAACCAATTCCGTTCTAACCTTTCATAGTGCACTGCACTCCTAGTACCTAGTAATTTATCGTCTGCGGCTGTGCACTTTTTATGTTTTATTATGTACAAACTTTACCACTTTGGTGGAGTTTTCTTTGGAGTTTATAATTGCCGTTCGATTTTTATTTATTTAAACTTTTTACACTCAAAAAAGTCCAAATGGGCATTCTGTTCATGTTCCGCCATATTTGAGAGTTTGTTTTTGTTTGTCATGTCTACTCATTTGATGTTTGAGATTTTATTTGTACTTTTGTCTTTCCACTGAACGTTGAATTCTGTTTGTGTATTCTTTGTTTCATTATAACTATTGAGTAATATTCTTATACAGAAAGAAGTACCTTACATAAATTGACATAAAAATGCGTCTTCCATTTACATTAAACTGTCAATAATATATTGAAAGATTTTTATAATTCTTTAATTAATCACAATGGCATTGAATGTACAATAAATCTGCCTAGCCTTTTCCCAACTATGTTGGGGTCGGCTTCCAGGCTAACCGAATGTAGCTGAATTCCGTATTTTACATGGAATGACTGCATATCTGACCCCCACAACCCAGTAACTGGGTAATACAATACCCATTGGTAAGACTGGTTGTCAGGTTTTTGGGCTTCTGACGAACCGTAACGACTGTCAAAGATCCACGAATTAGAGCCGAGACCACCGGCTTGACGTGATTTTCAAGGCTCAGAGGAGTCTCGGTTAGTCACCCATCCACAGACCAACCCCGGCAAGCGTAGCTTAACCTGATGGATTGAACCCTGCGGATGTTATTACTTAGCCACGAGATTAAAACTATAATTAAAATGATATGTATATAAATAATAAGTTAAGAGCGTACGGACCATTTGTCTCTGTCTTTTACTAAACGAGTAAAAAAAAAAAAAAAGCCTTTATTTCGGACAAGTAACATCCATAATGGTTTAGTAAGCAGAAATCTTATGACATGTTAGTAAAGCTTAATATTATTATTTTGCGACAAGATTATTCTGAGAGATACATCTCTTAATAAACGAGTAAAGAGTAAAGAAAATAACCACACTTTTGTACTTTTTCAATGCTTTTCGTTGTTTTTTTCATCATATTGCTTTTAAATAATAAAACTATCGGGCATACAAGCTCCAGTCATACTACAACTACAACACAACAACTTTATTAAATAAAGTAAATTAATCATAATATAAAATTACTTATTTATATAAAACAGTAGATAGTAAAATAGAGGAAAAAATTACTCGATAAGAGGTAACTTTGCCTATTTATTCTATCGAGGCAACTTTATCAAATCGTGTTTCCATCGCGCATGATTTCTAGTAATATCCCCAATAATACCAATATATTTCCCTACATTTTATTTTAATTGTTTACTACTTCAAACAAGCTTAATAAAAACATGTTTGTTTGTAAAAAAAAGCTCGGTGCCCTCTTAAACAATCTACAATAGAATGTAACTTTGCCCGAATATCTCAATAACTTTCAATTCACGTTTTCTTTGATCTATTCTATCACTAACCTCATCGAGTAGGTATTATAACATCTTCTGTTCTCTCACGTTCGTTCCCACTAATTATCCTGATAACCAATAAACGAAATAAAGGCACACATTGAGAAGATAATGAGAAAATCCACTCGCGGCCAAACGTTCCCGCGGAGGTTCCTCCGTGATAATAACGCGGTATTCGCAATGCTAGCAATCCGGATGATTGGATAGCTATTTTTATATTAACATATATATTAGTAGTTAATTTTCTTCACAACTTTACTATCAAAAGGGTGAGGGAAATGTAAATGGTTTGTTCAATTCCAGAATCAAAATGGTGAGATTAAGGAATACATTGAAATGGGACAGTTTGAATATGTAATTAAAAACTTCGATATTTCGATTCGTCAAATAAATGATGCTTTTAAAATATAAATTACCGATCACAATACCTATCACACCCGGAACGCGCTCAGAGACCGCTAAGTCGTGCCCTTAGTAACTTTGTTTCAAAAATATTTATCAGATGTTACTACTTATACTTTTTTGCTAAACACAATTCTAGTATAGTGTAAATCCACCAATAACTGTTTTTGGCCCTTCACGAAGTGTGATTCAAGATTAAATAAACAGTGAAAAATTGTTAAAAGTGCCGTATCATCAGTGACTAGCCCGCGAGTGTACAGCATCCTGACGCTTATACGAACGCTTTAAAAGTGAAAGTCCTGCGTACTCGCAATCTACACCGCGCTGTCAGTACTACCAACCTCCCGGCGGCGAAGTTCGCGGTGCGTTCCAGCTACAAATATAAGCGAACTTGTGGCATCTATTAATGCGACTGGTGGCGCCACCCCGATCATAAACAGTACTAATTAGACTCACTACGTTCGAGGTACGTCCTGTTAAACCCTAGCAATGAAACGCACGCCACCTAAAACTACCAAAGCTAGTGATCAAAATTTAGCAGCCCCAATTATCCCACAATCCGGATCTGCCCCGAATCTAACTCTGGTTGATACTGATTTTATAACTACGCGTAATAAGCGGAAACGCGAAGAGGATATTACGTCCTACATGGAGGAAATACGCGAGCTGCTAAAATCGGCCTCAGCTCAGACAGACACCAAGTTTCTGGCACTACAAAAATCAATGGAAGAAATTATATTTCAAAATGAGGAGATTAAAAAATCCTTAGATTTTACCACAAAGCAGTATGATGATATGGTGATTAAGATTGATCAAATTGAGTCCGAGCGTAAAGCTGACCGTAACTATATAAGCTAACTGGAGGACAAAGTTGAAAATATGGAGCGGTTATTATTCTTATCCAAGATGGAAGTTAGAAATATACCTAAACTGGAGGGAGAAAGTAAGGAAGATCTCTGTAAATTAATTACGAAGACTACCAGCGTCTTAGATATTCCCTTGCAACGCCAGGAAATCAAAGATTTTTACCGCATTAATAAGAAAAACGGTACATCACCAATCATTGTCGACTTTATCAGTGTCACTACAAAAGAAAGTATTCTGCAAAATCTACGGAACTTCAACCAAAAGAATAGTGAAAATAAGTTAAATACAAATCACATAAAACTAACAGGTGATGTTAAACCAATCTACCTCTCAGAGAGCCTCACTCCAAAAACGCAACGGCTATTTTACTTGGCACGGAAATTTGCCACAGAAAATCACTTTAAGTTTTGCTGGACTTCACTGGGCAGAGTATTTCTTCGTCAAGCTTTGGGAAAGAAACATTTTTTGATCAAAAGCGAAGCAGATCTTGATAAAACTCAGCTAGGAATATGACTAGATTTTAAAGGGCATATATTTCTATTCACTCTAGTTTTAATTTTAATTTTCATATTGTTTTTAATGTTTTTGCTTTTAATTGATTTCTTTAGAATATATTTATGTTGCACCACTGAGGTAATCAGACACACAGACATAACAAACATAACTCTCACATACTGCACTCAGGATTTACAAACACACAAACAAACCCCAGGGAACCTAACAAATTACAATCTCAGAATCAGTCCCAAAACCACACATTCTACACACACATTCACATCATCTCAATATAAATATAAACATAACATCCACTTATACCGACAGCTTGCAAACTTTCATCGCCGCCTTCTTAATTATAAAATCCTCTACAAATGGCTAACAACGCAATTCACCTAATCAATAACATCGATGAACTCTCTGTATCAGTGACGCATACATGCACCCCGGAACAAACTCAATCGGTTTTGTTAAACCCAAATAAATACCTAAAAGTCTTCACACAAAACATTCGATCAATAAATTGTAACTTCATAAACTTACAAACTCTAATGCAACGTATCTCACTTGACTGTGACGTAATAGTCCTGACCGAATGTTGGCTGCCATGCTCCAGTAACTCAATTCTTCCAATTCTGCCAAATTATACAGTATTTAAAACAACCAAGCACATAAACCAAAGTGATGGTGTCGTGGTCTATATTAAGTCGGAAATTATAGCGGTGTGTGAGGAACCAGACCTGTGCCAATCTGCCTCGGGATTAATAATAAAAATTAACCCTGACGTGGCCTTACTCTGTATCTATCGCTCACCGTCAACAGACAACATACAGAACTTCCTCTCAGCCCTCAATAACATACTTCCATCGCTCCATAGCCTCGGAACAGTTGTGATAGCGGGTGACTTAAATCTCGACATCAAACCTTCTTCACTTGATATACGGTCTCACGAGTATTTAAACTGTCTCGCTTTTCATGGTTTTCTCCCAGCGCATACCCTCCCAACCAGGGGCAAAAATTGCCTGGACCATATTATTTTGAAAACAAGGACACCCGCACTCACATTTGTATATGAGTCTACGGTTACCGACCATGGTTCTTCACTACTTTGTCTGGATAGCAAACGTATCCCTGTCACCACTACGTCTACCATAACAAGAATTAATTATGAGGCACTTGGTGCATCAATCTCAAAAATAGACTTTGACCCTGTTCTCACCACAACGGACGCAAATACCGCTACCGACAAATTAATTGAAATACTGACTTCAGCCATATCGGAACACACTGTAATTAAAAATGTGCCCGCAAAACGAAAGATTCTTAAACCCTGGATAACTCCCGGCTTGTTACGGTGCATGAAAAACAGAGATGCCATGCACAGAAACCTCAAGCAGTCTCCAGATAACGAAACATTAAAAGTAACCTACAAACGATACAGAAACTTTTGTACAAAAGTTCTTAAAAAGGCGAAGAGGCTTTTCGATGCGGAAGAACTCAACAAAGCAAGCAATAACCCAAAATCACTCTGGGATACTATAAAACGAATAACAAACACCACAAAAACTAAACACTCACACGCGCAATTGCTATCCTCATCACCCACACCCGCACAATCATGTAACTATGTAAATTCTTTTTTTGTCAATATAGGCAAGAAACTTGCAGATGACGTTATAAAAACAAGGCCGTCTCAACAACCACCTATCCCACGAAACAGTTCATTACAAACCTCATCCTTTGTCTTGGAGAAAACTGACCCAGAAGAAATTATATCCACTATAAATTCACTGCGACCAAACGCTGCGACTGGTTGGGATGGTATCTCACCTATAATATTAAAGAAATTTTCCACCACTCTGGCGCCTATTTTATGCCATATATTCAATATTTGCTTTGAAACAGCTGTTTTTCCAACTTCTTTTAAAAAGGCAATCATTTATCCAATCTTCAAGGGTGGTGACGGAACTCTGCCGAATAACTATCGTCCTATAGCTGTTCTAAGTGCTTTATCGAAAGTTCTTGAACGCTTGATAAACAAAAGATTGGTTAATTACCTGGAGTATTGTAAAATAATCTCACAGCAACAATATGGCTTTCGCAAAAATAAATCGACCTGCGACGCAGTTCATGACCTCACCGATTTTGTCATAGACCATATAAATAAAAATAAAAAAGTCCTTACAATATTCCTTGATCTCGCGAAGGCGTTCGACACTGTTCCTGTTTCCACACCCTTAATCAAACTTGAGAAAATAGGCGTCAGGGGGGCACAACTGGATCTTTTCCAAAGTTACCTCTCAAATCGTTTGCAAAAAGTCAGGATCGACGGCCATAACAGCGAGGAGCTTTCCATTCACTATGGGGTACCACAAGGAAGCATTTTGGGCCCCACTCTTTTCCTAATCTTTATTAATGACCTGTGTGATCTCAATATCGACAATGCAAGGGTAATATCTTTCGCAGATGACACGGCAATAACCTTCACCGCGGATTCCTGGTCACAACTCGAGCATCTAGCTCAACTTGGCTTTGACGTTGCGTTAAATTGGCTTAATTCCCACACTCTCACCCTTAATACCTCTAAAACCAAATTTCTGACTTATTCTAAAAGCTCGGTCTCTCAACCACAGACTCCAATTTTAATCAAAGCTCACACGTGTCATCCACAAATACAGGGTTCAAATTGTCAATGTCCTCTTTTAAACTCTGTTGAAAGTATCCGATACCTGGGAATAGTCCTAGACAGGAATCTCAATTTTAAATGTCATATTGGTCTGCTAACTGGACGAGTTCGCAAACTGATATATATCTTTAAAACTCTTCGGTATATTGCCAACCCCATTATAATACGCAATGTTTATTTCGCACTTTGCCTATCCATCATAACTTATTGTATTTCCTGTTGGGGTGGCGCAGCAAAAACCACCCTGAAGCCGCTAGAAGTAGCACATAGGGCCATTTTAAAAGTGGCCACTTTTCGTCCTATTCTTTTTCCAACCGACCAATTATACAATCACTGCAAAGTTCTAAATGTTCGGCAACACTTCATACTACAGACAGTAATTCTGCTACACCGTAAAACCCCATACCGAATTATAAAAAATAAAGAACGTAGTAAACGTCGAAAAGATGGGATATGCACCCTGCCGCAAGTACGTTCAACTTTTGTAAAGAGATTTTTTCATTTTCTTGGTCCGTTCCTATATAATAAAATAAACGAAGAGTGTCAAATCTACGGACTACCGTATTACAAATGCAAAAAGATTTTGCAATCTTACCTCCAAAACAAGTCATATGACGAAACAGAAAAAATCTTAACATAAACAACATGTACAATCAAACACAAACACCCAAAAACACACACACACACACACACACACATACACACATTTATTTACCTTAAAATTAAAATTATTTTATATTCACGCTTAATAAAACGTATCTTAGCTTTAATTATCCATCTCAAATTCTTAATACTCCAAAATTGTAACAGTAACATCAGAAGCACTATGTAACCTTTACGTTATAATACCTTAGGGGACCGGACTGCTTCTCCTTAACACAGGTTTTCATAACCTAGCTAGGAGAGCAGTGCTCACCCACACGTTTGTAGATATACCTAGTACTTATTTTGTAAAACTGTATTATTAATTATAACGTGTACAACAATGCATTGTTTTTGAGAAAATAAACATTATTATTATTATTTCATTTATTTATTTTTCTAACATATATAATACATTTTTAAATATATTTTTTTAAAGGTATAAAAAACATTTAAAAATATAAAAAATAGTGTTCCGCCGGTGTCGGGAGCAGGGTCCAAGCTACCGGTGGTTAGGGCTGCAGAGATAGGAACCTCCTCACAATACGAGCCGTATCGAGAAGTACTGCCTTCTGAATCAGACCCTTGATCCAACCGCCTAACGAGAGCCTCGAGAGATGTTGGTCGAGGCTTTCGGCCATCAGGCCATTGGCCGTTACGACAATCGGCACAATGATAGCCGAGCTCACATTCCATATGTCGACAACCTCGTGTGCTAAGTCGAGATATTTTATTTGTTTCTCTTTCTCAGCTTTCACGAGGTTCTCGTCATGTGGAATGGTAACATCAACTATCATTGCGCGGCGCGCTAATCGGTATATCACCACTATATCAGGCTTATTGGCAACAATAGTCCTGTCAGTAATGATAGACCGATCCCAGTACAACGTGACATGGTCATTTTCGAGAACTGGGTCGGGCACATACTTGTAGTACGGTACCTCAGAATCCACAAGTTTATATTTCAAAGCAAGTTGCTGGTGAATAATCCTGGCCACTTGGTTATGCCTGTGCAAGTACTCGCCGTTAGCCAGAACAACCAGAGATAATATGTCTGATGGACTCACCCGGACGGTGGCATGCCCGACACACATCAACCGTCCCGTCCTTCATAATATGTCTCCGGTAGTTATTCGTCAAGATAACTTCGTCCATAATTGCACAGACGAAACCTTCAGTTTCCCCGAAAAGGTCACCAAAACGTAGCCAGGATACGGACGCTAGGAAATCTACACCAGGCTCGTGAAGAGCCCGGTAGAAGCGCCCGTGAAGCTCCTTGCTTTTCCATACTTCCTTGCGGTCATCTGTAGTAAGTACCACAGGTTTGCGCCAGTTCTCTTTAGCCATGGAGAGCGGGGTGAGCCCCTTGTCCACTGCGACCACATCACGGTGCATAACCATTTCGGCTTTTAAAAAATATTCCCTGAGGCTGCACACCTCGCGGTTATGGAGGGTTTTTGCATTTAAAAAGCCTCGACCCCCGCATTTCCGAGGGATGTACAGTCTCATCACCGATGAGCGTGGGTGATGCATCCGGTTTGCGGTCAGGAGTGTACGGACCCTCTTGTCCAGGGCGTCGAGTTCGGTCTGAGTCCATTTGAGTATGCCGAAAGAGTACATCAAAACCGGCATGACCCAACCGTTGAAGGCGCGCACCTTGTTTGCGCCCGAAAGAAGACTAATTAATACCTTCTACAGGCGACCAAAGAAGCGCTCCTTCAACGATTGCTTCATGTCAGCAACGTTGATGCCTAACGCTTCCGACATACCCAAATACTTATAGCTTTCGGCTGAGGAGAGGGATCTAAGGTGTATGGAGTCCGTGAGTTGAGTTCCCTCGGACTCCATAATCTCCCCTCGCTTCACATGCATGACTGCACATTTGTCCACACCAAATTCCATCCTGATGGCGCTACTGAATGTTTCAGTTACCTTCAGTAGCTCCATTAGTCGCAATTTGTTGGGGGCAAAGAGTTTCAAGTCATCCATGTAGAGGAGGTGAGATATGACCTGACCATCTCTCCTCAATCGATAGCCCAGTCCTGAATCCTCCAGCAGTGTGCTTAGAGGATTCAGGGCTAAGCAGAACCAAAGTGGACTCAGACTATCGCCCTGAAATATTCCCCGTTTAATCCATACAGGTTCATCATTCCCCTGGATCTGTCGACATCCTGGATAGCGAAGGACCGTCCTCCATTGCCCCATACACGACTTCAGAAAGGAGCGCAGAGTTGCATCTATCTTGTACAACTCCAGCACCCTCATGAGCCATGTATGTGGCACCGAGTCGTAGGCCTTCTTATAGTCTATCCAGCATGTCGAGAGATCCTTGCGGGATCGACGAACCTGTTGGCTTATGGTCATGTCGATGAGGAGTAACTCCTTAGTACCGCGGGACCCATTCCTACATCCATTTTGAGAGGCAGACATAATTGAATTATTGTCAATGTGTGTGTTAATTTTGGCTCTCAAAATGGATGTAAGAAGTTTATAGACCGTTGACAAACATGTGATCGGTCTATAATTCTTGGGTTCCGCGGGACTACCTGACTTATGGAGCAGGTGGGTAACGCCTGTTGTAAGAAACTGCGGTAGCGACCCAGACTCTAGGGATGACTGGAATTGAGATGCCAGGCGAGTGTGTGAACTAATCAGCCATTTCAACCAAAAGTTGTGCAGTCCGTCCTTTCCCGGTGATTTCCAATTCGGTAACGGACGGACTGCTCTGGCTATGTCTGATGGCGTGATTAGTATGGCTTCCATTTCTGGAATAGTTTCACACACTCGCTTGACATCCTGCATCCAGTCAGCCTCAGCATGACAGACGGGCACCGACCAGATGCTGCGCCAGAATGCACTCGTGGCGGCATCATCCGGGCGGCACACGTCCGTCTCATTTTGTTCAGGTCGCTCCCAAGCTCTATATACCCACCTTTCATCGCTCTGGAACATGCGATTCTGCGTGTATCGATCAACCCGCCGCTTATACCGCCGAATACGGCTCGCCCATGCACAAACTTTCTGCTTCAGGAAGTCGATGCGCTCTGTGACACGGGACATGTATTCTCGAGGGCTGATTCCAGTCCCCGAGAATGCACGTCTCACAAAGCGCATCACTCGTGGTCGTGTATTGCCCTCCCTGAAGCAGTATAGTTTGCCGATGAGTACCCTGGCCCCATCGATACGTCGCTCGATCCTGCACTGCCAGGCTGGTACGGCTGGTTTTGGTCGAGTAGCTCCGTCACTGTTTGGAAACTTGACGTTAGCTAAACGACATGCCGCAGCAGCCGCGCAATACATAATCGAGTGTGTATCAACGAGATCCTCGCTGCTCTCGAAAAAAATACTAAGCTGCGAGTCCAAGGCACACACCAGCGCCCTATTTTTTTTGTGCATAGGTAGTCGTGGTAATCGAGGTCTAAGATCGGTCGGGGTGTATCTATACTCACGAAACGCTTCCTCCAGTGCACTCCTCAATCGGGCGTTGCACTGGCTACTTACTGTGGCAACCCTATCATCCTCCTCTTCGACACTATGATTGGACCGCGGCGGGATTACATTAATAGTCGGAGACGCTTGTGCCGCGGTTTGTGCCGGAGTTGAGGCGATATGGTTGCTCAGCACCTCTGAGCGTAGCCTATCAAGCGCGGCATCGTCCAACCTGTGATTATGTTGGATGACCCGCACCTGATCCGACAGTCGTTGGGCCGAGACGTTGACGGTTGGCTCTAGTTCCTGAAACAGAGACAGCATCCTAACACGGTACGCAGTGAGGTTAGTTCCTCCCTCTGTAGATCCGTAATATGCGCGTGTGAGAAAAAGATTATTAGATATACTACATTTAGAGGCATTGATATCCACTTAACTATCAACTTTTGAGTGTCAGGATTTTCAGGTTACCTATTAGTTAATTATTTAATCATGTAGGCATTTTAATATGTGGGTGTACTTACTACAGGCACCTCTGCCCAACCCCTCGGGGAAACAAGGCGTGATGTTATGTTATGTATTTTAATATCTATGAATATGGTGTGTAGGGAAAAGGATTATAAGAAAGCACATGGAGACAAGACTAGGCATTTATTTCAATTAGACTTGTCAATAAATAGGTATTGTTAATGAGAAAGCTAGTTATCCGTTCCAAATCTAGGTCTTCGTGGAGAAGAAGGAGAAGAAACTCCACGGAAGCTTGTTTTGAAGTATTTTATCAACATATTTTTACATTAGCATTTAGTTTTGTAATAACATTAATCTCTTGGACCATTTCTTAAAGCTAACAACTTTATCAATGACAAATAGAATATGAATATTCCTTAATTCTATTTAACACTTATGTAGCAATATTAGCAATATTTTAATACATACAGAACATCATAGTTATCAGCAATAATCAAGATATAATGACAATTTAACTTACATGAACATTGTAGTTAGTCGATCTTTCACCAGAAGTGATCTGATGATCCTTATTTCAATCCATTTTACAATAAAAGCAGAACTTCTGATAAGCAACATTATTTCCTTATATTAGCTTTTAGCAACTCAATATTACGGACATGGACATCACTCAGGGTCTGTTCTTAGATGTTAACATAAGCTTTTATATTGTTACCAGTCCAGTGACACGTACAGAAAGAGAGCAAGAATTAAGTTACACGACCTTTTAAAACATTTCAAATGACAGTTGTCTACCTTACCCTATCTAACATGAATATTGCCACAGATAAAATGAACTGAACTATTAGTACAAAACAAATACTTTTAAACTATAAACTGTAATAATACCTTTACAAAAATATAATTTATACGTAAACTAATCTCTTAGATATTCTTAACAAAATAATTTAATAAAACTTGTATCCTCAATCATTTAGTATTTAAATATAGGAACAACAAATAAATCAGTGTGACCCTACTACATAATTCAACCAAGATATTGGAGACAATAACAACAGTTGAGTCAAATCAGTGTTTGAGTTATAAAAATAAGTTTGTTATTAAATTCATTTAGTAAATTAATCATAGATAATAATTACATTTATAGGTATAACAAGTAGGTATAATTACATTTATATATCATATTATTTATTTTTAGACACAATAATTACATTTATATAACACGGCCATGCTGACAAGTACTTCGCTCTCGAAGTACTTTAGAGACCCTTTTTCTACAATTGTTTTACTTTTGTTTTGCCAAGTGCCGACGTGTCAAGTCCCCTCCACCCGCTGCTAGTGGGATATACTTGCACCAAGCAAATGACCGACCAGCGGAAACATTTTTTTTTTTAAATTTTATATATAAATGCAATTAGATATAGAATCATAAGTGTATCTCATATGATTTTAAGCTCCTAATAACACATATTTTACTAGGATAAATTAAAAGTATATGTAAATCTATTGTTTGGATGTTCTATTAAACTGAAATGTACCAAAATAACCATCACAAATGGTAATTATTTAAAAAAATAATCTATCACGACCTGTACTTCGCTCCCGAAGTACCCAACTAATTATATTTAAATAAATAAATATTTGTTTTCAAGAAGTCTCTGGCCTTGACATACCAGTCCTATCACCTGCTGCGCATGAATTTCAGAAAGGTATCAGGGCAGTGACCGACCAGCAGTAATGTTATAAGTAGCCTCTGGCCTTGACATACCAGTCCTATCACCTGCTGCGCATGAATTTCAGAAAGGTATCAGGGCAGTGACCGACCAGCAGTAATATCATAAGTAGCCTCTGGCCTTGACATACCAGTCCTATCACCTGCTGCGCATGAATTTCAGAAAGGTATCAGGGCAGTGACCGACCAGCAGTATATATATAATATTATAAGTTATATAATTATACATAATTATTTCTATTTATTTCCGAATTAAATCCACATCAGTGTGTAATTAATTAAAATATGCTTTCAGTAACTTAACATGTCAGATTAATAGAACAAAATATCAACACAAAAATAAGAAAATGTAATTAGGTAAAGTGTCAGAATCTTAATTTTTCTTTGGCTACTGAAATGTTTCGTAAATTACCTAGACCTTGCAGAGCAAAACGATCATTAGAATGGATAGAAGATATTTCAAAGGCCCTTTAATTTAGGTGCCAATTCATCATTACGCATATGATTCCGCGAGACATACACTACATCTCCTACGTTAAAGTTTACATTGTTACGACGAGTGACATCTAAACGTTTATTGAATTTTTCTGCAATTTGTCTAGCTATTTCTCGGTCAGCCTCTAATTTATTTGGATTTTGTCTATCTTTTTCTTCTAGTACGCCGTAAGTAATAACAAAGGGGTAGAGCCCATGGATTTTGTACAGTTGTGTTAATTAATTGTTGTACTTTCCACAGAACGTTCGGCCACTCTGACTGTTCATTGCACATAGTGTTACAATCTGTGATAATTATAAAGTTAATTTCTATATTTACTAGAAATTGACACGGAAGTGTTTCAAGGCGTTGTGAATAGCTAGAGTTTCTAAATCATAAGAACTATATTTTGACTCTGCAGGTGTAGTTCTTTTACTAAAACAAATGACTTAAAAATCACTATCGTATTTCTGGGTTAAAAAGCACCATATCGTATAGAAGTAGCTTCAGTATATAACTCAGTTCTTAAAGCAGGATCAAAGATTGAAAACAATGGTCTAAGTAATTTAGTACACAATTCCTCGCAATGTCTTGTTCAGAAACCCAATCTCATTTTTGGTTTTTCTGTGTTACCTAATTTATATATACATTAAATTAGTACTCTTGTAATGCCAAGTTTCATCTAAGTGAACACTTGTATCCTATTCTCAGTCTCATCTTTGTGAGAACAAAAATTAATTAATTATAATCTAGCTAGAGTAACAACGTACCTAGTTATTATTGGTTTTATAAGCTAAGCTTCAATTAGATGTTCACTATTTTTGGTTCATTACCTAATGATCTTTCGACATATTTAATCATTGTAAGTAGGCACATTTTTTTATTTTTTATAAGTATATTTTTATGCAAATAGATACCATTGTTTTCAGAGACCTTTGTTTTTGAAATTTGTTAAAATACCAATTGAAGCTTAACTTTTAATGACAAACACTGGTGGCGATTCTCCCGTACACTATACAAAACCAACCAAACTATCACCAAGACTTCACTCCTGGCTATGAGAATCGTAAAGCTTTTCTGAAATAGTCTCAACTCAAAAAATATTTCGAAACAACCAAAATTGAATTTGACAATTACGACTCCACGTGGTACATACTTGTTTGCCCTATTCCGTGTTTTTTTTTTTTTTTTTTTATAGCCTCGACCTTTTTTATTTGGAATTTTTCACTTTTTGCATGGAAAATATAAAAAAAATATTACCTACTTGTTGAGTATTAGGGGTTTAAGGGTTTTATAAAGGGGGTCGAAATTTTCATTATTTTTGCGATAGGACACCATTTTCGAGATACAAGCAAAAGAAAAGAAAAAAATCCAGTACAGTACTGTTTTTGCACCCGAAGTCGAGGTGTTCGTGTGAATTTTAGTTCATGACAACTAATTTAAAGTCAGACTCAGTTAGGCAAAATTCAGAATAGCAAAATTGTCTTTTACACTAAATTCAAATCTCAGTACCATCTTAATGCTGTCAAACTAAAATATAGTTAAGTTGGTTGTTTCAAAATATAGTCAAATATACTTTGTCTATTTCAGAATGGGAAATCATCGTTTGACAAGAGTAAACTAAATGTTGGCGATTTCCAGCCCAGTTTAAAGGCATTTGCGTCAATAGAATCGGCACCATCCTGTTTTAAAATATTCTAGTTTAAAGGTTACAAAACTTTTTCTATGATGCACCATCAGTTGATGTTCTCTCATTTCAAAGTAATATCAAAGCAGAGCCTCTAAAGGCCTTACCGGCCCTGCAGCTTCCACTTACAGTCCTACTCTAGGAGTTGACAGCATGATGTCATCCTCATGGTGAGGGTTTAGACAGCTACCCGGTAACACCACGGCTTCCAGCAAAATCACCGATAGAGTCCTACTCCAGGAGTTGGCAGCATGATGTCATCCTCATGGTGAGGGCTTAGACAGCTATCCGGCGACACCACGGCTTCCAGCAAAATCACCAATAGCTCCAACATTGATTATGAAAATAGCAAAATAAAATTCATTAGAAATCGATTATGTAAGACAGGGCACTATCCCACTTCTGATGTGAGAAAAAGATTATTAGATATACTACATTTAGAGGCATTGATATCCACTTAACTATCAACTTTTGAGTGTCAGGATTTTCAGGTTACCTATTAGTTAATTATTTAATCATGTAGGCATTTTAATATGTGGGTGTACCTACTACAGGTGCACCTCTGCCCAACCCCTCGGGGAAACAAGGCGTGATGTTATGTTATGTATTTTAATATCTATGAATATGGTGTGTAGGGAAAAGGATTATAAGAAAGCACATGGAGACAAGACTAGGCATTTATTTCAATTAGACTTGTCAATAAATAGGTATTGTTAATGAGAAAGCTAGTTATCCGTTCCAAATCTAGGTCTTCGTGGAGAAGAAGGAGAAGAAACTCCACGGAAGCTTGTTTTGAAGTATTTTATCAACATATTTTTACATTAGCATTTAGTTTTGTAATAACATTAATCTCTTGGACCATTTCTTAAAGCTAACAACTTTATCAATGACAAATAGAATATGAATATTCCTTAATTCTATTTAACACTTATGTAGCAATATTAGCAATATTAGCAATATTTTAATACATACAGAACATCATAGTTATCAGCAATAATCAAGATATAATGACAATTTAACTTACATGAACATTGTAGTTAGTCGATCTGTCACCAGAAGTGATCTGATGATCCTTATTTCAATCCATTTTACAATAAAAGCAGAACTTCTGATAAGCAACATTATTTCCTTATATTAGCTTTTAGCAACTCAATATTACGGACATGGACATCACTCAGGGTCTGTTCTTAGATGTTAACATAAGCTTTTATATTGTTACCAGTCCAGTGACACGTACAGAAAGAGAGCAAGAATTAAGTTACACGACCTTTTAAAACATTTCAAATGACAGTTGTCTACCTTACCCTATCTAACATGAATATTGCCACAGATAAAATGAACTGAACTATTAGTACAAAACAAATACTTTTAAACTATAAACTGTAATAATACCTTTACAAAAATATAATTTATACGTAAACTAATCTCTTAGATATTCTTAACAAAATAATTTAATAAAACTTGTATCCTCAATCATTTAGTATTTAAATATAGGAACAACAAATAAATCAGTGTGACCCTACTACATAATTCAACCAAGATATTGGAGACAATAACAACAGTTGAGTCAAATCAGTGTTTGAGTTATAAAAATAAGTTTGTTATTAAATTCATTTAGTAAATTAATCATAGATAATAATTACATTTATAGGTATAACAAGTAGGTATAATTACATTTATATATCATATTATTTATTTTTAGACACAATAATTACATTTATATAACACGCGCATGACGTTCTCGTTCATAGACTGAGTCCATCTCATGCGCTGCACACAACCACCGGCAGCGGGGACCCGGCTCGGGGCCGGTTGGCCCCTAAGTCCCAAGCTTCTCGGTGGCCGGCCTCTCCCCTGCCGACGTACAGGTGTTGGCGACGTCGGTGGGGAAAAATACTCGTCGCTCGAGCTCGACGCAGCTACCGCGGCCGGTGTCGTCACAGCGCTCACAGTGGGGCTGGGTACCGGCGGCGGCGAGGCGGAGCTGAGCGAAGAGTCCGGAGGTGGTAGGCGTGCTAGGCGTGCGGCTGATCGCGTCAACATTTCTCTTTATTATTTATTTTTCTCCAGTTTTTTCGGTGACATGACAGCTGATGTCACCTCTTGTTCGGCAGTTTTTGTATCATTTTATGGTTTAATTTCCTTTTTTTTTAATTAAATGTGATTTCAAGTTGGTTTTCGGATTCTTTTTGATACATAAGAACTATTATACTGCGTCGAAAGTTATTAATAAAATTAAATATTATGAGAAATCAGAAAAATAAAATTTTGAGATGTTTTCTTGACGTTGGTGTTGCCAATATTATTATTATTATTATTTCCTTTATTTAATATATATACATATAATTTACATTTTTAAATATTTTTATAAAAACAAAAAAAAAAAAACAAAAACATTTAAAAATATAAAAAATAGTAGCCCACCGGTATCGCGAACAGGGTCCAAGCTACCGGTGGTCAGGGCTCCTGAGAGAGGAATCTCCTAACTATACGCGCCGTGTCCAGGAGTACCGCTTTCTGGATCAAGCCCTTGATCCAGCTGCCTAACGAGAGCCTCCTCAGGTGTTGGTCGAGGCTCTTGGCTATTATGCCATTGGCTGTCACGACTATCGGCACAATGACTGCTGTATCCATATCCCACATGTCGACAACCTCGCGAGCCAGGTCAAGATACTTAATCTGCTTATCTTTTTCAGCTTTCACGAGGTTCTCGTCATGCGGGACCGCTATATCAATAATCATTGTGCGACGCTCTAATCGATCTATCACCACTATGTCTGGCTTATTGGCAACAATAGTCCTGTCAGTGATGATAGATCGATCCCAATACAACGTGATATTGCCATTTTCGAGAACTGGGTCGGGCACATACCTATAGTACGGTACTTCCGATCCCACAAGACTGTATTTCAGAGCAAGTTGCTGGTGGATAATCCTGGCTACAAGGTTATGCCTATGCAAGTAGTCTCCGTTAGCCAGACGAGAACAGCCAGAAATAATGTGTCGGATTGATTCCCCCGGACGGTGGCATGCCCGACAGATGTCAACCGTGCCGTCCTTCACAATATATTTCCGGTAGTTGTTCGTCATCATAACTTCGTCCATAATCGCAAAGACAAAACCTTCGGTTTCCCCAAAGAGATCACCGAATCGCAACCAGGATACAGACGCTAACAGGTCTACATCGGGCCCATGTAAGGCACGATAAAAGCGTCCGTGAAGCTCTTTGCTCTGCCATACCTCCTTGCGGTCATTAGTGTCTAATACTATAGGTTTGCGCCAGTTCTCGTTAGCCAAGGATAGCGGGGTAAGGCCCTTGTCCACTGATACCACATCTCGGTGCATCCCCACGTCGACTTCTAGGAAGTATTCCCTGAGACTGCATACCTCACGGTTGTGCAGGGTCTTAGCATTTAACAAGCCTCGACCTCCGCACTTCCGCGGGATATACAGTCTCATCACCGATGCTCGTGGGTGATGCATCCGATTTGCGGTCAGCAGTGTGCGGACCCTCCTATCCAGGGCGTCGAGTTCCGTCTGAGTCCATTTGAGTATGCCGAAAGAGTACATCAAAACTGGCATGACCCAACCGTTGAAGGCGCGCACCTTGTTTCCGCCTGATAAAAGACTATTGAATACTTTATTCAGGCGGCCAAAGAAGCGCTCCCTCAGCGATTGTTTCATGTCAGTAGCGTTGATACCTAACGCTTCCGACATACCCAAATACTTATAGGTTTCGGATGCGGAGAGGGCTCTAAGGTTTATGGAATCCGAGAGTTGGGTTCCCACGGATTCCATAATCTCCCCTCGCTTTACATGCATGACCGCACATTTGTCCACACCAAATTCCATCCTGATGGCTCTACTGAAAGTTTCAGTTACTTTCAGTAGCTCCATCAGTTGCAAGTTGTTGGGGGCAAAGAGTTTTAGGTCATCCATGTAGAGGAGGTGAGATATAACCTGACCACCTCTCCTCAGCCGATAGCCTAGGCCTGAATACTCCAGCAGTGTGCTAAGAGGATTCAGGGCTAAGCAGAACCAAAGTGGACTTAGACTATCGCCCTGAAATATGCCTCGCTCGATCCTTATCGGTTCGCTATTCCTCTGGATATTTCGACATCCTGGATAGCGAAGGACCGTCCTCCATTGCCCCATACACGACATCAGGAAGGTGCGCAGAGTTGCATCTACTTTATACAACTCCAGCACCCTCATGAGCCATGTATGTGGCACCGAGTCATAGGCCTTCTTATAATCTATCCAACATGTCGACAGATCCTTTCGGGAACGACGAACCTGCTGGCTAATGGCCATATCGATGAGGAGCAGCTCCTTAGTACCGCGGGCCCTGATCCTACATCCATTTTGAGAGGCAGACATGATGGAGTTGGTGTCTATATGTTCGTTAATTTTTACTCTCAAAATGGATGTAAAAACTTTATAGACCGTCGGTAGACAAGTGATCGGTCTATAATTTTTGGGTTCCGCAGTACTACCTGATTTATGGAGCAGGTGGGTTATTCCTGTCGTTAGGAACTGGGGCAGCGACCCTGACTCTAAGGCTGACTGGAACTGGGATGCCAATCGGGCGTGCGACCTTTGGAACCATTTTATCCAAAAGTTGTGCAGCCCATCCGGCCCTGGAGATTTCCAGTTAGGCAACGGACGGACTGCACGAGCTACATCTTGGGGGCTGATTGTAAGTGCCCCCATTACTGGTATTCGATCGCACGCTCGCTCGATCTCCCTAGTCCAATCTCCTTCAGTGTGATTGACAGGCACCGACCAGATGCTTCGCCAGAATGAACACATGGCGTCATCATTCGGCAGGTGCGTGTCAATCACACCTTGATCTGGTCGCTCCCAAGCCCTGTAAACCCACCTTTCATCGCGCTGGAATGTGCGATTCTGGGTGTACCGCTCCACCCTCCGTCTGTACCGTCGAATACGGTTTGCCCATGCACAAATCTTCTGCTTCAGGAAGTCGATGCGCTCTGTGACGCGGGTCGAATAATCTCGAGAACTAATATCAGTCCCCGAGAACGCCCGCCTCACAAAGCGCATCACTCTAGGGCGAGTATTGCCCTCCCTGAAACAGATTAGCTTGCCGATGAGTACTCTAGCCTCAGCGATACGACGCTCAATCCTGCACTGCCAAGCTGGTACAGCTGGTTTTGGTCGTGGAGCTCTGTCACTGTTCGGAAATGTAACATGAGCTACACGACATGCCGCTGCAGCTGCACAGTACAAGATCGAGTGGGTATCGGCGAGGTCTTTGCTGCCGTCAAAACAATTTGACAGCAATGAGTCTAGAGTACACACCAGCGCCTTGTTTTTCTTGTGCATGGGCAAACGAGGTAAACGTGGTCTAAGTTCAGGTGGAGTGGAGCGGTACTCCTGGTAAGCATCCTCCAAAGCGCTCCTCAAACGTGCATTGCATTGGGAACTCACGGATATAACCCCGTCATCATCCTCTTCATCAACGTGGTTGGGTCGCAGTGAAGCACTGGATGATTTTTTTAGTTGCACCGCGACCAGTGGTGAAGCAGGCGTAACACGGTTATTCCGTGATTCAAAGCGTAGTCGATCAAGTACGGCGTCATCCAGCATATGGTTACGCTGGATGACCCGCACCTGATCCGACAGTCGTTGGGCCGACACGTTGACAGTTGGTTCAAGCACCTGAAACAGAGAGAGCATCCGACCACGGTACGCAGTCAAGTTACTTCCCCCCTCTGTAGCCCCAAAGTATGCGCGCATGACATTTTCGTTGACAGTTTGTGTCCACCTCATGCGCTGCACACTTCCACCGGGAGCGGGGACCCTATCAGAGGCCGGTGGGCCTCGAAGTCCTAAGCTGGCCGGTGGTCGGCCTCTTCCGCGCCGACGTGCTGGTGGTGGTGTCGTCGGCGGCGAAAAGTATTCGTCGCTCGAGCTCGACGCAACTGCAGCGGCCGGTATCACTGGACTCACGTCTGGAGCAGGACCCGGCAACTGCGAGGCGGAGCTGAGCGACGAACCCGAAGATGTTATTTGTGTGTTTTTAGTCTGATTCCGTGCCCGACTTCGCGTCAGCATTTCTGTATCCTCCGTGTATTGTCATCATAGTCCATTTTGCATCATGTTAGTGTCTGTATGTTTCAGTTTTGATGCCATAAGATCTGATTTATTTTATTTTACAACATTTTGGGATGGTTAATGTGTAAAAATACTAAAAAATACCCCGGAGAAAATTTTTCTTGACCGTCATTTTGACAGTCGGGCCACAGATATATTATTATTATTATTACCTAATAACAAACACGGCGGACAATTTAAAAAACATAAGTGTTTTAATATATGCTCTGTACTTAAATAAGTGAGACACAACAATAATAGAACACGAAGATTGTTGAGATGTGATTAATTACTTCACAAAACAGGCAATCTGTATTTGCTTTGTTTAAGACACTTGAGCCTCCGAGAAACTACAATGTTAATTAATAATGAAATCAGAACAGCTTTTAAAACAATAATGGTTCCAATGGTATCTAAAGCAGTAATAAAGAATATATTGAAGGTGTAGTTAATGTAGTAATAGCTATTTTAAATAATTATGTAAACTGTAACAAACGCTTTACATTCATCTGTGTTTGACGTTGATGCCGACATAACTTAAACCATGATTACTCGGTCGAATAACATCGATATAAAACCGACAGTTTACTTAATGTGGAGTATTTTGTCCGCAGTCGAGGGTCTGATCGATTGACTCCATTGAGTGGAAAACTTTTCGCTTCGCTCGACATTTTCTTATTTTTGTGTAGTTTTTGAGGTTGCTTTATCAGCGGGTAATAAACTTGTCATATTAATATATCAAAAGGTTGGTCTTTTAGATAAGTCAGTTTGAGTTACAATAAACATAATGCCATTTTGTATTGAGTATTCAGCCTTGTCGGTGTGTTTGTGTTATAAGCATAATGATCAATTAGACATTATCCATAATGGGTGGTTTGAATAAATACTAGTTAATGTCGGGTAATTCGATAATTTTAAATTAATCATGCTTGCTGTCGCATGTGTTGGTTCGGTTGCGTTGCGGTTGCATTTCTAACACCTATTAATAAATCTATTTTCATGTCCTAATATGAGTGGATCGTTTTTACGGTTACCGGTCAATACACTTGCATATTATCAAAGTCAACCTTTGGATATACTTATCCAAAGGTTGACGGGTAAAAAATTTCTCTGGCATTAAGTCCACCCCACCTACATTTGTGAGCTTAAAGTATTAAATAAATAAATAGTAAATATCGCTTTCCGGAAAGAAGCTTATAACCAGAAGTCAGTTTGCAATTCGATAACGATATCCATTCTGTTTAAAAGGAAAGTTATAATGTTCTAAATATCTACCACTGAACAATTATTTAAGGCACCCATTTGGAATGATAAAATAATATATGAACAATAGCTACACTTCGCATTTACAAGTAAATGCGAAGTAGTAAATGAAATACTCAAATTGTAATCATGATTAAATCCACATGAAGCTTTGCCGAGGGCCCTGCGTACGTGCAACTAAATCAGACCCGCGCGGTCGACCGCAGCGCGTGATAATATATACATTGACGATTCTCTATGAAATGAATTTAATTCAATCCTGTGTTTGATGGAATATTCCGTGTATTTATCATCGGCTTGTTGTAGCTCGTTACGTGGAATTATTCAGTTTAATACATTCTGATTTGTTTGAAATATCGTTTGTTATATTTGTGTAGCTTCAGTTGTACCTACTCACACAATCAGTTCCGTTAGTAAGGTTTTGTTTCGACTATTTGCGTTCATATGAAAATTGTATGTTTCTACAGATTTTTTTTTTGACTATTGTTTATTTTTTGTAAGTTTTTATACAACTGAATTCTCCGTCTAAAAGCAGACATCATTTACTATACAGTACATACACAGTATTACAGTACTCTTTTGATGCAAATGATTACATTATTTAAGTAAACAAGAATAACCACGTAGGTGGCTTCTGTAAAAAAAACCTTGCGATTATCCAGCGAAAGCTAGTGCAACACATTTGCCTATTTCCCTCCATCGATACTTTGGCGGCAGATAAGCCACCATTTCCCATCCTCGGGTACAATACCAAACTTATTGTGTAACTCTTACGTCGCACTCCGTCACCACCGTTTTTTTACGTTGTTCAACAAAGACAAAGTTTTCATCCAAAAAATATCAATTTAAGATTTCAGCCTAGATAATATTAACAGCTGATACAAATTCTGCAATTATATAATACTTGAAGAAATATTGGTTGATTCAGCCTCGTAAACAAAAAAAAAAAACCTTGATTGATAAAATCACTGCAATAGAGGAAGTTTGACCGGTTCCAATAACCCATTAGTATTCAGGTAGACCTTTCAAACCGATAAAATCTATGAGTCACCTCTAATACCAATGGCAATCCATACAACCAATGTAATACTAATCTTCCTATAGTTTTTGTCCCAAAGTTGTCACGGTTATCTGCTAGCTGATAACATGCCCGCAGTCTGAACTAATCCTTAATGATTTAACGTGGGCCTACCCTACGCAAGCTTGAGTGACGCCGTCAATCGTACTCTTGAAGGGCATGGAGCGCGAAGGGCAGAGGAAAGCTCTGAGGGTCGGATGGAAGTAGATTTTTGTGTTTCTAAATACTGAATGAATTGTTTTGAATTGATGATGAGACTTTTGTGTGCCCGTACTGTATAAAAAAAAACATTACCATACAACAACGAAACAAACAAGATATTTTTTTTGGAACACCAATATCAAAGTATTTTCTAAATAAATCTTTTAGCTATTTTGGTTGTTACCCCTAACTTTGTTTCATATTATCTAGATTTATACAGATTTTATTGATTTACATAGAAATAAAATGTATCTTTAATCAGGCGCTTCGTTCTTCGCAAATTATCTTGTAGGCGGAGGGTTAAGAACCGGACAATCATGTTTTGTTATTTCTTTTGTAAATAATATTGTTGTAATAATTGTTGAAGATCATCCAGCTAAAAAAACAAAAGCCATAAATATACATAACAGAACTTAATACATAAATAAAAGCCTCCGGGCATAGCCTATCAAATTAACCAGTAGTTCTGTGAACAGTACTCGTAGACCTCGCGAGCTTAAACTTTTTGCAACAGTTAATATACCACTAAAGTTATTAAGAAGTTAAGTAACTCGGTTAGTAAGTAGTAGTAGTTAACTACGCCTCGTTTTAGAGAATTCCGGAAAATATGTTCAGAATTCTCTAGTTTTGTGATGAGAAGGTAGTCCCAGGGGCTCCATCAATCCTTACCTAGTAGATAAAAGGCCGATTCCACTGGTAGAAATCTAAAAGTGAGCAAGTTACTGCATTGTGAGGAGCTATTCTATAGCTCATCACGCCGAAGATCCTCATCAGATCTTCACCAAATTATTATAACACCGACTAAAAGTTAGTACCTGTCAAAAAATAAAATACACTATCCTAGTTATAAAAACAACATAGCATCCATCAAAATGAATAATACTATACTTACGAACCAACAGAAATAGCCTCCACCTTGAACGATTTTTATCTTAATCATACTCCCATAACCCCACACAGCAAAGTACAAATAGTTATTGTAATGAAAACCTAATACCTAGCTCAATGTTCCTCGTTCCAATGTCAGGAAGCGAAGTAGAACAACAAATTATTGTTATTAAATAACACTACCTCAGAAGGCTGCGACGAACTTAGCACTTATTGAGAAATGTGATAAGGAAATACGCGGCGGTCTAACGCATCTTATAAACGTGTCTTTTGCTCACAGGGTGTTTCCAGATAAATTAAAAATATCAATTGAAAAACCACTTTTTAAAAAAGGGTAAAATACCAATTATGTAAAAAATCTACAAAAAATGCATTTATGTAAAAAGGCTTATTAGTTACTGCGAGAAATTTCATATTATACTCGTAAGGAAGTAGTAATTCGGTTTCCAAAAAGATAAATCAACAACTTTAGCTACCTTTTCATTCTTGTACGGACTAATATTAACAATAATCAAGTCACGATGGGCTTATTTTTTATTTATCTAAGTTGGTCAACCTGGTCTCGAATAACGTGCTTGTTCAAAAAATTATTGAGTCTATAGGAATTAGAGGACCACCACTGCAGTGAATATAGTCATACATATCCGGCAGACAGCAGTGTGTTACTATCACTAATATTAATGCCAATAAGGATATGGTTCCATACCACTCAGAATTTAAAAACACCAAACGCGGCGTTCCTCAGGGCAGTATGTTGGGCCTGACTTTGTTTCTCCTTTATATCGCTGCAGTCATGATTCCGATCCCGATCGCAGGCGGCAGTAGCCCGTATTCCAGTCGGTAGATACCAGTTAGAAAACGTGTTATCCCTCGAGCGTTGGCGGCACTACTGGTCTGCGGTCGGGCTGCACGTGTCGCTAGTCACTCGCCCGCGTAGCTGCCAACGACATGTCGCTAGCTACGGAACGTATTTCATAAAAAATCATAGGAATCAGTTATGTTGCGGTGACACGTCGCCTGCAGTTACCTCCTGCAGTCGGTTACGGAATGGTACCTTGAGCAAAACATGTATGATCTCATCTTTAACTCGTGTAACAGCTTTGTATACCATTTTGTAGGCAAATAAATAAAAAAACTTTGAAATCAATCTCATAAGGCGGAGATATCCAGTATCCCCTTTTTAGAGGAAGTACTCCTCCAAACATAAAAACCCGACGACAAAAAAAACATGTGCGGTCTACAAAGAAGTTCCTTCTAACGTATGATAAAAAAAAATCGCATCTTGGATTTACATTTTGACCAAATTCACACTTTCTCTCTCTCTCAGTGTACTACACTATATACTTCAGTGTATTACACGACACTGTAATCAGATTACTCTTTTCTTTTGTATTTTTTTTGGCCTGCGTTCTTTCTCTTTGAATTAGAAGTAGACAGTCGCAAGTAACACTTTTTAGCGTAACGATTTCTGAAAGTTTGGAAGCCGCGTTAAAGAACTTTGTTCCAAAAATTCTATAAAGTCTTAAAACCTGTATTGGTATATACAAGTTTTACGACTGTTTTATCCAGATCGGTTGTAAAATTCGACCTGTAGAGGAGTACCAACAAACTCACACGCGAAAGCAAATTTTGTCAGACTTGAAGCAAAGAGTCTTCGGTCGTTTTGATCGCTTGGTCATTGACAAGACATAGATACCTACTTGAATCAATGAAAGAAACACATTTCTCAATATTGTGCTCTGGTACTGGCTATTACTGGGTTCATCCTTGGTCTTAGTGTATATCAATGACTTACCATTATATTTAAAGGGTATCTGTGAAGTTGTACTGTTAGCAGGTGTGATCTCTCTTATTTTTAAAGTAGACAGGAATAGATAAGATTTTGACGATGTAACCAGTGCACTCTCAATGGTTACGGATTGGTTTACTAAAAATAAGCTAGTTCTCAATGCCAAGTATAAAAATCAGGGTGGCAAATTAAACAAAAATGTAGGTAAGTAGATAGTTGCTTATATTTCTAACACAGTTGATACACTTATTAAGCTACGTACGTCCGATTCGACGGTCTGTCCGCGAATGCCCGCCTTCTGTCAACTTGTTCTTATTTATACAATCCATTAATATTACCTCTTAATCATAAACAAGACAAAAAATTAAAAAATAATTATCCAAATATGATTGTTACAATTTTAAGCTATTCCTACATTTATTAAACATATTTTTACTTCGCTTTTAATTCTAGTCAAATTACATAATTTTTAATGTATTCTAATAAAAGTTTCTAAATTAAACATAAATAAATGAATAAGCCTAAGTGAATATAATTCCAAATAGTAACGGTGTAAAATGTATGATTACCCTTTATACTAACACAAGTGAAGGGTGGGCGTTTTGGGGGACTGCCTTATGTAATTTTGACGTTCGAAAAGTGCTGATTCTCAGCCAAGTTTGAATAAATGACTTTTGAACGTTTGAACAAGTAAACGAAGTCAATTTATTTAAATTTTATTTTCATTTATTGTTGATATAATCTACTCATTACAATGTTTTTTTATGAGTTGTATTGCAATATGTGGTTAGCTAGCGACCTCGGCAGTTGATCATAATATAATTTTTACCTGACCAACCGGCAGCAAGTTCGTCATGCTCCCTTAGATGTCACTGCTTGCGGCGGTCAGGTTGCCTCCTTCCCTCAAATATGGCGGTTATGGCTGATCTTTACGTTATGCTCGTGAACGAGTGCTGCTTTTAGTGACTGGTCGTCTTGATCATGATTGTGTTATTGTTATTAGTAATTAACTGTTTATTTATTTTACTTCGATGTTTTCGATGTTTATCATTTATGACTTCCAGATATAGCTATACAGGATTACTGGTAATTCGACGTATATCCGTCAGGGGCTGATAAAGGGGGCCAAATGCAACAAATTGAACCCCCCATATGTATGGCCGAATTTCAATAGTATTCGAGATATTTGAATTTTAAGGGTTTTTCGATATTTACCCAAAATTTGACATTTAATTCCAAATAAAAAAAAAACTAAACATTTGAATGGGTACCATTAAAAATCATGTTGTAGCTAGCACTTCAATTAAGCTATGGACATAGTTAAAACTACTTAATTTAACAAAATAATTAAAATAATGAACGATATAAGAATAACATCTTACCAATATTTTTATTTTAAGCTTCAAAAATGTTGCCTCCTCACAAAAATTTCTATGACATTAATCGTAAAAATAACTAGAAAAACTTGCCTATTCTGTAAGCTTTCCAAAAAGGTATAAAAATCAATTTTAAAATACATAATTCGTGGCATGGCATGTGTTTGAACCGGCGCGGGGAGAGAAATAATGTGTGTTTTAGTTTATGATCCTTGCTAAAACAACCGATTTTACTGGCGGAATTCTTCGTGATGGGGCGGGGTGTGAGGGTGGGGGAGCACACGGCGTCTGCTGTGCTCGCGTCGCCTTCCTTAGTAAGTTTCGACTCTACGCCGCGCAAGCACGTGTGTTGTTATCTTGCTATTAACCAATCTCTCATCGCGTTAATTTGTTATCGATCATTATTGTTAATTCTTGTTTCTCTTGTTATTATTTTTGTTATCATTGTTATTTCGGATACCATGGCTTCGTATGCTAATAACGAACACGCAGACATTATGTTTTGTTATGGTTTTGCCGATGGAAACGCGGCTGCGGCTCGGCGAGAATACCAACGCCGCTTTCCCGATCGTCGACTTCCCCACGTTACTGTTTTCGGGAGCACCTATCGACGATTGTCTGAAACTGGCAGTGTTCAGAGAGCACAATTCAACGCTGGCAGACCTCGACGGTATACGGCTGACGAAGAGGACACCATTCTTCAGTGTTTTATTGATGACCCAAACATCTCAACGAACATTGTTGCAAGACAGCTCGGTATGTCCCAGTGGAAAGTGTGGTCGGTAGTACATCTATCAGGTAGACACCCGTACCATTATCAACCTGTCCAAACATTGCACGTGGGAGATCCTGCCAGGCGACTCGAATTTTCTCGGTTTATGTTAAACGCTGACGCTGACCAGGAACATTTCCTAAGAAATATTTTGTGGACTGACGAGTCAAAGTTTGACCGGGATGGTATAACGAATTACCATAACTTACATTTTTGGGCACCTAAAGCAGGCAGGAATCCAAAAAAACTAAAAGAAACTGCGTCGCAAATGAGATTTTCCCTGAACGTATGGATGGGTGTCGTTGATAATTATTTGGTGGGCCCTCATTTCTTGCCCCAAAATTTGAACGGCGAAAATTACGAGGAGTTTTTGAGAAACAACCTAGACGATTTGTTGGCGGATGTTCCCGAAGAAATAAAAAACAACCTCATGTTTCAACATGATGGGTGCCCAGCACATTACCGGATTACTGTCCGACAGTGGCTAGATGAGAGATTTCCAAACCGATGGATTGGGAGGGGAGGGCCAATTCCGTGGCCAGCACGAAGCCCTGATATCACACCACTTGATTTTTACGTCTGGGGTCATATGAAGGAATTAGTTTATGTGACCCCAATAAATTCAGTCGAAGAACTTCGACAGCGAATAATAAACGCGGCGCAACAGATGAGAACAACGTTTTCATCAAGAGTGACGAAAACCGAAGTTAGGAAAAGAATTCGAACTTGCATTCGTAATAGAGGGGCTCATTTTGAACAAGATGTGTAAAATTTTTAATAAAATTTGACGTACATTTTTGAATGCATTTTATTTCATACAAATACAAATTCTCTCCCGGCGCCGTTTCAAACACATGCCATGCCACGAATTATGTATTTTAAAATTGACTTTTATACCTTTTTGGAAAGCTTACAGAATAGGCAAGTTTTTTTAGTTATTTTTACGATTAATGTCATAGAATTTTTTGTGAGGAGGCAACATTTTTGAAGCGTAAAATAAAAATATTGGTAAGATATTATTCTTATATCGTTAATTATTTTAATTATTTTGTTAAATTAAGTAGTTTTAACTATGTCCATAGCTTAATTGAAGTGCTAGCTACAACATGATTTTTAATGGTACCCATTCAAATGTGTAGTTTTTTTTTTATTTGGAATTAAATGTCAAATTTTGGGTAAATATCGAAAAACCCTTAAAATTCAAATATCTCGAATACTATTGAATTTCGGCCATACATATGGGGGGTTCAATTTGTTGCATTTGGCCCCCTTTATCAGCCCCTGACGGATATACGTCGAATTACCAGTAATCCTGTATGTAAGCAGGCACGCCCTTTATGCGTGCAGGCTTTTATTTAGATATTAATTTCTGTTTAAGTTTATTTTTTATTTCTACTAGAGTATAGTTATCCATGTTTTTGGTTGGTATATTTGCGTGTACTAGCTGACATATTTATTTAATACTTAAAGCACAGAAATGTACAGAGGCGGCCTTAATTCCATAGGCATTTTGTATCAGTCAACCTTTGGGTGATGCAGATACAAGAGTGGTAGAAATGACACATTGTAGCGGTTACACCGCCACATAGGAACTACGCATCAAAGACATGACGTCACACAAATCCTGCATCGCGCAATTAGAGTTTACCGCGCGAGCGAAATATACAACGTTGATACGACAGAGGGGCTTTTCTTTAAACTGCCTATACTAGGTACCATTTTCAAGCTCTGTACCAAAAATCAATTAAATAGGAGCAGTAGTTTAGCCGCAAATGATTGCTTAAGTTTTTGCCCCGTTTGAACACGATGTATCTTTCCTAACAGCTGATTATAGAAAAGAAAGAAAGAAAGAAAATACGTATATTTGCGGTACATATGACGCAAGCAAAGGAACAAACACTAAAAACAAATTTGAGGGAAAATATGCGTCACATCCACGCAAAACGGCCATCACTCAGCATAATGTCTATACGCATAGGTCATCCACCTTAAAACGATAAATCTGAGTTTAGCCTACGATGCGTTGTTGCCGCTCTGAAGCAAGTCACAAGTACAACCAAATATTTTTCGCTAAAAAAATGGCAAAGCAAACAAGAGAGAGAGAATCATAGCAAAACATCCCGCGCATAAAAGAAATAGAAATAGGTCAGTCTGTTGTTATTGCATCCTAGATCCTTGCGCGATCGGTAAGTAAGTGGGGGCAGTGGGGCCTCAGTCAGTGCGCCGACGCTATCCTAGCTAGCTAAAGTAAGTTACGTAACACGGAAGCTCTTGCGCCACTAACGTGCGCAGACAATTTATTGTGATAGGACTCTAAATAAGTTTAAGACGATATTTATTTTTATATTGTGACAGGACACACGTAACATCGGATTATTATTATTTAGTGTTAGTGTTTTTTTTGTGATTGACTGTTTTTTATTGTGATAGGACACGTAATTAAACTTTGGTTGTGTGTGAGTGTAATTAAAATACAATTGTTGAACTAAAAAATAGGATTATTTTAGCATTTCACAAATTAAAGTGCTTAGCAACGAACAATGATTTAATTATAATTCTGTATAATTTGTGCATTCATGTGAATGGAGTTTTTGTTGTGATTGTTGTTGTGTGCGTACTTACTTCAAAACCATACCTATCATAAAAGTCGAGCGGAGGCCTAAGCCGCCACTCGCGCCACCGCCCCGGTCGCCCGCCTTGACACGTGATAACACACGCCGCGGTCCGGCGCGCGCGCGACGTTGCCGCTAGTTACCTAGGTATCTAAAGTCAGTTAAATTTATTTACACAGGGTGGTTGCGTTTTACTCTGATTTGTAAGCTATTTAGTTTGCTTGAAAAAAAAAACTCATTTTTGATGCTTTTTATTTTTATACCGTATCGAATTAATACTAAACACGTATAGTATACGTTGTGTAATTTAATGCCCCTCTGTCATATCAACTCTTTATAAGACTATCGGACATCAACACCTGGGCAGTTTCCCGTCAGACACAACACCCGTCTGGTCGGAGGATCCTCCCTTTTCTATGGTGGATGAGTGAACCTTACACCCTGTTCCTTATGCCCAAGGCTAATAATTTTATTTATGTTTTGTGTTACGTAATAAATAAAATTATTTTGTATACTATTGTGTACAATCAATTTTTACTAACTGAATAGGCAGCTGTGCTGCTGGGGACTTTGGTGCGCCACTTCTTCTTTCCCGCTAAAGCACTAGGAAATGGTGAAAGGTGGGTCTTTTTGGGGACTGTCTTACATGTAGTTTTGACGTTCGAAAGTTCTCATTCTCAGCCTAGTTTGAATAAATGACTTTTGATTTGATTTATTATTTTATCATCGTGAATCTTTTCATCGTTTATGATATCACTAAGTGCAACCGTACAACGTATAGTGCTAACTTCACTTGTTTTAGTTCCGTTACTTACATTAGCTCCACTATTTACTTTATCTTGCTTTACAATGCATGCAGGATTCACATCTATTAGATATCAATCAGAAATATTGTGTTATAACTTTTCTATTGCATCAGTTTTGTGAATTATATTTAAAAAAAAATATTTTAGACTATATACTTCTAAGGCTTACTTGTAAACAGTGGCTGGCCTCCATGCATCACCAGCAGACAATGACATACCACCGGTCGCACTAACTAGTGCCACTCGAGTCGCACCCTCATCAATTTTAACGCTGCTATCACTACAGGCTATATGTGTGGTGACCTTAGAACAAATTGTATTAAATTGCTTTGTGATGACTACTGGTTTTTTGTTGAATATAAAATCAGCTATTTCTTTGTTTGTTGGTTTATGGTAATTTAGGGAGTTCTTTTGATTTCGTTTGGTAATATCAAGTTATGTATTTTATGTTATTCTGTCTGTATTGTAAACATTCCATACATTTGATTACCCATTTGAAAACTGCTATTATTTACATTGTTTTCTCATTATTATCAATCATAATAAACCTAACCCAATATATCGGTTGTTGTCCCCAAGCGATTAAATTGATAAACTTACACTATTTGTACGCACATTAAATTGACTGAGGTATTATGTAACACATATGGTGACATGTTTACATAAACAAAGCCACACAACGGTGTCAATTTTTACCTTCAGGTAAACAGAAAAATAAAGATAAGTAATAACGTGGTAAATAAGGTAATAACGATAGGTTTTTAAAGAAATAAAGCTTTGAGTTACAGTTACTGCTTTATTTGTTTTTTTACCGAGTGTTAGGGGAAGGATTCGAATGCAATGGCATATAATAATTATTATTAACTTGAAGTAGAACTTACATATGCCCGAAAATAGAAAATTTGAGGTCATGACCTCACCTTTGTTCATTTTCATGCTGCATGCATGATGATGTGCTTTATGAAGCACATCATCATTCTCTTGCCCTTATCGCAATTTATTTGGGGTCGGTGCAGCATTTCTTCTTCTTCCATACAGCCCCTTTCTGGTTACATCATCTTACACACAGTCCATCCATCTTTTCTTTGGTATTCCCCTACTTTTAAAGCCATTCATGAATACCCAATTTAAAAAAAAAACATATTCTATTATATTTGCTCCAGACTCTCATAGACATCTACTTTTTATAACGTCATTTCTTTCGCCATCTTAAAGTTGCTCCCGTCTACAACATATCCTGTCAGGTTGAGAATGTACAATATCATATTCTATTAGACAGGCGAAAGGGAAATTGTCTAGCTTTACGCCGTCATAAAGTGGGATCGTGTTTGGCACATGCTTTGATACAGCGCTATCTAACGGCGGACACGGCGACTATAAACTAGTTTGTTTGGAAAACTTGGAATATTTGATGATCTGGCGATGTGTATGAATTTAGTAGCAAATCAGATCGAACTATAAAAGTTACTTTACAGCCCCCAAAAAAAGCATGCTGCTTCATAAATAATCATGTTAAAACTAGAGAGAAGAACCGGTAACTTGACTATTAAGGATTTTGCGCAGTAGACGGCCACGACCAAGCCCAGTGGTCGCAGCAACCAGGTAAACTGTAGAAACAGATGTCTATGCAACTCAATCGCGAACTTGGTCGCAACGACCAGCTAGCCGCACACCATACAATACCACTAGATGGCCACAACTGGCCGGAGTCGTGGTATAAGGATCGTAGCAAGTGGCTTTCTGTGGTTTTTGCCTACCCCCGTGGGAGAAAGGCGAGTTTGTAAGTATGTGTAAAATCTATTAATGGAAAATCAAAAATTGCTGATGTGCTGAATAGTTAAGAATAATATTTTCTCTTTCATGTGTATCATCAGCTCAAGCACTTCGTTTGCGTCTAATCCCAACTTCAAATATAAAATACCCAGTCTCAAGTGCTCTACTTTGAATATAAATCTTCAAGACCGTGTCGAAGGCATTAGGATGGAGAAAGTCAAACCTTTTAGATGTTGTCAGTGTTCATTTACATTGCGTTTAACATGCGGACGTATTTAAGTAATAAGACGGAATTAACAACGTGATCTGATTGAGGGGGAAACCAAAAATAAAGTGAAATGTAAAATCAGTTTTATTTTGAGCCACGTGCGAAGTGATAACGTAAAGAAAAGCGAAGAAAAAAATCCCGTTTTATGTGCTATTCAGTTATCCAGCAGACAATAATAACTTATAAATACTACCTACAATCAAAGAACTTCAAAAACTGTTGAATCAAGACTCGTTGTAGCGAAAAGGCAATGTTTGTTCAACGATATTACGACCAATTCTCTCTTCAACAATTTCCAATATAGTTTCAGAAAAATCTGTTTCATCAGTTACAAAGTAAATATTTTAATAAATACACTGCTTCAGATAGGTACTGGAAATTTATAAGACAAACAATCTCGAATCTCCACCATTTTCTTGAAAATGTAAGAAATACACTTAACATACCAGATTTTCTTTAACACTTTAGAATTTAAAAATTCTTTTCTCTATATTCTTGAAATACAATTTCATCAAAAACGTTGCTAAGAATGTTGATTTTAACTGAAATGTTCGCTGTAAACTTAACGGGTTTAAGGTCTGTTACTTTAATTAAGAAGAGTTTTCATTGTATATTGTATAATTTTGCGCTGAAGGCTGAGTGTAGCGCTGCACTCAGCGGCTGGAAGTTCTGACGACCATCGTTAAGTAGTGGAGGGCTGCATTTTGTATGCAAAGTTTTAGCTCAAAAATGTTTGATGGGTAATTGTGTTCCCAAGTAGTCGGGGCGTGGATTCGGTGACATGTACAAATGGGGCCGCAATAAAGTCATCACTTTGAGGGAAATGTCGTAAAAAGAAAATGGTTTGGCGTCACGTAGAGAATTACAGATACATGTGCAAAGTTTGTTCATTATAGAGTTTTTATTACTGTAGGATTTACAGCTCTCTTGTTTGTGTTCATCGACGTTAGCGGTGGACCGGAATACTCGATTTTATCATAATAAAGAATTTGGTTTAGACAGTGATGGACCGAATGCGAAAGGTTACCTTATTACTCTATGAGAGTAAAAGTTTTCTTAAAACTAGCTAAAATTAACATGTTCTTAACCGATTTACAGTTAACTTGCATACGGTTTAAAGAACTTTATTTTCTCATAAGAACATAGTTCACTTAAAATGAGATTGACAAAAATATCTTATTAAATTAAAATAGGTACAACTTTAGCTTAGGGAGAAAATTTACATGACATACTATTCAACAAAATATTTTTTTTTCACAATCTGTTCAGCAGCATCTCAGTAGAAATAGTGACTGTAAATATGCGATTTTAGTTTTTTTTTGTAAATTTTTAAATTGTCACACATTTTTATGCCGTTAGGCAGGCTGTTGTAAAGTTGTACTCCCTCAAACAGTATGTTTTTTTTGCCGTAAGTCAGTGTACGTGGTCGAGTTGTCATTAATTTGTATCTGTTTCTTATGTAATGTTTTTTGAGTTAATGTAATGTTTGAGTGGATGTTGCCTGTGATTATTTTTTTAACTACACCAAGATGACAAATAGAGAACTGTATTTGTAGGTTAGGTTGCAAGTGTTGAATGTATATAATTGCGTAATGTTAAATAATTTAGTTTAGTTTATAGCTCCTTTGTAGGTGTTAGATAATTGTAATGGAATAATGTTTTAATAATTCTGTTTTGTGTGGTTTGTAGCTGTCTTAGATTCGTTTTGGTAGCCAATCCCCATATTTCTATCAAGTATTCGAGATGCGTCTTTATAAGTGAATTGTATATCAAACCACGTACTTTCCCTGGTATGCAATTAGTTACTTTTCGGAGTGCCTCCAAGACTGAACTCAGTTTGGATCTGATATGCTCAATGTGTGCGTTCAAAGTAAGTCGGTCATCTCATTTTTCCTGTCGTAATCTAAGAATTATATTGTTATTTATAGTTAAACGCGCAACATTTTGAATGTTCTTATTCTTAGCAGCAAAAATCACGTAGGAGGTTTTTGATGTGTTAATAGTTAATAAGTTGTATAAGAGCCACTCATTGAGCAAGTTTAAATCACTCTGGGCATCAGCTATTATATCTTGAATTGAGTTACCAAAATAAAATATCACCTCTAAAACTGATACCTTATACGGCCCCCGTAAAAGTTGTCAGTTTTAAACCATTTAATCATATCTGAAGATAAAAAAAAACTACTCGATGAGCTCTAGACAATGACACCCCACATGCTAGGGTTAGATTTTTTTTTCAATATTAAATGTTTATTGTATGGAATTGAATAATTTAACATCATCTGTGAATTTTTTAACTGTCTACCTATTAGATAAAGTTCGCTGTCAGACAGACAGACGAGTGCGCGCGGTGGCTTACTAATAGGGTTCCGTTTGGCACCCTTCGGGTACGGAACCCTAAAAATATGCGAAATTGTTCTGAAAAACACGATGAAAAGCGATCGCATATTGAAGTAACAAAAAAGAGGAGATTATGCAGATCTTACTTACCGTATAAAATTGCCTGAATAATATAATTGTATAAAAATATCTGGATTTTTCGTTTATATTCAAAATAATCTCAATTTAAAGTTGTTTCTCTTTGTTAATCTCAGTCATTGAATAAAGTGGTTGATGTGGATTATTATGCAGCTGTACTAGTTCGCAACGGATATTATGATTAGCACCTTAACTTTTGTTCGTACAACTTGGTAAATATTGCCTGTTTTCTTAAAATTGAACCTCAAGCTAACACAGCTGCAAATGCAGCTGTCAGCTCGTGTTCTATATTCTACCAGAGCTACAACAAAACTATACATATGTTATTACAGCCGCGATTGTTCCGTTCCAACATCTAACCTACGGCGAGTGACCGCTCCCCTACTATCCATACTTTATTCATGTGCCAATATTTTATTACGTAACCTGGCACCTGGTTGATCAGTTTTATGTACCTCTTTTGAGTAAGATGTTTGTGTAAACATAATGTGTTTTTCAGGTATGTTCATATGTGTTACACTAGCATTGTACAAATTTCAATAAAAATATAGAAAACTAGGGAAAATATTTAACTGATCCTCTAAAAACTTTTTGGGCGTCTAATGATGTACACGTTTTTTTAATAAATGAACCTCTTTTCAACTTTCTGGCCTCTTGATAAAGTTGGTCGCAGTAACTAAGCTATGAGTACCCTGACCAAACGGTTTAGGTTAAAACTGTGCCAACTGATCGCTACAAGCTGATCGTAGTTACTTGGGTATTTAGTACCCAACTAATCTTTTTAGGACCCCAAAACAGAATTATTTCTGGTTCACAAAAAGAGGCGCAATTATTATTAGAGTGTTCAATAATATTCTTAGGAAAGCAAAATGGGAATTATTTGAGGTTTGATTAAATACATGATGAAAAAAAGTGCTTGGGTACAAAAAAATACATTGATACCCGTCCTCACAAATTAATACTATCATCACTCGCTCGTTCCACTGTTGACATCTAAATACCATCATGGCTAGCTCCTTCCACTGTTGACCTCTTATTAATACCATCATCACTCGCTCGTTCCACTGTTGACCTCTTATTAATACCATCATGGCTAGCTCGTTCCACTGTTGACCTCTTATTAATACCATCATCACTCGCTCGTTCCACTGTTAACCTCTTATTAATACCATCATCACTCGCTCGTTCCACTGTTGACCTCTTATTAATACCATCATGGCTAGCTCGTTCCAGTGTTGACCTCTTATTAATACCATCATCGCTTGCTCGTTCCACTGTTGACCTCTTATTAATACCATTATCGCTTGTTCATTCCACTGATGATCTCTAATAGATCGGTGATCACAGAAAGTTGTTATTAAAACAGAGCAGAAAGCTCCTTTACATACTCCCCAGTCACTTATCTGAATTCATTTTACCAAAAACTTGGACCAAATTAATATGTATGACGTATCACTGCAGTTAACTAAATTGAAAACATTCTGCATTTCTTTGCCAAAATATTAAGTACTGTGTTATGGGTAGAATTCACAAATACAGCCAAACTCGTTTCGCGACTACTATCTAAATAAATAATGTGTTTGAACTAAAACCGTTGCAAATGTGCTGCTCACTGTTCATTGCGGCATCTAAATGGATCTCATTTCGTCGTTGCCCTTATTAAACGGCATTATATAGCGGTCTTTGCGTCTTTGTTGCTGGAAACCGTGATTTACTTGACTTTTGTAAGGGTTCGTTGTTAGTAAATTTTTATTTAATGTTTGTGAATGTGTACTGTTTTTAAATGAGGGTTTCTTTTTGAATTAAGGGGAGAAAAAGTGTTGTGGCGAATCATTTCAAGATTATTATTATGAAAGAAACAAGCGAATAGATTACTCTGTTTTTTACCCAAACTTAAACAATGCCACATTTTGTATCTACCATAGTTACGTATAGCATATGTGTGTATATATGCATAGAGCATAAAATATTAAACAAACATACCAATAAAACAAACTTGAAAACATAAAATTCTGTATCAAATCGACGAACACAAAGAACATTAATGTGCATCCGATCAACGTCACTGAGTTGCACATGTAGTCACAGAAACTATGATCAAAGCGCAGCCACACTTAACACGGTTACGTACAGTCACCGTCAATAAAAGTTGTGAACTGAACTGACGCGAATTCGTGCGAGTTGCGACAGGATTACAGAAAAGTTTCTGCTGAATGTCGCATACATTTATTGTAGAAGTTGTGTGTTTCAGTGTGTTTACATGTTAACACGTATTTCCCAACCTGTCCTGTACGAAAACTTTGTCTTCAGTGTAATCACTGCAATAATCGTGAGTTACTTTTTAAACAAATCTGCGGGCCGAGACAAAGTGACATTCTATCAGCGTTCACGAAAAAATAATGTATGGAACTGACATAAGTCACCGAAAACCTTATGCCAATCCTGTTAAAAGATGTTATAGAAATACGAAACACTTTGAAAGCGATTGCCGCTTGTCTGGGCCCTCAGGTGAGTTTAATTAGTTTGTGATATTGCTATTGCTTCAAATTATTACCCTTTTCAAATTGTTATGTATGTACCTATGTGTGAAAACAACATAGAATCATTCAAATAATAAAAGGTAATTTTGAACAGATCCATTACAATTTTTTTTGACAAGGTATGGCATCCTGCAAATTACATATTTTGACAGAACATTCCACATACGTATGAGTTACAAAATGGCGAAGCGAAGGGAATTAAAATTTGTTTTGAATGTTCGCAAACAACGCCGACAAACAGGGCAACCATTTTTATTATTTCCATTTTGGTATCGTGTGTGCTTATGCCTGTATTGCCTGTATCAATGCTCGAATTCTTTTGCGAATATTTTGTGTTTATCCCAACGAGTCTTCAAATCGATGTATTTTGTATTCAAATTTTAATTTATTTTAATTCGATTGAATAAAATATACATCGAAAAACGAAAAACAAAAGAAAATATGTTTTTGTTACAAAAATAAGCTCTTACCTAAAAATATTTGTATTTGTTTTACAACTTCTTGAGGTTTGAAACAAATTGAACAAACAAGCTAGGTCAGTTATCTCTGTGTGTTGATCATTCTTATAATTTAATGAAAACGAGTTAGTTTAACTACATTTTATTAATCATAAAGATCTTAAAGATCAGTTACTGTTGATTAAATGTCTACTACCGTATCTGATGATTCTCTCGTTGACCTATTAATTATAATTAAACTAGTTTGAATAAAAGAGCCATTTTCAATAGGGTTCCTAATATGGCTGAAAAGATACCTATATATAAAAAAGACCCAATTAAATTATTTTTTCGCAAGCTACAATGTTTACAGGTTTTCAGGTTTTATACTTGAGTAACGGGAAAAAAATTATAACTAATATAAATTTTGAAGTTTTTTTTGCGTTTCTGCTGTATTAAATCAATGTTTGAAAGAAAAGTACAGAATTAATCTCCATTAAATTATCTATACATTAAATTAAGTAGGTTATGTGTACTAGCAGGAGTTTAACAATAAAAACAGTTGCAAAAAGGAGGCAAAACATATTTTTCGATCGCAAAGCACTCTAATGCTTCGCATTATGAGTTGTGCAAAATATAAAAAAAATATGTTTACCAGCTACCAATAATGCCATATGCCATTAGTTTAAAGAAAAATATTGCTGTTTCAGCTTTTAATTTAAATTGCGGCGTTGTCCGTAGATTTAATGTGTCCCCGGAGTGTGATCACACTGATCACGGCGCTAAGAGTCAAACGGATGGCGTCAATTCGCATACATACAGTATACAATTGCTGGTCACAGTTCATTACAAAACATTTGTTATTGAACTGCTATCACTTAGATAAACATTAGTAATAGATAACGATTTTGTAGTTACAAAAATAGATCGCCGTGCTTGATTCCTGTTGGTGATTTCAGACGAATGATTTCAAATATTCTAGTGATGTAATTCTTCGACACCTTAATGATACAATATGCTAGATTTTCAAGCAATTTAGTTTAAAGCGAGCACCTTATCCTCAATATCAACAAATCATAAATATAAACTTGAAAGAGAAAATAAGTTCCTGATAAAATCAAATTAAACTCATAAATCGCTGTAAAGTATTACTTATAGCCAAAGTTTTATTCAATATTGAGTGAAACTTTTATCTGTGCATTAACCTATGTTTATGAATATAACCTCGGTTTAATATGAGTTGTTGGACTTATGAACCTTTGATACAGATTTCTTGGTTTATATATGGTGTCATTGATATTACTGAAAACGTCTTAAAGGGTCACTGTAGGTAAAAAATAATTAGAACAACTATGAGACAATATCAGCAGCTGTTTTTTCTGGCTGCTTTCTTTAGCTGCTTCATATATTAATTTACGTTCACGTACCTCAAGAAATTGTGGGGAACAGTTCAAGTCCTATATTATTAAATGAGAAATTTATTTTTAGAGTTCCTCTCGAGGCGCGCCTGAGTACGGACGTGTGCATAGTGGCTTACTTTCTGTTATTCTAATTTCGAGTGAAAATAATTGCGATTGGCTATTCCGTCTAATTTGCGATTCCTTTTTACTCTTATAAGACATTTACGAGTGAACTCCGCCCATTGGGACGTCCTAGAGTGAAACAAAGATATTTGTGTCAGTATCTGCATTGTTGAAGACTTCGGATTCGTCCCTGCTTATGCTGGATTTGAACCTGCGGCGGCGCGAGTCTTCGAATATTGCGTGGCGGGGGCCCCTTCCACCGAGCCAACCGCGCATAGTAACCCGGTAGCGAAATCTCTGGACACTTGCTACGCGAGACAGTTCTATCGGCTACGCCGACACGCTGACGTCACCTGCACGGCTACGAGCTGCTACGGCCTACGCGCTCATCACTCTCTATCGCCTACGAGCCGCAACATCTGCTACGCACGCGTAAATTCCGACGTAAGCTGTTATTTAATACGTTCGGCCCTATAACGCGATGCCTCGCACGCCACGCACACCACCGACTAAGAGTTCCCCCTCCGCTAAGGCTATTCTTGATACACAGTCCGAGCCTGACCTGTCTACAGCGGGTATCGGTGAAAATGAGTTGGTTAATATCAATACTAGTTCCCGCAACCGCAAACGCATGAGATCAGACGACCAATGCCCCGATAACCAATTTGATGAGATTAAAACCATGCTGCAGACCTGGAAAGCTGAGCAGGACATTGTCTTAAAGAAGTTGATATCTGATGTGGCAGCGCTTAAAGTTCAAAATAATGAAATCAAGAAGACGAATCAAGAGATTGAAAAGTCCATGTCTCTAATAAACAAGAACTATGAGGATATGAGGAACAAACTACATGATTTCGAAAAAGAACGCAAAGAATTTATTGACTGTATTCTTAGCCTGGAAAATAAGGTAAAAGACATCCAACACACCTCGCGCACGTCAAGTATTGAGATCAAAAATGTGCCAATGCCTGAAAAAGAATCTGTAAAAGATCTTGTTTCTTTGATAACTAATATCGGTACAACAATGCAACTGGACATGAAGCCATCAGACATTCGGGATGTATATCGCCTTCCGGGAAAAGCTGATACCACCAGGTCTATTTTTGCCGAGTTCAACTCTGTTTCCTTGAAAAATGACCTACTCTCCTCCACCCGTTCATACAATAGAGGTCGTGACCTGGAGGAGAAGCTGAACACGGAAACCTTCGGTCTAGCCGGTAAGCGACAACCTGTCTACATCGTGGAATACATGCCCCCAACTACAAGAAAATTATTTTATTGTGCCCGTGAGTTTGCGAAGGCAAACAACTACACATTTTGCTGGTGTTCAAATGGAAGTGTCTTTCTGCGGAAAGACAAAGGCATGAAGCAAATTCGCATAGAGTCAGAATTATCCCTCAATAAATTAAAGTCCCAGCAGTGACTAACTGGCTCCGCTAGAAAGTCTATTAGCCATTTTTTGATTAAGATTTACCGGTACTTTTTTGTTTTCTCTTTTCTTTCTTTATTATTAATATCTGTTATTTTGTACAAACTGCTAACCATCACCGTAAAGACTGGTTATAATATTATCTCAAGCATTTTAATGTTGCTCATAAATACCACACTCAAAAACATCTCTCACACACTGCCATTTTTAACACACACACACACTCATACGCTTGATGATACATTTGTGTTCCAGACTAGTTATCGCTCACTACTCACACAATTTCATTGTCACATAATACTACTCACTCCCGTTATACACCACCAACAGCCATCGCCCGCCTACTCATCTAAGTACGAGTACATGCTCAATAATATCACTGGAATATGGCCACCCTGTACCCATTTAAAAGATACCTTGATTTCCCGCCAGCAATGTTCTTATGCCATAAATACCTACGATATTTTACTAAATAGAAATGGATAGTATAAATGAAATAAACAGTGAACTCGATAACCTGACAATATCCAAATCGTTTAAATGTTCTCCTGAGTCGTGTTCAGGTAAATTAGGAAACAAAAACGGGTTAAAGATATTTCACATAAACGTGCGAAGTATTAACAAAAATTTTGACCAAATCCTAGCATTGTTGTGCCGTCTTAACTTTCAGTGCGATATCCTTGTACTATCTGAGTGCTGGCTCAGTAAGGCGCCTGTCCTCCCCATACTAGACGGCTATGTTTCATATTGCACAAAAAACATATATAACCAAAATGATGGGGTTGCTATTTATGTCAAAACCGATATTGTGTGTGAAGTAATAGAACCGCAATTCATCGGAGGAAATTGTCTAGTCTGTAAAATAGGATTAAAGTGTTGTATAGTTGCACTCTATCGCTCACCTTCAGTTACAAACATTACTATCTTTAATAATAGTCTTCAGAATGTTCTTGCAACCTTGACAGGTTTCTCGTCGGTTGCGGTTATGGGCGATATGAATATTGATATAAAGACCGGGAGTTCTGACGCATATTGTGGTGAATACTTGACATTAAATGCTATGCATGGTCTTCTCCCCGCTCATTTATTCCCAACGCGTCTAAATAACTGTATTGACCATGTACTACTTCGCACTAATGCCCCTGCCGTAACACTAGTTTTAGACACATACATCACGGATCATTTGCCCCTTATTCTCTTTATCGAGAACCAAAAACCGAAATTAAAACCTCCTAAGACAGTAAAAAAAGTGGACTACGCGGCTGTACAAACTGAAATAGATGATACGGACTGGACACCTGTCCTCAACGCTTCTGACGCAAATATGACTGCTGATATACTAGTCACTACCCTATCTACAATTATTAAAAACCACACCCAGGTTCTCACAATCCCGCGAAAAAATAGAAATGTAAAACCCTGGATTACTCCAGGGCTTCTAAAATGTATAGCTCACCGTGATAATCTCCATAATCAAGCCAGCAGTTCCCCAGAAAACCGTATATTAATGATTTCTTATAAAAGGTACCGTAATTATTGCAATGACCTACTACGGCGGTTAAAACAAAACTCTGAGAGAGAAGAATTCGTGAAAGCGAAGAACAGTCCTAAGTCAACTTGGGATGTAATCAATAAGGTGGTGAATCTAAAACCGAAACCTGCCCCACCATTCGAACTCATAAATCTTAATGACCCTAAATCCTCTCTTAACAAAGTTAACAACTTTTTTGCTAATATTGGCAGGGAAATGGCTGGCAAAATTTCTAGCAACCACTCCACTCCTAATAGTATTGTTCCTCCAAATAATCATAGTAATTCAAATTCAAACTCTATGGTTATACTAGAAACTGACGCAGACGAGGTCGAGAGTATAATAATTAATTTAAAATCAGATTGCGCAGTGGGATGGGATGGTATCCCTGCCGGTATAATAAAATCTTCTCGTCAAACCCTGGTCCCTCTTATTACACATGTCTGTAATCTGTCCATCACGTCGGGTATTTTCCCAAAGGTTTTTAAAAAGGCAGTTGTGCATCCAGTTTATAAGTCGGGTGACAGAGGCAGTGTCAACAACTATAGACCAATATCAGTCCTTCCAGCTCTATCCAAGGTTCTGGAGCGTATATTAAACAAGCGTCTAACACGGTACCTTGAATTAAACAAAATAATATCTGGGAACCAATATGGTTTCCGAACTGGGATATCCACGGAGGATGCAGTATTGGCTCTAACAGAACATGCTATACGGATGTTAGATAAAAAGCAAAAATGCTTGGGACTGTTTCTGGACTTGGCTAAGGCTTTTGACACTGTCTCTGTCCCTATCCTTCTGGACAAGCTGGAACGTGTGGGAGTTAGGGGTATACCTTTGAAAATCTTTGCTGACTATCTAAGTGATCGTGTACAAGTGGTGAAGATAGGGGAACATGCTAGTAATGAGGAGGCTATCAACTGCGGTGTCCCGCAGGGAAGCATCCTGGGCCCCACACTATTTATAGTATTCATCAATGATTTATGCGATTTACCCTTGTTAAACGGTAAAATCCTCACTTACGCTGACGACACAGCTCTTATTGTGAACGGAGTGGATTGGTGCCAAACAAAGCAAAATGCTGAAAATGCTCTTAAAATTATAATGAAATGGCTGTCAAATAATCTTCTGACACTGAATGTTGATAAAACCCTGTTTATCCCCTTTGCTATGCGAGTAGACCATCTGCCTCCGCCGTCTTTCAAGGTTAAAGCACACTCGTGTCTGCTGCCTGCTCCTGATTGCTGTTGCTTATATATATCCAGATCTCCCTGCGTTAAATATTTGGGAGTATATATAGACCAGAGTTTCCGTTGGCATAAACAAATTGAATACGTAACCACACGGACTCGAAGACTCATATTTATATTTAAAAGACTTCGTCAGTCAGCGGACACAAAAACCTTGCAAATGGTGTACCTGACTCTATGCCAGTCAGTATTATCGTACTGTTTGACGGTATGGGGTGGAGCACCTAAAACAGCACTCCTACAGCTTGAGATTGCCCAGAGGGCTGTGCTAAAGGTTATGACGAGAAGACCTTACCGGTACCCTACGGCTGAACTCTACGCTGAATGTAAAGTTCTCACGGTGAGGCAACTGTTTTTTCACATGACCATAGCCCGTAAACACAAGTCGCGGCCCCTACAGGAACCTCAAGGGAGAATTAAATATACAGTTTTTAAGCCCGACCGAACAAGAACCTCTTTTGCGGGTAAACACTATTTTATCCTTAGTGTAAGACTGTATAATAAGACGAACAAACAGTTGGATATATTTCACCTCAACAGAATAAGGTGCAAAATGAAGGTAAAGGATTGGCTTACTTCTTTAACCTATAAAGAAACTGAGGACTTGATGGATAGCTGAACTCCCTAAATCACTTCATTCACACCACTCGCAGCATAAAAGCGCACATCCGCAACTTACTAACGCACACACATACACTCTCTCACACTACACTTACACTAACACTACACTCACCTATACACAACACTCACTTCCCCACACATAATAATATTATGGCAGTAGAAAATTAGGATGGTTATCCTATTTTAGTAGTCTATTTTAGTACTTGATATAACTTAGATATAATTTATAATTATTAGTAGTTAATCTGTGCAATGTAATAGTGAGTCGGGCCTCACATAGGTGATGTGCTGAGAGGAACGCTGACACCTGAGGTACAGGATATGTCCTAGTTTGGGTGTCAGGAGTTTCACACAACGTGCATATACTTTTGCCTATTTATATAAGGATATAAGTATTTAATTACAAAATGCATTGTTACCCTTTTTCTCTCCTTATTGTATTAGGCTTATGAAATAAATTTAATTTAATTAATTTATTTAAAAATGTTTGTATAAATATATATTTGTAATCACGTTCTCGTTAGATCGAAAAATCGATGTAGCTTGGTCTCATATTCAATAATAATTCTAAAATTCGTTTTCTCCTTATTTTCACCTCGCTCGCTACTATTAAATGAGCATTTTCTATTTTCACCAGAGCAGAGCTCGTAGGTAAGTATAGTTCATAATAATGAGTATAGGTACTATGACCCGTAGGAGGTTTCAGTAAGTTCAATTACATCTTTTATTTAAACCACCTTAATATTAATTTGTTGTGATACAAGTGAAAAGTTCTGCGCTCCGGCTTATATTAAAATATGCACATTTAATTCATCAGATAAAGTGCTTCTTCAGAGCAACTCAAACCCTACTGAACCAATTCTAAAGCCTGCAGAAAATATTTAAAATCCCGCTCACTGTTGAAGTCTCCTTTATTCTTGAGCTAGGTCGTACACAATACTCCACAGTACTATCATCCGCATGTAGATGTTAACAAATTGACATTGACAGAACCTTTATGTCTTAGCCGCAGTAAAGGTATAAGGTATGCCACTATACAACCGAATGTTTTTAAAAGTATGTGGAAATACAGTGCCAATATGGGAAGGCAGACAATCATAATAGCCCTTCGACTTCACTCCGGACACATACCATTAATTAAATTGGCATTCCTAATGGGTAAAGTTGAGTCACCAAATTGTCTGAAATTCAGCTTAATTGAAGACGTTTATCATATCATCATGGAGTGTGTCCGGAACGAGCCGAAAAGACAAGATTTTATAATTATATTTGTATTCTTTCTGCTCCTGCTTCGGAAACAGCCAGGATGCTGTACAAGCTCGTAAACATTGGGATTAATCGTAGATCGAGATAGTGTAAGATAATGTTTATTACTTTTTTAGTAGCATGTAAAAGTCGATTTGTAACGATGAAATCTGTCTAGATTAAAACCCTCTTTATATAAAGTGTTTTTCGTAGTTCCAGTTTTATATCTGACTGTACATCTAGTTTTATATCGAGTGCAGTTCAAATGCCTCCACTCGCGAACCGCGGTACATCGCTGGTCTCATTTGCATTGTAGGAAATTGAATTTTTTCTTGCGCCAGGTCGTGACCTTTTGCGGTGGAAAACTGTTCGTAGGTATACGTACATACATACAGACAGCCTGGTTTATTAAACATACTATATGGGGGAATGTTGGGGCTGTTGCTGCAGCATCTATTGCGTTATTGTGGTTACACATATGGTTTTGTTTTTATTAAAAATGAGCCAGGTGAGTTTTCCGACGCAATAAAACAATAACATTAACAATTGTAAACGGGAGTGCGTGGGGTCTGAGTGGTAAGGGACGGGTCCCAGATGTCCATTTTATTTTGAAATGACGCAATGTCATTACTAAAGCAATGGTAGCTTAAATTCATTACTAATGCAATGGTAGGTTTAGCCAATCCTACAGTTTTAAAATATAAATCTTTTCTCAATACAACACGTATTGAGAAAAGATTTATATTTTAAAACTCTCAGTTTCACCTCAATCCACACCCTTATCATGGTTGTCTTGTTTGGACCTTGAATCGTATTGTAGAAAAAGCGATTAATATGTGCAATACTTTCAATCTTGCATGTCATGCTGTTGGTGTTCTTTAGTAAATAAATACTTTGCATAGTGTTAAAGTATCAATAATGAAACTGAACCGCGTTTACGAAATTCCACTAACAAATAAATCGACCGAATCAAATTGAAAGGCGATGTGGAAGGTAGTTTACCTTCCACATCGCCTTTTGTTCAAAGAAAGTTGCACCTTCAGTTATTCCGTTACACAATACAGCTACGGCGTAGCGTGACCGTAGTAGCGTAGTGGCGTAGGCTGCTACGAGCCGAATGGTTGAAATGAATAAAGAAATTCGATATCTACATACGCGATAACGTCGTTAAAGGCTTTATAGTTGTTATAAGTTAACTTAAATGTTAGTTTAAGTTGGGTAGGTTTTGACGGACAGGGCCGTCATCTACCCCGGTCACCAGGGAGAATGGAACCGGTGAGAGATGTCGTGCGGTGTCCCACAGGGATCGGTCCTGGGGCCGCATCTGTGGGACATCGGATACGACTGGGTGCTGCGCGCTGACCTCTCCAGTGGCGTCATCGTCGTTTGTTACGCTGACGACACGTCGGTCCTGGCGCAGGTGGCGGCCGATCTAACGACACACGGGATTGCGATAATTGTGGACAGAATACGGCAATTGAGACTCGAGGTGGCCCTGCACAAGTCCGAGGCCATGTGTTTTCATGGTCCTCGGAACGCGCCACCGTCGGGTTCCCAAATAACGGTAGGAGGGGTTCACATCGGCGTCGAGTCGACGATGAAGTACCTGGGACTCGTCCTCGACAACCGGTGGAACTTCGTGGAGCATTTCCGACGTTTGGCTCCCAGACTGGAGCGTTTCGGGGCTGCCCTGAAGCGGCTCCTGCCTAATCTAGGGGGTCCAAACGCCTCCTGCCGGAGGTCTCACTACTCCGGATCTGATGATGAAGAGCTTCCTAACCTGCTGCTGAACTGGATCTTGGGAGAAGTCACCACGCTTCACAGTGAATTTGATTGCGGTGGCCCAAAACTTAGCCACTTCCACGGCCGGTACTACGTGTGTATTACGTTTGGTCTGAAACAGTTTGCCTTTTCATAGATGTAAGAAGTTCAGGTTCAGCTATTGATGTTATTTCTGTAGTCTTTCATTTTACACTAATATAATAATTACCAATGAGAACTGCAAAATAGTTGACTTTATAACGATATTCCTGGTTTAAGAATATGTTTAAGTTTTTTTTTTAAATCTGAATCATTCTAAAAGTGTATAATTATTTATAAGGCCCGATGAACACGGCACTATCCTGTACGATATTTTACAGTAAAAAGCTGGGATCACACTTCAACATCTCACTGAGTGTTCATATGTATAAAAAAAAACCGGCCAAGTGCGTGTCGGACCACGCACAATGAAGGGTTCCGTAGTTGGAATGAAATTATCGTAAGAACAAACTTAACTTTGTAATTGAAAAACATGTTCTCCCATACGGAATATATGGGAGAACATATTTTTGCAACCGCAAATTTAAGTTGGTCGATTATTACTCGTAAAAATGTAAAGCCCACTTATAAGTGTAATAGTTTTCCTTTAAACTTCGTTATATATAAGTACTAATGCCGTGACATTTGAATTTCTAACTACAACCGTTTAGTTGGTAGAGGGGGGAGACACTTGACTCTAACGAAAATTGGTACTTTAAAGCTTGATAAGTCACGAACGGTTTACTTAATCAAAAAACGGTATTCGCAAAACCCTAATATTTTTGAAAGACCTATCCAACGATATTGCACATTATGGGAAGGACGAAAAAAAAATTATCTTCCCCACTTTACATGTAGGGGAAGTACCCTAAATAATTGTTTTTTTCAAAATTTTATTTTACCATTATTTGGCGTCATTAACTTGTATACTCATGCCAAATTACAACTTTCTAGTACCAATAGTTTTTGAGCTAAACCGCGGACAGACAGACAGACAGACAGACAGACGGACATGGCGAAATTATAAGGATTCCTTGTTGACTACGGAACCCTAAAAAAGAAAAAAAGTAGTATGAAAGTACCATGTGATCCCATACTTATACAGGTAACTATAGTAGGAACTGATCATCGCCATGTGAACGGGGCCTACATATACATGCTGCATTCATATGCAATAAATGATGTCCCTTAAACATCATTTCCATGTAATACTCTATTCCCGGTGTCTGTTCGCGCGTGTATCTGATCGCGGCAGTCACGGATGTTCGCACGCTTCACATAGGTGTAACGTAAAATATCAATACCATCGTTACGTTTGGACTTGGCTTTTATTATGTAAATGGTTGCGTGTGACGTAGGAATTTGATTCAGAAGAGACATAGATGATAAGACGGTAGATGAGTCAGTTATGATAGATTCGGTCGTTGGGTTTTTGATAGCTAACGATTTGGCTCCTTATAAAATCGAACTATATAGGTGTTTAAACTGTGGGTTGTGCAGAGAATGAGTTTGTCGTAATTTACACTGGAATAAAGATAATATTTATTTCAATGGAAATAACATCAATTGAGAATTAGGATTAGAATATAATATGTATTTGGTGCCCGCCACCGAACTCCATAATATTGCAAGTGTCTATGAGATGAAGGTTTAATAACAACTTTCCAGGTGCCCCCTCGACCCGCAGCAGACGCATAGCATAAAATAATTTATTATAATCAGTTTACACGGCTTTCAAAATCAATAGAACGTATATAACCTCCTACCTATACCCTAATCTATATCAGACTAGAAAATATCTCTTCCAGTAAATACTTAATGCTCCGCCGACGTGATTCGTTCGAGACGCGCCAATAAGGATGCGCTCATTTATTCACTGTCCGTAACTCCGTACGACTGCGCCTTAAATAAGTTACAGTTTGAACGGTAGCGAAATATTCGGCGTGTTCCCCAAAGGGACCGGCCGAAGTGGGTAGCACACTGAAACGCCAGTTATGTTTAAGTTTCATGGGGCAAGCCTATTACCACTAAAGCTAAGATCCTCCAGTATGGATTCATTCGTTCTCATGGCGGTTCATATTATACGAAGTAGCCTCCGCCAACACCACATCTTGAAAGCATCGATCTTATTGCTTTCGCGGTTTTTAATGCACCACGTTTCCCATCAGTACGACGGCAGATTTTCTCAAGGTAGCTGCCCTCTCGCTCGTATCACGAACTCCTGAATTACTCACAGCCGTCAAGTAGATTTGAGGTTGGAAGAAGATGAGCACGGTCTACGACCATAAGTAATGATTGCGCGCGTTTAATTTGAACTGGCTATGCATTCCACAAACGAGCGGCCGGGACTGAAAATGATTTGTAATTTGGTAATTTGTTACTTATTTGTTTTGGTGGATTTGCCTGATTTATTTATTTGATTTGAGTATGTCATGCTCACTTAATGTCTCGCTGATGGTGGCGAGTGTGTTGGATCATTCGGTTCCCTACAAAATGGTTGAGCTGGATGGTGCTGATCCACGCGTCATGTTCGTGAACGGGCGCCGTCAGTTGAGACTGGTCGTCTCTTATCTGCCAGGGCTTATTTTTAATCTTATATTTTTAATCGTTTTTGATTTTTATATTTTTTTGACATTGTTCTCACATATAGAATCAACAAGAGTAATGTACCCAGGATTTTGTAATTTCTATATTTAAAAGAGTGTCCTTGGAGTTTCTTGCCCGTTCTTCTCCATAGAGATCTAGGTTTGGAATGGGCAACTAGCTTCAGCCTTCTGACTAACTGACTGACTCTTTGACAGTTCAAAAGTGCCTGTAAATGGTTTAATTGAAATAAATGCTTTGAGTTTGAGCCATTACCAACATCTGATCGGTGATAAGATGGGTATGGCACATTGGCATGGAAGCTACTTGCGTACTCTTGTGCAAATTACTAGCAGTAGAGTGTAAATCCAGACACCGAAACGATATTATGACGTCTGTAATTATTCTAATGTGGGTTATATTGATTCAGACATTCAATGGAAATGGAGACTCAATTTGATGAAATAATTGGTTCAATTGTGGAGAATACAAAGGAGAGAGTTTTGAGAGGCTTTAAGGCTTTTTGTAAAGGGATTTTCATATATATTTTTGTCATCATAGTCTATTATGTCTCGATGACAAACAGAAAACCTTCTGTTTACCTACTATCACAGTTTGTCGATACATAAAACGCGGCACTTGGGGGAAACTGGATGGATCTCAGTAAAGTCAGCGAAATTAATTATTTATCAAATTGACTACCAACTTTAATAAAATTGTCCGTATATTGAAAACACAAATTACTGTCATTCCCTATGTAAAAAGTGTCCGTGTGTCTTGTAATAAGTTAGCAAATAAATTATTTTCATTGGTGGTTTACCAAGTAGATAGTGTAGATACGTCTCGAGGTTAATCTCAATTCGTAGATGATTTCCAGTACCTTACAGCAACCCATGCTAGCTACGACTCTGTTTTGTAGAAAAAGAGTAAAGAATGCATTTTGACCCGTGTGAGCGGCTCGTGAAGCCGCGCAAGTATTCACAGTTGAGGTACTATATTATATAGTGTGTATAAGAAGTTTTGTTACAACGTCAATCATTGCTTTTCAGATAACGTTTTTAATGTGCTATTAATTGTCATTAGGAAATAACGTATGAAAAACGGCATATAAAATACTATTTATTCAGAATTATCAACATACAAACCAGAACCTGGATCACTGGTACTGATGGTAAAACCCAATAGGACTTTGTCAAAAAGAAAAAAATAATACGTGTCCAATATTTTTTTTATAATCTACAATTCTACCAAAAATAAATTTTGTCATCATCCCTATTGCGTTTAATTGCCTAAGTTACTTGCACCATGTACAGGTAAGCATTTAATATCCAATAGTGCAAGCAAGCATTACTGTGGAGCACTAGGTCCTGGGTTCGATTAAAAAAATCCAATGACACTTTTTGTCATTGGATTTTTCCATCGCCCGGAATTTGGATATTTGTACCCGGTTAATAGCAATAGGCCCCCTAGTTAAAGTTAAATAGGTAATACGGGCTGGTTTCCGCAACTCCACGCCAAAGCGCGTATTTTGCGTAGGTACGGGTGGGAAAAATCGGTTATCCGATCCATCTCAGCTCCTCAAAGAAGGGCAGCAACGCCTTGGTGTTACTGGCAATCTCGCGTAGGGTACCTGGGTTACCGAAGTACTTTGCGCTATAAGTGGCGACCACCGGACAGTTTAACAGAAAAGGAGCTGCTGTCTCGTCGTCCTCGCGGACTGTCTGTGACTCCTATGACAAAGAGGTGTTTATTAAATGACCCATGGCCAGTTATAGCTGCTGTAACCGTACGCAGCTGTTGTTTAGTTAGTCGGAGAACCTTTTTCGTGAGGCGGCCATCGATTGAAGAGAGTGCCTCCTTAGCCTGCCTGCACTCACCTTGGTCTGACTATAGTTTGTGATGCTGATCCCTAGTTCGTTTCCGTACCAGAGTGCGTAGGTAACAAAAGGGGGTATGTAGGGGGTAGGGTAAGGTAACGATGGGTTTGGGCCCCACTGGTGCCATGCTCGACCCCCTTCTGGCAAGTTCGTCGACTACATCGTTCCCCAGTGAACCGCTGTGTCCTTTGATCCATTGAACGGTCATATTATTGAGGCCACCCACCTGGTTAAGGCTCTGGTGGCACTCGTATATCAGCTCAGAGTCCACAGTGTGACTGCTCAGCGCTTGCAGAACAGCCATGCTGTCTTGACGAAATATAATAATGATACGTAGTATACGTATCATTATTATATTACGTCAAAATGTGGCTCAAAATTCAACATTCAAAAGTCATTTATTCAAATTAGGCTGAGAATCAGCACTTTTCGAACGTCAAAGTTACATAAGACAGTCCCACAAAAGGCTGTGCGTACTATAAGTCACCTCTGCCTAACCCTTCGGTTTATGTGTGTACGTAAATGTTGCGTAGTCTTTTTAAACACAATTACATTTTATCAACTTTTCACTTTCACATCCTCTCCAACATATTTCCTGATTGTGTTACCGATAATAATGTACCCTGAAATAACTCAATCTGCCGTCACCCTCGCACATGATAACACAATTTGTACATAACATTAGGGACATGTAATATATGCTGACAGTTTCCTTGAGCTTCAGCGATCCTTCTTGACATGTGTTTCAACGAATTTATTCAATAAGAATATTTAATATCTTCCATTTAAGCCTTGTGCGTAGAACTGACTCAACGGAAATAATAAAAGCGCGCAAACTTAAAAACAAAACAGTCTCACTATCAAAAACTACTGGTTGCAAGTGCTACTGCTGAGTATTCAAGTAGACTCCAGGCAAAGGGATATTGGGTTTATCTCTCTGGAATTTCTCAGTAGTATCACATATTCTGGATTTGTGCCTGGTTGATGGCAATACGACTTATACATACCTGGCGAAATAGGTAAACCAACCCAACTCTTCGGGAAACAAGGCGTGATGTGAACAAAACAGCTAACGAAACAACGTCAATACATGTTATACATAAACAGTCGACATGTTTGTGACAAGTCTTACAAACTTGTACAAATAATTAGTATCTCAACATTTGAGTGTTAACGCGGGGTATGATACGAGTACACTAAGCCAACATCTGTTTCATCTTCGTTCATAGGCTTGTTCAAGGTCTGGCGGTACTTTTGTATTCGAGTAACATAATAAGTGGTTAGTTCTATAGCATTTTTAGAGTTCCGTACCTCAAAAGGAAAAAATTGAACCCTTATACGATCACTTTGTTGTCCGTCCGTTAGTCTGTCAAGACTCTTTTTCTCAGAAACGCGTGGAGGTATCAAATTTAAATTAATACCAAAGACATGTCTATGGTCACTTGGATTAAAAAAAAAAACAAGCTTCTAAGTCAACGCAATAAAAAAATATGGCCATTATGCGACATTTATTGACACTTGTAAATAAATCAAAACCTAGGATCATGACATTTGGCAGGTCCTTTACATGTGTTGTGAGACCTTGACCGAAAATTGTTAATTTATAGTTTTAACCATTTTTTTTGTTATTACCAGCTTATATTTGCAGTTGGAGAATTGACCGTGACGTATATCGATGTATGGGAGAACATATTTTTCAAACAAGTTTACAAAGTTTAGTTTGTATTTGGAACAAATTAATCCCGACGGTCAACGGTAAAACAACGGTCCGACATGCATTTGGCCGGATTTTTATGATAGCAGCGACGGGAAGAAACAATGCGGTGTAATTATTATGTATATAATAATTATAAATACCTACACTAGCGATATGGAAATAAATATAATATTAGTGGAATAAAACTCTAACGAAACTAGTCACACAATTGCCAATGTTCCGCAAAAAAACAATTCTTTATTCGATCTATTCTAGTAAACACGCAATACTCGTATCTTTCACCTAGATTTACTTTGTTATCGACCAGCGCCCTCGGTCAGTGAGGGCGAACCTACAGTCTTGAGTGATAGGGTTTTTATTCACTAGACTTTAATCCCTAACGCTTATAACAATAAGGTTGGTATTTTAGGGGAGGCCTGATAACATTTTAGCCTAATGGTTAGTCTAGGTTGTTTTGTGAAAGGTGTTATAGTGTTGAAGGTGTGTTGACTAGTGTTATGGTGTTAGCGGGACATAATATTATGAACGAAGTAGCAATATTGTGTAGGAAAATCAATGAGAAAAACAAAGTTTCTTCGTTATATTTATTATATTACGAGCTGCGCCCCGCGGTTTCACACGCATATGTCTCGATCCCGTGGGAATATCGGGATAAAAATTGTAATTTCTATGTAACCCAGGTCATGGTTTATACATGTGCCTAACTTCATCTAAATCTGTGCAGCCGTTTTAGCGTGAAAGTGTAACAAACAAACAAACTCACTTTTGCATTTATTATATACTAGCACGTTGCCCGCGGCTTCGCTCCCGTGGTCTTTCCCGCGGGACCCGTTATTTTTCCCGGAATAAAAAGTAGCCCATGTTACTCCCTGAAAACCAAGCTTTGATAGGTTTCTAATAGTAAATCTTTCCTTTTTATAATATTATATAGTATAGACTAGCTCTCGTGGAAGTCGGAAATTGTCGCACGGGAACGTACTACCGGGATAAAAAGTATACTACGAGTATATTATATTGATCCAGGTTATAAACTATGCTGCCAAATTTTATCCAAATTCGTTCTGCCGTTTTTGCGTGATTGATTAACAAACATACAAACTTTCACTTTTATAATAGGATAGTAGGATATTTACTTACGGGTAGTCAGAAGCCCAAAAGTCTGACAATCAGACGTACCTAGGGGTATCGTGTTACCCAGTAACTGGGTCGTGGAGTTCAGATGGGCAGTCGCTCCATGTAAAATACTGGTATATTCATTGATGTATTAAAAGAGGTAGATACGGGACTTAGTCACAGCGCCTGGTCCTACTCAACTACGGGATTGCCCGTAGTTGAGTAGGACCAGCACTCAGTCGCGCACGGAACATCGTAGATTACACAGCTCAATAATTTCAGATTTTTTGTAATAAATACGCATCAAAATGACTTCTTGTGCAGCTAAACAGTGCTTTAATAATGCAAGAAAGAAAAATAAGACACATGGGATTACCTACCACTCGTAAGTACAGCCAAAAATGTTAATATGTTGAAAACTACAATAATATTTTGACGTTTGCTTTGCCATATTTGTGAGAGCGAGATAGATATTAAAAACATGCGTGAAAGACACAATACGCACACAATGCGCGAGGTGCTAACGCGATTTCGCTCACACGTTAGCGTCGTCTCCTATGTCTATCCTCGTCTATCGGTAACTGTAGCTTTGCGACTGTGAGATGACAGTGATCACAGATGTGTGAGTTTCGGTGCATGTAGTCGTGCGCCGAGCCCAAGTTTACTGATTGCGATGTTAGCGCGTAACATATCTTCCTCCTTTTAATACATCAATGGGTATTTTATTATATTCTATCTATTTTTAGACTGTCAGCCGACCCCAACATATTTGGGAAAAGGCTAGGCTGATTGATTTACTTAAATGTTTTGGCGCTATAAAACTCATTTACAGTTTCACATAGATACCAACACTTCTTAAAGGTTCCTTGTTTTATAGATTGTCGAATTAAACTAAATAAAATTGTAAGCTAGGAATAGTCCCTTCTAGATAATCCTAAGCAATATTCGCTCGTCGTAAATAATGACGAACAAGTAACACTGTACCTTAATCCAATAGCAATTAAGTTGTAAACTGCCTAACAAAGCAATTAATGAAGTTTTACTTTAGAATCAAGTAAATAAAGGTTTTGTTGAATTTTAACCAGTTTACTGTTAGTCCTTATCTTTTGGGCACGATCACGGGTAATAGTTGTTTATTGCCTTTAAATCCTTTGTTTGAAATTAATTGAGATTGGAATGGCACTGGATTAAAACCTTTGGGATGTATTAATGTTTCTGATAGATACATTTCTTTGAAAGCAGTTTGGGATAGCTAACAACTTCGGGATTGTAAATGAAGTAAACCACTAGAAGTATCTGAAGTCATATATAATTAAGAAAAGGATTGTTCCAGTATAAGTTTTCTCTTGTTTAGAGGTTGCTTGTATAAACTCGGACACAATAGCAATATGTTGTTTGTGTAGCCATATAGTTCATATTTCATACTGTGCGAGGATCGAATCAAAACTCAAAACGCATTTATTTCAATTAAAACCAATTGTAGGCACTTTTTCACTGTCAAGGAGTCAGTCGGTCAGAAATATGAAGCTAGTTGCCCATTCCAAAACGTAGTAGGTACATACCTATGAAGAAGAACGTGCAAGAAAGTCACTTTAAAACCGACCAAAAAAAAGGAGGAGTTTCTCATGTCGACGCGTATATGTATATACATTTTTATGTATGACACATAACTCTTTACTGAGAAGTCCGATTTGAATGATTATTTTCATTGGGAAACCTTATCTCGAAGTAGGTCCCATGTAAAATTGAAAACTAAAATCCGGGTAAAAATTGGGGTTGATTCAATTCAATTCAATACAAAATATTTTATTTCACATAGACCTACATGGGCTTTTATGAAACGGAAGAAGCTAGGTGCACGGTTTCAATTTGGTTTCCAATGGAGAAGAGCCGGCAAGAAACTTCATGGTTACTCTTTTAAAAATAATTGGGTTTTACAATATTTTCAAATAACAGTGTTATATATATGTACTCATATGTATGGGAAGACAGTGTAGGTCTTTCAACAAATACCAGGTACTTAACAGAATACTGATGGTCAACTAATCTACAACCCACTAAACCTACAGCGTTCTCACATTCACAAAATAGAAAATAATCTGTAAAAATAAATGAATAAATTTAAAAAAATAAAAATGTGTTTTAAACGAAATGACGTGATTGCTATTACAACTATAACTAATCTGAATAATTATCATGTCCACAAAAGCCACTAATAAAGATTCGAAATTAAATTGTAGGTATATAATGTCAAATAATAGGGTGATTATGTCAAGGAAGAAAGTAAAAAATATAAACATGGTAATTTGGGAGCAGTTAATAGACTCTTACATAATTTGCCGTTAATGAGGTACCACGGAAGCCACAACCATTAATTTTATAATATGCTTTCTTGATAAGGACACGTTTGATGTGTGTTTGAACTTCCCATCGTTAAGCTCTGTAACCGACTTAGGCAACTTGTTATAAAAGCGGATACTGTTTATACTTGTTATAAAAGCGGATACTGTCTATTGATTTTTCACCTACTGAATTTTCAACTGGGAACCGATTCTGTTGTAATTTCGCACACATATATAGTTCTGGTGACACAACCACAGAATAAAGACCTGGAGTTGATCTGATGATGGAGACAGAAGACAGTCGCGAGAGCTCCTAAGCAGTTTATAGCAGCTACATCGTGTTTGGGCTTATTTCATTCACCTCGATGAGACATTTAGACCTACCTAGGAAAGGCTGTTGAAGAAATTCCTTACTTGACGAAAACAATAAAATTAAATGGTAACTCAAAAGCGAAAAATAAAAAACTTTTTTACAAAAATTAAACAGACGAAAAAGAAAATAAAAGCGCAAAATAAAAAATAAACTATTAGTGTAACTCACTCATTAACTAATTTAAGTAACAAATTTTGAGGCGGAGCCAAACACACATTCAACGAAGATCCATCGAGCTACTATTTTACGCTATAAGCTGTGCTGGATGTTTATTTTTTTTGTTTGGTGTTGCCTCACTATTTGGTATTTAAATTAGTTTAGGAGCTTAGTTACACTAAAAGGTTTTTTTTTCGCTTTTCAGTTTTTTCTACGACGATTTTTTTTTATTCGAAGTGTGTTACACAATGTTGGTTGGTACATCATTCAAGTTCAGATTATACATGTGAGCATGATGTAGAAAGACGTGCACGTTAATAGCGTATAAATATAGTAAAAATGAGCCGTGGCAGCTAAGAGAAGACCAGCCCTTACTGACGGCGCCCATTTACAAACATAACGGATCAGCACTATTCAGCTCAACCAATTCAATATTGAAGGGAACTTAATGATCAAAACACACGCCACCATCAGCGAGGCATTAGAGTGAGCATGACGTACTCTCAGATGTCAGGGCAAATTCATGTCAATGAAAGACGTACACAGTAAATGGTAGCTTTATAGTAGGTGCATAGTACTCACGCATGTGCTTTGACAATATTGTATAAGTAGGTAATGACAAATAGACAGATCTTGGCTGAAGATATAGTCCTGACACAAACTCTCCGTCTGGGAGGGCTGCTCCGTTGCTTCAGGCTCTCTGACAAGTAGGTACTGACAAAGTTCTGTGACACATACAGTTGTTGAAACCATCCGTGACTCCCTGCAGATGATCGGGTTCATCAGCAACATTCAGATATTTAAGGCTTGAGTAGAAAATAAGTAAGCTTAAGTAATAAGTAAGAAAATATAATTTATGATCCAGCCACAAGATATTTTTTCTCTAGATATATTATAAAGAGGTAAAGTGTATTTGCTCGTAAGTTTGTATTTAGGGGGTAATCTCCGGAACTACCAATCGGATTTGAAAAATTCTTTAGCATTGGATTGCCCAACTCTTGAGGAAGGTTATAGGCGGACGAAGTCACAGGCGGAAGCTAGTTAGATATAAACGAAATAAGAATTGAGACTTACGCCATTTAGTTTCGTGCTCAGTCACGACCAAAGAGCGCACGCGATAATCAACTTTATTACTGATGACTTAGCGTTTAGCATGTAATGGAGTGGCGGGGTGCATGGGGGCGGAGTCTGCGTGGAAATTGTCTTTAGAGTGCCTGGTCTTAACGAGGACGTGTAGCAGAGTTAAAGTGATTTGTGTGCTATTACAAAGTAAAGCTATACTCCCCGGTTAAATCCACAGTTCGAACGTCAGCTGTTGTTTATTTCGTTGGTTACCGGTGACAGTATGTAGGTGTTACCAAACACTTTACATACCTATTTTACTTTATATGTTTTAAGGATTAATCCTGAGAATTTATGCAATTATATGTTGCTTAAACCAATAATTACATCTTAATTTCACTTAATTACTTATTAAAATTATTTTAAAATACGGAACAAAAAATTTTCATGTTACTCGGGCAGCTATGGCACTTTTTTTGTCAAAAAAAAAATGTCCGTTGTGTGAAGCTAATCACTTTGCCACTACAGACATAATAATGATGGCAAAACCCGACAGCTTAAATCGCCTTATCAACAATGTAAACAATCCATCCATGTCAAAAGTACTTAGAATTTTATTCCGAGAATTTAATAAAAAGGAAATCAGCACGCAATACAATTATTTGTTAGTTGCAGAGCTATGATTGATGAGCGCGACCGAGTGAACGAATGACGTGCGACCGAGAGTGAACCAATGACATGGAGGAACTTGTGCTGTTACCGAAAGGAATGACATGGCACAAGATTCTTCTTATTATAAGTTTGATAGGTTCCGTGTTTTCAAAGATTTTATTACATTAAGCTCTTGGAAAAGAAAGTAATACATTCTGATTTTGAAATAAGCATATTAAATGAAAAATTAACCTTCAAATCCAACGTGGTTCATAAATAAACCTGTAAATAGGTAAAATCAGGTAAAATATAGCTTACCACATTGACAACCACTTTAAATTATCCGTACGATACAGGCCTATACTTTAATACCTAAGGCATTAAGTCTGCCTTTGTACTTTTTTTTAGTGTAAAAAGTTTAAATAAATAAATCATAACTTTCATTCTTTAGCAGTTTTATCAATTAACTATAACACAGGAAATCCACGTAGTGTGTCAATTTCATGAACAAATAATTTACCTGACGGTACAACAAAAAGAAACCATTAAACAAGATCGTGCAACGTGCAACGTGCGTACATTGTTCGTTAGTACAACTGCATTGCCGCGAAACAAACGAATTTTCCCCTAAAATAGTTGAAAAATTTCATTTATCTCACGTTATTCAGGCTTCACCATCCAAATAAGTACAATACAAAAATTTAACACAGTAAATGCATCCTGACAGATGTCAGATTAACTACTCTGTTCCAGGCAGGTTGTATAACGTGACCAGCAGAACTGTGCACAGCTGCTGCAGGGAATGTAACAGCGTTATCAGTGAATGTTAGTGTATGTTAGGGAGCTGAAGGGATTCAAGGAATCTGCTTCATTGTTGGTTTGGCTGTTATATAACAGTACCTAACGCATGCAGGCACACAGTTTATATAAAGTATGCCATTTTATTGAATTGTTAACGTGTTATTTTGGATTTTAACTTGAAATCATGCTTAAATTCATGCATTATTTATTTGAGATTTGAAAATAAAAGAAATACTTAACAATGATTTAACCGCTAACAACCTTGTAACATCTTATTAACATTAGAGTGCAAATAAAGATATAACAAAGATTTACAAAAATTTGGTTATTAGACACAACAAACTAACAAGTAGATACGACTTACGTGTCCTCAATCTACATAAAAGCGCATGTACTCTTAATCTACCACAAAATGTGTGCGTCAGCGTTCCTCTACACTTTTAACTCACAAACAATCTTGATTGCCCGCCATCGGACATGTTTCAGCTTCGTTCCACAATTAGCAGAGGGGATGTACCAGCAGAGAGGGGAGGGTAGTACGTGATCCTACTGCTGATGTGGATGTACTGTGACATTCGTAACCATTTGAATTTGATATCGCCTTTATTGCGTAGCAGTAAGGGCGCTTTTAGTAGTTCAAGTGTTACTGTAAGTTGGTGTGAGTGTGCTTCGAAATTGTAGTGTGACTTGTAGTTTAATATTGTTAGTTGGTTGTTCTACTGCTTGCTGGGTAGTATCGTGTTTTCATTGCTATATGTGACTTGTTTAGGGTTTTACTGTTCTATTTTTTTATTTATTTAACCATTTATGTACACACATAAATAAACAGACAAGACAAACTTCAACTTCTATTAGTAGGACCAAAATAAGTTTATCTGCTCTAATATGGCGCGGGCGTGGCGCAGGCGAAATATGAAGGAGCCGCATAGCCCGCGCCACACTGGCGCCACGCCTGCGCCTCTCGCCACTTTTGTATGTCTCGCGCCTAAAGTTCCAATAACGAAATAAAAAAAATAATGCTTTAATGGCAGACTATCCACGTGCAGTACAACTCTAATAAAATTATTCTTATTCTTCATTTCGTATGGTTAGTGACTAATCAAATGAAAAGTTATTTATCTACTCTCACATCTTAAAATTCGAATTATTAACTTCAAAACGAATTATTGATTTATTTTATAACACAATACCAGAGACCCGGAGATAGTATTTTTTTGGGCCCCTGTATTTTTACGTCTATTAATCGTATTATACCTAAAAAAAAGTAACCAATAAGATTGTAAGTATAACAGATAAGAATATCATTAAGATTTTTTTAATAGAGTCTAAGTGGAATCACGAAATCATAATAAAATTACGAATCAATTGATTCAATTCCAGTTATAGTCGTCAATATCATAAATGTATGATTGAAGAATTTTTAACGATTTTATGAAAAAAATCCAAATTATATACCTAATTACAGGTCGAGGTGGTAACCAAATCTGTTTTTATATTAAGTAAAAAAATGTGGTTTAGACCTCTTATGTTTAAACCACTTTACGCGAGAGTAAGCAACTGCACATAACTAGGTATTAAAACACTCGTGTGATACTATTAAAAAACTAGCCAAGTGCGTGTCGGTTCACGCACAATCAAGGATTCCGTATTTAGGATGAATTTATCCCAAGAACAAACTTAACATTGTAGTTGAAAAACATACACAATTGAAATAATTAAATTATGCAACTTAATAGTGATATCGTAGTGGATTAATAGGTAACAATAATGTATATTTATTGAACCCAAACTCATTTGTTAAAAAACCCTGATATGTAATAGTTTCATAAACTAATACCTATAGAAGAATAGAATGGAATAGAATAGAAATATGTTGTTTCCCTGGTTCATATGTTACATTATATCCACAGGTCGGTGGTGTATTCGGCCTGTGGGTGTGTCAGCTACTAACTGTCTACCTATGTTTGTCTGAAAGAGATCTATAAAAGTATTGTGTAGTGTGTGCTGTGAGCTTGTTAGTGTGTACAGAATAAATTTATACAAATTTATCATGCCCTATCCTACTTACAGCCAATTACAATGTATGGGGACGTGGAGCGGTCGTTCACTTGCTGAGCAGCCGACTCCTGTCTATTTTTGGTAGATAGTCGATTTCACCAAGACTAGTATTAGTTAGGAGGGGGTTGAGCTGTCCGTACCCGAGGTAGGCGTCGCCAGGGGTCTCTAGGTCCTCGATGTGCATTTCGCGGAGTCGGCGCAGCATGTCCTCGTTTAAGTCTTGTGCACGGAGGTGCCTTGGATGATCGCGCCGCGTGCTCGTCGCGTATTATTTGCAGCCGCGAGGCGCGAGGCACACATTCCTGCTAGTAGTGGCTGCAAGTCTTATAGCGCTCTTTACACTTTTTATTTGTATTCTTTCTCTTTATTTTATTTCTTTTTTATTTGTGTGTGCCTTTTAGTCTGTGCTAAATAAATGTATTTTATTTCTTTCTTTTTTCTCTACGCCCAGATATTTTATCTTTGATTACCTCGTCTTTGATGCAAATAGTGAACATAGCACACTCCGTTTTTTCTACGTTGTGTTTTAGCCCCCAGCGACGGTAGTAGTCGATGACGGTGTCGGTGGCCCAGCTCGCGCGGTGTATCGCGCAGTTCAGGTCTGGTGAGTTTGAGCTTGAGTCTGCGGATACAGTCCCGTTGGTCTCAAACGTCGTGTATATATTGAAAATAACTGGACCCAGGTTATAGCCCTGGGGATCCCCGTGTGGCACCGGATTTTTGTCGCCGTGATGGTTCTAAAGGGTCTGTTGGTTTTGCGACCACTCACATAATTCTCTATTAGTTTTATGATGTTGTTCGGGACGTGAGCTGTTTGAAGCTTCTTAGTCAGACCTTCGTGGTTTATTGAGTCGAAGGCCTTCAAAAGATCCGTCAGGACCATAGCCGCACTTTCCGTGACCATAGGCGTTCATCCGTGATGAACTTGGTGCGAAAGATCTGTGTGCCTGTTCCTCTGTCCTTGGTAAAGCCATGTTGGAACGGAGGTTGGAGTCTGGCGGCCGTCTGTAGCAGTTGCGACAAGAGCAGGCATTCGTGTAGTTTACCCATGATGTTTAGAAGAGTGATGGGTTGGTACGATTTGGCGTCCCAGTGATTCTTACCTGTTTTATGTAGGAAGATGCACTTCCTGATTTTCCATCTATTGGGATAATAACCTGTCAGTAACAGGTAATCAGCTATCACTTTGTAACTGATGAGAAAGGGGTAGCCTGCGAGTTCGAGGGCGTTTGCTTTGATTTTGTAGTCAGCTATCACTTTGTAACTGATGAGAAAGGGGTAGCCTACGAGTTTGAGGGCGTCTGCTTTGATTTTGTAGTCAGCTATCACTTTGTAACTGATGAAAAAGGGGTAGCCTGCGAGTTTGAGGGCGTCTGCTTTGATTTTGTAGTCAGCTATCACTTTGTAACTGATGAAAAAGGGGTAGCCTGCGAGTTTGAGGGCGTCTGCTTTGATTTTGTAGTCAGCTATCACTTTGTAACTGATGAGAAAGGGGTAGCCTGCAAGTTTGAGGGCGTCTACTTTGATTTTGTAGTCAGCTATCACTTTGTAACTGATGAGAAAGGGGTAGCCTACGAGTTTGAGGGCGTCTGCTTTGATTTTGTAGTCAGCTATCACTTTGTGACTGATGAAAAAGGGGTAGCCTGCGAGTTTGAGGGCGTCTGCTTTGATTTTGTAGTCAGTTATCACTTTGTAGCTGATGAGAAAGGGGTAGCCTGTGAGTTTGAGGGCGTCTGCTTTGATTTGTCCGGGCCAGGCGCCTTCTCATTTTTAAAGCGTCTCCGCGTAAATCTGATTTTCGTCTATGGAGGTGAGGTTGAGAGGCTGGAATGGTGTTGTCTTCTCTGTGTTCTTGAAGATCTTCGTTGTTTTTCTCAGCTACTGTGACAATCGCTGCGTTGACCAGGGTGTCGATGGTTTCTCTCTCAATGTTGCAACCCTCATTGTGGGGAGTCTCTCTACTGGAGACTTCAGGTTGCGTTGGATTCGCCAAATCTGGGCTCTGTAGTCTTTATGGATCGTTTATTATCCGGGTCCATTTTTCGCTGCTATATTCCACGAGTGCTTGTTGGACCTGGCGTTTCAGACGATTGTAGGTTCTTCTTCATCGTGTTTGCAATAGCGCGGGTATTTCTTACCTGTGTTTTCTCTCTGTCCACCACTATGCTTAGGTCCAATATCCAGGGCATATGATCGGAACCAACCGGTGTTGTTTGTTGTATGTTATGGTGACGTAAGCTTGCGCATCGTGCAAGAAGATGACTGCATCGAGGATGCCAAAGCCCGCACTGTTAGGTCACGAGGGTAGGCCCGTGTGGAGTATGGTGCAGACGTCGGAGTTACAGAGGTCGCGGACGAGTATTCCTGCCCATTCATCTCTCGTCGGGTTGAGTGTGGTGATGGTGATGTTTAGAGCTTCGGTTATGATGTCTTCTACCTCATCATTAAGCCCTACGGTGATTAAACGCTCTGATCTGTGCGGTATGTATAACCCCTTAATTTTTAGGGAATCTCCGGTCAGATGAACATCTGACCAGAGATTCCCTAAAAATTAAGGGCTGGACCTCACTTATGATCATAAGTGAGGTTGATAGCGACGACTTCGGTGAGGCGGTCTCTATCATCGGTACCTGGGGTTATGTCGGTCTAAAGAAAGAAAAGAAAGAAAATATGTTTATTTTGCACAAACAAAACACACAAAAATACAAAAGTAGCCAAAAGCCTCGTATTAAACCAACAAAAACAAAACGGTCTGACTCCAGCGTATTCCTCGCATCAATACATGGTACCTACTACCTATTTTACCTACCTATAGTAGATGTATTTTTTCTCCTTTGAACTTCGTGTAGTCCTGTAAACAATCTCAAACTGTCACAGTAAAATAACTATTCTGTCATTCTTAAAAGCGTTTAAAACTTTTTTTTTTCCAATTATTTTATTGCAATCTATCATTCTTGCAGATAGTCAGCAATATGTTTGATTGTATTATTGGGTTTGTATGGAAGCTGTCCAGTGACTGCCCCGTTTATTCTTACGTCCTCTTAAATAAGGTCTTGAGAAATCTTTCTCTTTAGTCTTCTAGCGACTGTTTGGGTGTTCATCAGGTTTACTGCTAGGATGTTTGGATGGTTTGTGATTCGCTCTTTGTACGCTTTTGTCCTTTCTTCCTTGACCGTTTAAAAGTTGAACAAGTATTTGAATGTCCTAATATTAATGTTTAACTTGTTACAGGTCAGTCGCAGCTTATCATATCCCGCACCAGACGAAGAGTGGTAAGCTATTGCTTGTTAAAAGCTTATAACAATAGGGCACATTGTAATGTACGTACACTACAGAGTAGTGATAGTCGTGAATTATAATGCCATCCATTGAGCTCTATTGACTTCAACCCGAGCTCTATTGACTTCAAACCACTCTTTTCACAACTAACCTAATTTACACACAAGCATAGTTCAAATGTCTGTCTTCCAGAACAGCAGTGCTATTCAGTAACCGTAATCTCACCGTGAAAACTAAGGTGAAGTGATCTCGGAGTGAGCTGTCAGTCCCTAACAGCAGGTGGAATGACAGCTCACTTCACCTCAGTTTTCACCGTGAGATTATTACAGAATAGACCGGCAGATCACACAAATTCATAAAACAAATACACATAAGAGTTGTTTCAATTGAATTACCCTTTCAAACAGCGAGTGCATAGAGTCACCGGTCACGTAGAGCTCAATATAGAGCGTGGTTGAGCATGGTAGAGCAAAGTAGAGCCACAAATAATTCGGTTTGCTCTCTGCATACGATATATGTTGCGGCGACTCTATGTATCTTGATTGACAGAGACTGTGAGTTACGAGATATTGCATGCTATGTTAGTGGGTTATAGAGAACTGAGTAATATTGTTTTATTATTATTATAATATTCCTCAATTTCACGTAATTGCACCTACCACTGTTTGTCTCTGTATCACCCAAAGGTTGACTGGTACAAAATGCCTATGGCATTAAGTTCGCCTCTGTACATTTCTGTGCTTGAAGTATTAATAAATAAATAAATTATGATGAGTAAAGTGTGATTTTTTCAAAGATTAGACTAGTTTATTTCTTCCAAGAAGCCAAAATTGTCTTGTAAACATCGAATAAAATGAAACATGAACATATTCCGTCGTTTTTGTAAATACATTTTTAGTTTTTGTTATTGTTGATACATTCAGAATATCTTGCACCACAAATATATATTGTTATTTATAACATCGTTTTGTCTCAATCATCTACAAACGATTGACACAAATATACCAATGTTTTTTTGTTAAACATATTTAATTATTTTTGTGGAACAAGCAGCATAAGAGCGGCTATAAAATGTCAGCTATTTCGGGTATTTAATTTCAATGACGATTAATAATCTCGATTCGTAGCCTTCCTACTATGGCGTAGCCCGCTACGCTAGCTACGTCTACGAAATGTCGTAGGCCTTTTGGCATTTTATTCAAACGCTTTCTTCGTTCAAATTATAATTTGCCGACACTCAGGAAAATAGGTAGGAACTCGAAATTGCTCATATTTTCCGGGAACACGGATTAATGAATAAATCATTTTCACAATCACAAAGTTTAAAAATATTGTCTTTTCTAACAACACACTGACATAATAATACCTTTCAAATAGCGCCAAAACTCATCATAACAACATTATACACAAGTTCGGGAAGTGTCAACATTGTCATCCCCCGGATGTTGGATGGAGGTTGGCGGATGGTGGATAGTGGGCAGTCATAAATAAAAAACGCATCAATTATGAAGCGCTCGGAAAGGATCTGCCGCGAGGACTCTTGAGCTTAAGGGCTGCGTGCGTTTATCAAGGAAAGACGGATTTGATTATGGCGTTATTTTGATTTTCAATTTTTTCGAATTCTGCTACACGTATGAAGAGGTGTTCTGAGCAAAAGGGTTTTTGTAACTATTCAAATGTGCCAATTTGCATAGCTAGTACGTCTCCAAGTAACACTTTTCAACAATTTTTGTCATCGATCTTGATCGAATTTGTTTGTCATGTGTATTTTATTAATACAAAATTCTAATGCTAACCACATTTTTGCAATACAACTCATAAAAAAGAACATTGTAATGAGTAGATTATGTCAACAAAACACAATACAGTAATAGTTGTAATCAATTGGTATGTATATTTAAAACTAAAGCTACACATTATTTATCGCGTTAAATGAAGTGAATAAACATAACAATACATCAAAGAGGTACAAAATATAGCAGCTTGTGTATAGCTTGTCCACTCTGAAATGACGCGCCGCACTACCACAATACGGTGTGTGTAAAATGCGGTAGTGGGGCGCGTCATTTTAGATTGGACAAGCTATACACACAAATCACTTCAAGAATGTATGTTCAGATCAGCAGATCATTTTGTATTAATTTTCTCCCGACATCAAAGACTTATCGCGGTGCGTTCGAGTCGAGTATCTACCGCATTCGTTTTGTCGCCACAGCTCAGGGACACAAAATAGATAGGCACAAAAGGCTCTACACGTGTGTGGTGTGGTGTCTAATGAATATCGAACTACAATGCGGGGTACATGTTCTATTTACCCGATCCGCTCTTCACAGGTCATAATAGGAAACAATCAAAAGTAATGAAGAAAGAAAGAAAGAAAATACGTTTATTTGCGGTAAAATATGACGCAAGCAAGGAAAAAAAAAACAAATAAAACACGAAAATAACAAATTGGAGGAAAATATGCGTCACATCCACGCAAAACGGCCATCGCTCAGCATAATGCTGCACTGCGTTACCATGACAACACTTTGTTTTAAAACACCACGCACTCGCTTCGCTCCTTGTATGAAGCTGGCATACTGTACGTGTCTTCTTTGTGTCCGGAACCTCGCCGATCCCAACGGAGGAAAAAAGAATGATGTTTTCTTCCTTCCTTATTCAGGCGACATTTTTTTATAAAGTTGATTAATTAGCGAATTGTTCCTACAACGATATTGTCTCATGTTTTTTGTTTAGAGAATTTGTTCCACGTTTTTTTCGTGTATTTTTTGCTAAGACGTTGTCTTTAGTAGTAATTAGAAGTGACAAGTGTGTTTTTGCTGTTTCTTTTTCAATAGAATGAGTAAATGAATGTGTTGTATATGTTTACTGGGAAGTAAATTAATGTGTTGTACATGTTTACTAGGAAAAAAGAATGATTAATGTCGTTATTTTTGTAAATATATCAAAATAAAAATAAAGAAGAATTCCTGTTTTTAGATCTCTGCCCAAGATAAAATTATTATTGATGGAGTTGATAAAAGATGCAATGGGTAATGTCAAGAACAAATAACTCAATTTAGAACCGATTCAATTGCTCATTAAGGAAGGTTGAATTTACAGAAATATGTTCCAAGCACTTCTTTATTCCCAAGACACCGAACTATTACTACACTAATAGTCCCAGCACCTACAAGGTAAAAGTTTACAAAGATAAAAGCAACAGAATGACTTCACCACACCCAAGCAAGCTCGTATGGGTACAGCCAGGGCCAGAAATATGTTAGGTAAACCTAGCGAGCCGCAAGCTCCAACAACAATACATGATATTTTATTTCTGTAAATTAAATTTCTTTGAACAAACACTTTTATGCGTCAAAATAAATAATAGTATTCTACTCGTATTAACACTAGATGAGATTGGTGTTTCATAAACACCGAAACAAACTCAGAGATCACAGTCTCGTTTAAAGTCCAGACGTTGTCTTAGTAAGATCATGTGGCGATTTCTCCTATTATTATTATTAGTATTCATTACAATTGTAACGTGTCGTGCATGCAGCACCTTCGCAAACACATTTTTATGAAGTTATGTTAGGTATTAATAATTCCTTTCAATAATCTACTGTTTTAGAATTTTTCAACGTGTGTTCATATTATTTCCCTTGGCTGTACACCTACCTCGCTTTCTTTGCATGTAAATGTAACTGAGCCCAGCCCTGAACGAGAACGGCGCGCCACCCGACCTCAGCTACAGCCTGTATAATGTGAAAGTTTTTATGTGATGTCGCTGAACACCGCGGCTTTGCTCGCCTGTTCTATTATGAAGATCGGCTTGTAAAGGATATTGTGGGTAGTCTTGTAATGTATGCATCTAAGATTGTGTTATGTTTTTGAAAGTTAGAGGAAATAGCCGAAAAAGAACTTAAAAATATGTTTTGTTCTGTTTTTTTTACCTTAAATACCATTTTGACTTACCCAAATATTTAAATTGATTAATCTGATGTCATATTTTTTATAACATTCAATATTGACAACTTTGTGGTAAAAAAATCTTCCCAGCATTGTCCACTGATTTTTCATTTGTTTTTTTGAACCTAAAATGTCGTCATAATTTACGGTTCCCCTCAATTCGAATTCTCTCCATTAAAAAAAAATGCTAATTATTCAGATTACCATGACTTAAATTGCAGACAATTAGTGAAAATATATAACACTAACATATATACTATGTCTTATCATTCACTATTTCATTATAAATTGCCTAAACTTAATTGGTAGTTCCGGCAACGCTTTGCGCGGGCACCGCACGCGCATCGGCAGAGGCAATGATGTTAATAATGCATGAACGAACGAACGCTACTTAATATTATGCACTATTTGATGCTGCCGCTCTGGCGTCTCGTCGACTTTTTGTTTTGTGATGGATATTATTAAATTGGGAAGAAATATGAGTTTGAATGTTGCTGATGTCGTTAGGAGACGGTGATTGCTAAAAATGTACTACCAGTGCTACTATAGATCGGTCAAAAACGTTCGAACAAGATTTTGTTTACAGTTCGGAACCAAACATTCCATAATAAAGTAATTGTCTAGCCATTAACACACAAGAATCAACACAACAAATCATTTAAATGCGCATTGTAATCTTGCATGTCAGTACAAAAGGCCCCAGTAATAACATACGTTCATTATTCTCATCGCTGACCTCGGTACAATTACTGTAGGTACCTTTTTTACGATAAGCCGACCCGACAATTTCTCCGTAACTTGCCATTTTTCTGCAAACGTTTTTGTTTGTTTCGTAATATCGTTATATTGGGGTGAGGTTTTATTTTGTAAGCGAAAAAATAGGACAATATTCTAGATGCTGAATCTTGACATTGACCGTAAATAATTCAAAATCGAATTCATTTATTATAAAGTAAATGATCGCGGGTTTACATCTCGCTAGTTTTCTGTGTTTGAATTTCGAAATGATGTTTGAACAGTTCTATAAGTTAGTTTGAACATGAACAATGGTGGAAAGCTTCAAAAAGTTTGGTATACTTCCGTCTGTGAAAATAATAGACGATCACGTATTCGTTTTCACAGGCAGTGATTGTGTCAATATTCTGCTTGATCGTTCACTGTAGTGCTGATGTTCAGTAGATGATATACTATTATTATGACGATGGCAAAATAGAAATCTCTACTCATATTCTAGGCAAAGCTAGAATTAGAGTTTTGAAGTATCTTGGAAAACTAGGTTTTTTTAAAAGACCGGTGTCATATATTTCCTATGACTTTTCTTCAGGTGATTTCAACCATAAGGTTGATGCAATAATAACCAGTAGACTGATATTTTTCTTTCTTACAATTTCTTATTACAAAACTTGATACATCTGTCCCCATCGGGGCCACAATGAAGCGTAACGCAGCAATATGCTCTGGTATATTGTTCGCCTTCGGAGTGCGCTATATGTATGTAAATGTGGAGTATCGAGAGATACCAAGTGATGGGGCACGTACTCGTAGGCAACTGGAGACGTAGAGGTGAATGTGAGTCAGAGGTTCGGTTTACATATTTTACTGCTGAGTTCTGAATGATGGGGTGTGACTACAAACGTGTAGGTATGTGATAGTAAACTTTAGGAAGCAATTTCGATAATATTTTACGATCTTCGGTATGGTAAACCTTTAAGTTCTAACCAATGCCTATAGCCTGCTGTGTGAGAAGTGATAAGAGAGTAAAATTGTGTATGTTTTTTTGCCTGAGCTGGTTGATCTACGCAAAATATTACTAACGCGTCGTTTATTAACAAACTAGTGAACGAAAACCCTTTTACTTGACCAAGCCAACATGATATGCTTTACGTTGCCCAATTTGCCAACAAACAAATTCAAAAAACGTCAAGTCAACTCAGATACCTGTACCATTAAACAAAGCACCAAAGAACTATGTGCTATCAATAACGATTTCATGATAGGTTTAAGGAACAAAATATTTTGAATTTCAGCTCAGTTTTCCGTACATTTCAGTAGTTCATTGATTTCATACTTATTACGGATATTATGGTGTCATATGTATATTGTAATCACATTAAATCATTATCCGTACATCAGTCAGATATCGATGTCATGCGATATTACTTTGAGCGTATAACTTTGAAGGGTTTATATATAAACGTTGCATAAAGCTTATTTTAAACGTTAAAATGTATGGTTAAACAAACTAAACAATAAGGCAATATGCGCAAACTCTTCTTTTAAAAATGTTGTTTATGATGAATATAAATATTATTTTAGGCATTTAAAGTCAAAGTCAAAGTCAAATCATTTATTTCAAATAGGGCCTTGTAAGGCACAGGCCCTTGTCGGCCTAGTGTAGGCCGTCAAAAATTTACAAAAAAAGTAATTTTAGTCGCCTCTTCCAAAATGTAGTTTTCGCATGGAGAAGAATGGGCAAGAAACTCCACCGTTACTCTTTTAAAATGTTTTATAATACTTTGTATAGGTACATTCGTTAAAATAATATAATTATATTATTATGTGAAGAAGATGCACCTAGAATAAGATTACTACACCACAACAGGTAAAAAGAGTTAAAAATGAAGCAACAACAGATAGTTTAACTGTGTGATAGATACATGGTGCTCACATTGTCAAAGTAGACAATTTTCCTAAAATTTTACAATTAATAACTCAGTGTGTGAGGAAGTAATCACAGAATGTAAAATCAATGTAGTATATTTATAAAAAAAAAAGTATACTATTGAGCAACCAATTTGATTTTGTCTAGATTCTAGATTATCCTATGGAGCAGGACCAGCATGTTTCCAAGCATTCTTTCCTTGAATATAATACTCTAATTTGTAATATGCTTGTTTACAAAGTCTACTTTTAATATGAGTTTTAAATTTTCTTTCATTTAATTGCAATATATCTCAAGGTATTTTGTTGTAACATTTAACACAGTACATTTAAAAGATGTATGTACTTTAGATAATCTGAAAAATTGTTGATCTATTTTATCTTTATTTCTAGTATTAAAATTGTCTATCACTTATTTTATTAAAAAGATGTAGATTTTTTTCTTACATACATAATATTTTCCTAAATGAATTGGCAAGGTACCGTCACAATATTAATCCTTTTAAATAGTTCCCTGAGAGATTCACGACAGCGTAGATTATAAATGGCTCTGACAGCTCTCTTTTGCAAAATAAAGATGGATTCAATGTCAGCAGCCCGACCCCACCGTAAAATGCCATACGACATAATACTGCGGAAGTAGCTAAAATAGTGTATACCCTTTTACAACAAACTTCCCATCGAAATTCGAAACTTACCCATTTGAAAAAGGGTACTATCAAATTTCAGATTATTTAGAAGATAAAAAAGCATGGGATTGAGGTGTTCGCTCTGCTGCCTTGTGATAAAACCATAAAATTTGTTTTTTTTTTATTATTACCTATGTAGATCATTAAATATACCAGTTTTATATACATATTGACATTGTTGAAAATTATAATACAAGGTGACATGATTACTTTGTAAAGTATTATATGATTTTAATGATTGTGAGTGTGAGGACTATGTGGTATGTTTTTGTCCCCATTCTTTTTTTTCTTTCTCGGTTAGTTTTAACGATGGTCTGGCAGTTTGAGTAGTTTATGCGGCCTACCCAAATGTCCTTTCTTTGGTATTGTTCGTCGAGTTGAGCTCCTTAAGTTCTGAGTTGAGCTCCACGATTACTGACAAATGCTTGCACTGACAGGACAGGTCCACTCAAATCTGTGTGGTTATTTTCTCAAAAGACCATTTCAGACTAATCTACATGGTCCTCATATGGCCTGACCAAGATTATGTCTGGACTTTAAAAGAGACTGTGACCTCTGAGTTTGTTTCGGCCTTTCTTCCCAGAGTAGTTAGATAGGAAACGCCGAACTCATCTAGCAATTTTTTTTTTAATTATTTTTTTAAGGTGAATAACCTATTTACAGAATTAAAAAAATCATTTCATTTCATTTCATAGACCAAACGCGCGGTTTTATACATCTGTTAATTGTCTTATCTTTCTAAAATCATATAAGCGGCCGAGCTTAGCCGCCCCACGAGAGTTGTTATATGGGGTCCCATTGTAATTTCCTAGGAAAACCGTTTGATGAATAAATTCCAGATTTTCTCCATTCAATTTGATGTCACATTCGTTTCTTCTAACATTAGGTAATTTAAATCTAATGCATTTGTTTTATTTTTATTTTGTACCAAAAAAATTACCGTAAACCAATCTTGGACCTGAAGAATAGAGCTATTCACTTCGTCAAGATTTTGTGACAGTTGGTTGATTTTAAAGATCAATGATGTGTCATCTGCAAATAACATCATCTTCAGTTGATTTTGAAGTAATTGGGGTAAATTATTAATGTAAACTAAAAAGAGGACTGGACCCAATATCGAACCATCAGGAATGCCCATTGCCATGTCAGACCCTAATGAGTTTAGGCCATTTACTTGAACTTTAACCTTTCTATCTTTCAGGTATGATCTTAGTAAATCAAGTGCTGTATTCCTAATCCCATAGTGCTCCAGTTTCAGCAGGAGTGTCTCATGGTGTAAACTTTAAACTACCGGCCACTATATAACGCAATTCCAGCAACTTTTATTCTCAATATTTATGCTAAACGGGGTCTCAGGCGGTAGTTTGGCACGGCGTCCTCACCTTCCGCCTGACGCAGGTCCTCACCGGACACGGCTGTTTCGGGAGGTACCTGTTTCAGATAAGGCGGGAGGAAACGCCCGGGTGTCATCACTGCGTGGATCGCCCGGAGGACACGGTGGAGCATACGGTGGAGGTATGCCCGGCTTGGGCAGAGCACCGCCGTGTCCTCGTGGAGGCGATCGGTGGCGGGGATCTCTCGCGTCCGGCCCTGGTCCAGGCCATGGTACGGAGCGAGAGGGCATGGGAGGCCGTCACCTCCTTCTGCGAAGCAGTAATGCTCGCGAAGGAGGAGGCGGAGCGCGTGAGGGAGAGGCAAATTTCGCGCCCTCACGCCCCTAGCCGCCGCAGGAGGAGACGCCCTGGGCGTCGGGAATCTATTGCCGATTCCCGGCCACCGTAGGCGCGGGCTTGCGGACGGTGAGCAATGGGTAGCTCGCCGTCCGGTAAGGACCAAGCCCGGGTCGACGGCGCGTTGTGTTCCACGCGCGCCTCAAAGAGTGTCAGCGAGTGAAGGGGTCTGATGAGACCATTGCCTGCCGGGGTTGCGGGAAAGTCCGAAAAGGATACCGTGGCCCCCTGGCATTGCACAGGCAACAGAAGGAACACGGGTGGGTTTTAGTCAGTAAGAGTCTGACACGCCCTCCCGCTCCACCCAGAGCGGGAGACGTCATTTGATGATTTCCCACCCAAAAAAAAAAAAAAAAAAGGCGGTAGTTTGGCACTTTGCCATCGAACTATAACATTTCGATGCACTTGCCTACCCGCTCGGGGTCATAAGCGCGATAATATACATATACATTATTTCGTATCAGGGTACGTTAAACAGGTATGAGGTGCTCGTAGTTAAATGGCTACGGCGCGGCGTAGAGGGCTAGCTACGCCGTAGAGGGCAGGCTACACCGTAGGCGAGCATCGGTGGCAAGTTTTAATTACTTAAATGACTGTCATTCACACTAATTTAGGAAAATAATTAAATGTACACTGGAGATAACTTACGTTGAAAAATGTAATGGAAATTAAATTAGTAAAATCATAATTTTAATATTATTCACTTTGTACTCTAAACTCAATTTTTCAATTATTTTGTTTATCTAGGTCAAAGCATTTAATCGATTCACTGTTCAACTAAATATTTCACATTTGAAAAATTGCAGCTCAAGCACAATACACCTTCTCCGTAAATCTAGCTTAAAATTGAACTCAATACTATAAAATTCAAGCGTAGCTGCAACCAATCTCAGGATTACACTCAGTTGGAGGCCCGCGCTGCACCTGATTGAAAACTGTGAGCAACTGAGCAAACATTCACGAGATATGTGCGGAACAGGTGGGGAATTGCGAGCTTAGATGTTGATGCACTGATGAAGTTTTGGTAGATTTGTTTTGGGAAAGATGGGTGAACATTTTGTGGGAACTGAAGAAAGTTCCTGGTTTTGATTGTCAGGGTGTAGAAAAAGTGTCTGTTTCACCACTCTGATATGTTTGATGACAACTTGTGGTAGTCTCTGTTCTGGAAACTGTTAAACAAGTTTTTGCTTGGACTCTTGATAATTATAAATAGATTTTTGTGGTTTAAAAACCATCTGTTACTTTCTTATTCGGGAAAAAGATTTCCTGATCGTGTAAATATAAAAGACGAGCCTCAATATAACATTAGGTTTATCTTCACTTAACCCTTGCGTGCTACATAAATCTAGTTACCCACTTCAGACGCACTCCTAACTATAGTTCACATAAACCCTACGTCACGCCACCCAACCCCAAAACGTAAGCTTACAACAATAAAAACGCTTGAAAGCCTCTCGTAAAATAAAACAAAGATGACGCCGGTGTATTTACCGCCACCTAGCGGACGGAAGTCTGCATCGCGGCTGAACATAGTATGGCTGGGTAATCGGGTGACGTAAAATTGCTTATAGGGTTAAGCTGTAGAATAAACGGGTTAACTTACATCGAGCTAGTATACAAATGTGTTTCACGAAAGAGACTGGTATACAAAGTTTTAACCTTCTGTGCCATTCCACACGGAATAGCAAATTCTTTGGACAAAAGTTATAGGTACGTATTTTAAAAAAGTGCTTTGCAGTATATGCATTTATTTATGGTTTTCAGTTAAATCTGGTCCTTCAAATAGGGTTACTGATAAATCCAAAAAACTGATGAATAAAAACTACTTATAAATCTATTAGCTTTTATAGTGCTTACTTGGTAACGCTGCATGAACACTTTAAACTCATTTTTACAGTATTATACGTGCGATATGATTGTATGCCAGTGGCGAGAGCTAAATGTAGGAAGACAAATAAACAATCAGTGTTTATGTATCATAAAATTGTGTAAGTAAATCTATATAGCCAGTGACTGACGTACACACGCGCTCTGGCAATCATTTAGTTTTGCTCAGCGTTTTTAGAGTAGGTATCCCAAACAAGGATAGAGAACATTGATATGTACACGCAAAATAAATATTTTCATACTCAGTTTGCATTATACAGGGGCGGCACTTTCATCATAAATAGCAAACGCTATACGACCGGATTCGGTCGCAAAATCTTAATAGCTTCCTCATCATCAGCCTAGCCTTTTCCTAACTACGTTGGGGTCAGCTTCCAGTCTAACCGGATGCAGCTGAATACCAGTATTTTATATGGAGCGACTGCCTATCTTACCTCCACAACCCAGTAATTGGGTGATACGATACCCCTTGGTAAGACAGGTTGTCAGACTTTCGGGCTTCTGACGACCCGTAACGACTGTCAAAGATTCACGAATGACAGCCGAGACCAACGGCTTAACGTGCTTTCCGAGGCACGGAGGAGTCGCGGTACGTAAAGATGGTCACCCATCCACAGACCAACCCCGGCAAGCGTAGCTTAATCTGACGGATCGACCCGTGCGGCAGTTATTACTTAGCCACGAGCTCCTCCTCGAGCTTAATAGCGTCCTATAGAGCAGAAATTCCTAGTGCGGGTCAAAGTTATAAAAAAAAAACAAATTCGGTCGTATAGCGGTCGCTACCTATGTCGAGACTGCCGCACAGGTTGGATTTTTGAGATAGGGCAGTAAGGACAGCTGCCTTAACCGTTGTAGCTACAGGAAAACGGTCTTAGTCAAGGGCGGATCTGATTCACAGATTTAAAAAAAATGTATAGTCAGCAAGGAAATGGGCAGTTTTCTTTGATTTGATTTGATCATATAAGGAACAAAAAACTTTATTGGACCAACTGAGGTTTGAGTACTAAAAAAGCCAATAATCTCAATAAACTTTTTCCATACTATAGGTAGGAAAAAATTCCAACTTCCTTTTTATGATGGATATACTTGCCGATAATTAAACTTCGAACGAATATGCGTTATAATTTTTTTGCTTTGAGTATAAGATAGTTTGTTGCTTGTGATTAATAATTTTGAAATTTCTGAGTGTATGGGAAACGTTAAAAAAGACTGTCCGCTACAAAAGACAGAAAACGCAAAAAGTTGTACATTTTTTTTTTAAATCTGTGCATTCTGATAAAAATGTTTCAAAAAGTTAAGGTCAGGCTTCTAATACCGTTTCCCTGTAGATAAAACGGTTGAGGTAGCTGCCCTTACTGCCCCACCTCAAAAATCCACCCTGTAATAATATGTATAACATATTGCACATTGTAATAGGTAAGTAGGTAGATGTTGCATTATTTAGTGAGAGACTCAAGGGGTTGGAATCCCTTGAGGCTTGCCGCGAACACAGGTAATTAGGTATTAGTTTAGTCTAGTGACTCTAGTGCTTTCTAGTCAGTATATTGTATTAAGCTTATAGCTGCATCTATAATATATCAACACGTTTGCAACGTATAGGTTCGTGACTGAGTTCACTTTGATGCATCGATATTAACATTTTGACAAGCCAACGATTTCTCTCGATGCTGAATTGTTGAGTAATAGCCAAAACGTGCACTACCTGAACTTTCTATCAATAAGGAAATGTATAACCCTATTTGTATTAAAAGTACGAAACGTTTCCTAACGTTCCTACGAAAGTCAAGTTTGAGTTTAATAAAAACCTCTAACTCGATCTTGAAAACCTCTTTCACAGACTTATTTCAATTTGAGCGTGCTCTATACCAAACGTGCTTAAAATAAGCCAATTTGGCTTACCGCCACTGATAGGAGCGGCAAAATATAAGCCAAATCTGCGGTTGAAGAGTCAGCAAAAAAACTCTGCCGTTAGGTATACGTTTTATTAAATGAACAATTGAAGCAGAAGAAGGTCGAGTTCCTTCATTAGTTAATGTTTTTATTTAAAATTTTTAGTTATAATTTTGTATATAATAATATTTTAAGCAGACTTTAAAATCCAGGGATTTTAAAGCTCAGAACAGGACAGTTGGCATGAAAAGCAGAAGACAAAATTGCACAATTTTCCTCTGCAGGGTATTCTATTCTGCGGAATCTCAAACTGAGTGTGGTAGTATTTTCATGGAAATTGCGAATATTCTGAAAAGAATTTGACAAGAAAATTACACGTGCTTTTGCAAGACAACTGCCTCATATAACATTATTATTTTTAAATGCGTCTTGGTGGTCTCATACACATTTATTATATACTTAAAAAGTCCATTAAAAATATATAAAACTTTTATATTCTCCATTTTAGTATGACGGTGTGTGATAGTGAGGCTCGGCTGAAGTGACGTCACGCTTTGAAAAATATAGATGGCGAAGTAAAACCACTTGAAATGCGCACTTTTTACGTTTAATATGAAAAATATGTAAAAAGAAACATAAAATGTTGTGCAAAGTTATGTTCTAGTACTTTATGTGCGTCGTTAGTATGTTGAAGAGATATTTTTGTGCTTAAATTGTCTGTATTGTACGTACGTAGAATTTTGTACACTTTTCTGTTATTTTGTCTGTCTTTTTGTTACTCAGAATAATTTCCCTATTCAGCACTTCCTAATGAAACTCTTTTTAGCCAAGTAATTTATAGCTTGTAATCAAACTTGTGATATTTTCAGGCCCAACACTGTTTCTAAAAGCAATAATCGTTAAACTTTTCGTGACGACCATTTAAACTTTCTTACAAAACATGGCTATTTGTATTTGAGATGTATTTTATTGTTTCCATTTTATTTCCTAACATTCGTCCTTTGACGATCGACGTTACAATGATAGTAAACGTGTAATATGCGACAAATTCTATCCAATTCAATGAATCGTTGGCGTAAACTCACGTAACTTTCGCGTAAACAGAAAATACAAGATAGAAGTCGCGTCGTAAATCAGAGCACGTACTGTTACTGCGAAGAAACGCAGCTATGTATTTTACTGTCGGTGAAATGGTCGTTTATCTCTAAGGAACATTGTACGGAGGAATGAATGTACATCGCCTTTACTTTAATTTATGAACTGGCTTTAAAGTTTATGTGATTTAAAAAAAAGGAACAGGCTTAATGGCCACAGTTTCAAAGTTACAAAACCTGTTATAGTTACAGTTTTAATGATGCTCGTAAAACTATATTATAATAATAATACAAGTAGCTTGTACAATCAACGCCTGAATATATAAAAATTATGACTAAAGAAGTTGTATTAGAATTTAATGAGAGATTAATGACGTTGTTATTCCTGTCTATTTCTTCACAAGCCTCTATTTCGTATAGGCGTTAATCAGAAATGTTTGATTTATACAATATCTGAAGTTAGAAATTTAGGGAGCTTCTTCAAATATTATACACCTATTTTTATTGGTTCGAAAATACTTAATACAATCACTAATACACACATAAAAAGTGTCTAGGGATCAAGTACGTTTTAGGGTATCGCCGCAATTGAGGATTATTATTTTAACTTTTTTGGATTCTTTTTAGCGAATTTCACAATTTGAATAAATAGTTTTCTTTAAATTTTGATTCCTATAAGTGTGTAATAGCGTTTTCGCAAAATCATTACAATTTCTGCATAGGAACTGAAAAAAATTGCATCGATATGGAGCGACGACATCATTTGACACGAGAAGAGATGATGAGAGCCGTCGGAACGTTGCAAGCTGGTTCCAGGCATCGTACTGTGGCTGTCGCTCTTGGCCTACAGCGTTATAAGCCGCCCTGGACATGCTATCGTATCATGGCCAGCGTGGCCGAGCGACATGGAGGCCGATTTCGCATCACAACTCACAGGATCAGTACATCCAAAATACTGTTAGACGGAATCGTACCACGAACGCCATGATGTTGGCTACGAGGCTCCACAGCTCTTCAGGCTTGCTGATATGTGACTAAACCATCCGAAATTGTTTACGTGAAGTAGGTCTGCGTTCTCCAAGGCTGCTGAGAGTTCCACCTATAGAATCCTGAAATCGTAGGGCCCGTTTATAATGGGCTCGCGAACACAGAGATTGGGAGGAAGAAAACTTGCGGTGTGTTAGCTTTTCCGATGAGTCTCGTTTCGGGCTTCGAGGTTTTCGAGGCCGAATACAAGACGTACTCGAGTTTGGAGGACGTCTGGACGTCAAGAACGTTTCAAATTTTGTCAGGATTGACAGGGTTGATTCATATGGAGGGGGAACAATAATGGTATGGCCCGGTATTTGGATCGATGGAAGAACCGATCTCATTTGGATCAGGGGCAATCTCAATGCTCAGAATTATGCGGAGAGAATTTCTTCAGGCGTGATCATCCCTTCGCAAAGCCAGTTGGGAGTTTCGTTTCAACTAAGCTGTAGACGTGCATTAGTTGAAACGGCTAGAGTCGTAACACGCACTCTTGCCGACGCTCGCATCAACGTTCTGCCGCCAGAAATAACGTGGGCGGCCATTCCTCAAACTGATTTAGATGAACTGATTTTAAGCATGCGAAATCGCTGTGATTGTGTGATTCGTGTCAATGGTGAAAACACAGTTTTTTTTTTATCTTTACAATACTATTTGAACAAATCCTCATTTTTGCCTTTTTTTGTCATTTAATTGACTACTTTAACTTAGCTTAATTTCCCAAAATTTTATTTGCAAAAAATATTGGGATAAGTTGTCAACTTAAATATAGGAATTAAAGAAAGAAGCCAGTCTGGAAGACTAAATTTGGAAAATATTAAATAGATGATTTTTTTATTGTTGATCCCTAGACACTTTTGATGTGTATATTATAAATGCAAAAGCGAGTTTGTTTGTTTATTTATTTGTTGCGCTTTCACGCTATAACAGTCGCACGGATTCGGCACATGGGTAGACATGACATTTGAGGACATAGGATACTTTTTATACCGATATTCCCACGAGATCAAGGCTTATGCGGGTGAAACCGCAGTGCGTAGCTAGTATAGGATAAACTGTGTAATTTCGACTGGCTTGTTAGTCTACTGGTCGCAAGCACGACCATGAGCATGAGGTTGATACCCAGAACGGGCAGTGTTTTTGAGTTATTCTATCCTATATTTGAGGATTTCTCAAAAGAAGCCTTGTATTCTATGTAGATTTCTATCCGGTTAGTGGCAATAGGGTCACCCTTATAACATGGTACTCAAACATAATTGACGAAATTTAGGTGGACTATACATTTCTGCCTACCTCTTAGAGAAACACACGCTTGAAGTTATGATTACTACATACTTAGCTGAGTTCAACGCACTCATCTATACTCTTGTTTCAATTGTCATAGGTCAAGCTCAGTGCACAATGCAGCCGCACTCACGCTTCATTTGATTCGCCACTAATTAATACAGCGAATGGTTAATTGATTGTATCACACAAGTAAACAAGTACACAATCCAATCAGTGCACAAGGCAATGTTATGTAACGGCAGGTGGAAACTATTGCTACCGTGCACCGCTAGATCGTGCCGTCGTTGTCGCTCGCCAAATGGTTAGGCCCCGTCGAACACTGTGTGACTGAGCTTCGTTATGTGTAGCTTCAAAAGTAAATTCTCGTGTATAACAGATATTAGTTGGTTAGTTGTGGGTTACTTTATTTCTGTTTACTTATCGTCTTGCTTTTTAGTAACTTAAAGTTGGATAGGTATTTTAATTATAGGATTTTAAACTGACATGGTTATTTTCACTACTGCAGTTATTTAAAAAAAATAAAAAAATAATGGTAAATATCCCGTTTAAAACAACTTTAGTGGTATATTATTGATTGCAAAAAGTTTGAGCACGCAAGGTCTACAGAACTGTTTGCAGAACTACTAGTTTATTTGATAGGTTAGGTATGCCTGGAGGCTTTTATTTAGGTATTGAGTTCTGTTCACGTTATCATTTTTGCTTGAATATAGTTGTTTGTTAGTAGTAGTATTGGCGTGTGCTAGCTGGCATAGGGCAAATAATTTAATTTTATTTAATGTGTTATGTTCCTTTATATTGTAATGTTAATTACTTTGCATATTATTGTATAGAATCAAGTTATTCTTACTTAACAGACAGCTGTGCTGCTGGGAGCTTGATGCGCCACTTCTTCCAGCTAAAGCACTATTAAGTTGTGAAGGGCTGGTATTTTGGGGGACTGCCTCATGTAGTTTTGACCTTTAAAAAGTGCTGATTCTCAGCCTAGTTTAAATAAATGACATTTGATTTTGGTATACAATACCAAAATTTTGGTTTTGATTTAGTTAGGTAGTCTCTTATTCGGGTCGGCAACCTACTCAAATTGGTTGTTACTTTGCCTAAATAATAATTAATTATCCGAGCTTATTCAACGGCTCATTCTTTAGATTAACATTTCTTTTATTGGGTCATCCAAAATACTTAATATCCTTTATGAAAATATTTTTAATGTGTAGTAAAATACTGCACGACGAAAATATTTTATTTCCAAAAACAGTTACTTCAATACTTGGCATAAGTACTCGTAGTTCCAAATAATTCCCCGTACTAAGCACAGTGGGCTAGCATCTCCACCGTCTGCACAAAACTCAAATCTGCGAAGTGTGTGCACAGCGCCCTCTGTGTGCGGACAGATTTATGCTTAAACAGACAACGGTCTGTTATGAGGCTTAGCATAAAGTTCACGAAGTACTCATCTATATTTGAGGTAGCTATTGATTTTTCGATATTCAATGGGCCGAGTAATCTTAGCAATTGAATTACGAATTGAAATTTGAAGCTATCTAAATAAACTTTATTCATAGATCAATATTCAAACATTACTGTGTACCATGTTACAAATTGATGATAGATAAATCATGTATTTAATGTTACACAAAAGCACAATTAAATGATATATACTTGACTAAGTACAAAACAAACAGGGAAGTAGATGTTTTGTATAATAACGCAAATCATTTGTTTTCGTCAATATCTTAAAGGGTTTGCAGGGCAGGTACGAGTACCGGTGTTAGTTCCTCTTTAGTCAAGTAAGGCCAGTTTAATTCAGTCAAAGTCAGAATTTTCTTTAAAAAAGACCTGAAATTCTAAAATCAATGAGAGTTTATGAAACAAAAAACCCTAACCCACTTTGCATGGTCCAGCAATCGAATCCAGCGTCCATATTGTGAACTAGATGCTCAACAAAGCAGAAGTTATGCTTTCACTACCAAAATCGGTTTTCTGACATCTCTGTACTCGAAACTCAACCTCAGTATTGAACGTTCAGAGTCTGTATCTTGGCAAATATTTGTTGGAATACAAGCTGGTGTTTGATCCCTGTCTCAATATTCTGTCGGAGGTGATATTGTATACAATTTGCTCTTGACAATTCTGGTATAGAGCTGTGCTTTTGGTGCACGTTAATAAATCTGGTTGCGTGCCTGTCAGCAAAACATGTCAAGTAAATAAAATATGTGTCAAATATGCCGCTAGACATTCTATTACATTCATCACCTTATATAATTAATTTGAGCGAAAGTATATTTAACGGGTTTGGCTTTTATTTTAACACAATTCTAAATTAGCATTTATAAATATCTTTTTATTGTTACATTTGTTATTTTTGTTTAAATTCGAAGGTAATTGGCGCACAGTCCTCGCCTGTTGAATACATCCTGTTAATCACAATGATGAGGGTGCCTCGGCTCCTATTTGTATGTTAATAGACATCGATGATGGTTCGTCGCCCACCAAACTTCCTTGCTGACTAAATGAAATTGTTCATGAATATTTTTAGATCGTTTGGGAAATGGTAATTCGATTCTTTTTTGAGTGATTTTGCCTTTAAATAAATATTTTCTTATGTTTTCAGGAGGTACTTACTACGGCTAGTCTATTTTAATTACTTTCATGGTATTATGTTGTACGGTATTCTACTATGGAGACGGGCTGCAGACATCGAGTCTATTTATATTCTGCAGACAAGAACCATCAGAGCCATATATGGCCTCTCTAAGGGAACTGTTTATAGATATTAACACCATGTCGGTACCTTGTCAATATATCTATGAAAACATTATTATGTACGTGAGGAAAAATCTACATTTTTTTAGTAAAAGAGAGACACAATTATATCACTAAAAATACCAATTAGTTCAACCGCGTTTCAGGCAGGCTAAAGTGCTCTATTCTTAAATACTAGCATTAAGTACATAACTTGTGTCGAACAAATAAACAAATAAATCTTTCATGGGGTATTGAAAAATATTACAATAAAATACCTCCCCACATACTTCAACTGAATGAAACGAAATTTAAATCGTATATAAACCGCACAGTATGCAGCCAAGCATATTATAAGTTGGGGAATTACATTATATTTACACACATTCAAAAAGTTTGCGATCAGTTTGAAAAATTGAAATCTTTTTTGTTACGTTAGACTATATTATTATAATTTCTTCTTCTGTTTAGATTTGTTGCTTAAAAATATTTTTTTTTTTTTCCAAATCGAAATTCAATCTGAAAGTAGATTAAATACCATTTTACTCTTTGGCGTTTCTTGAAAAGTATAGTTTTGAAATTATAAAGAAATTAATTTTGACTGTCTGTTGTTCTTTTAAGTACTGGTATTATCTACCTCTTCCCCTTTCTAGATTACCTTTAATCTATAATCAAACTCTTTATCAAACATACCTTTAAAATTATCGAATAATTTACAGCTTCATCCAGACTCAACTTAAAACAATTAACAAAATAATTAGCACAAATTTGAAAGTATTGTTCACCTCGGGTGTGAGTGGGCCTCCGCGTGACAACTTTCTGCACAGTTTTATTTTGTTTTAGTTCAGCGGCCACTACGGAAGTCATTTCTCTTTTTGCGCGTTGAATATTTTTATGAATACTTTTCACTTCCTGTATTTTTTTTACTGTTTGTTGAACTTTACAAACTAGTTGCTGGTTTCAAACAATCTGCATCTGATTTAATTTTATTATTCAAAATGAAATGTGGTTATTTTTGTGTGAACGTGTGAACATCGTTACGTTCTGCATTCATTTTATGCATACATCATTTTTGGTAACTTTGTTTCGTCGTTTAACGATTCATACTATGTTTTGTTTGTGAAAAATGCAAATTTCTTTATTTTTGGTAGAAATGTTTGTATTGTCTTGACAAGTGAGTTTCATGACGTTCTTTATTTTTGTTGCAAATAACATAACCTTTTTTAAAACTTTAAAAATAATAAATCTTGACAAACCCAACAGTGTGTCAACACACAGTGTGCGCACTCAGTGCAGCCCGTCAAAATGTACCTACATTAAAAGTTTACTTGAGAAGCTCGCCACTCTAAAACGCGACTATGTTTTCAAACTGTGTTCAATATAATTATATTATTATAACCTTGTGATGTCACTGCACTGTTATGTTTCCTCAGTTCGATCTTCCGGAGGTATTTAAGAAGTTGTTTCTTGTTTGATTACAAGATTAACCGTTTATAACAATGCATGGTTCATTAAATTGCAACTAACTTTGGTCAAATACAACGATAAGAGTAACATGAAAGGTTAATAGTTTGTATTTACATTTAATTCATAGTTTAACCTTTTTTATCACATCTCCTTCCTCCTCTGTAGTTCAAAAATTCTTTTTTTTTATTTCACATTAACCTACAAGGGCACTTATGAAACGTCAGAAGCTAGGTTCACGGTTCCAATTGGTCGTTTTCTATAGAGAAGAGCCGGAAAGAAACTCCACGGTTACTCTTTTAAAAATAAATGGAGATTACAATGTTTTCAAATTACAGTGTTTATAGGTATGAGAGGAAAGTGTCGGCCTATTAACAGAAAAAGAAGCAAAATAGAAAATGCTGCAATATATGTGAACAAAGGGAATAGTAATAATTTAATTATTTCTGGATCTATTGTTAGATAATGGTTATAATACATATGCTTATTTACCTATAATGATTTATTGCAAACACATTTTAATCCATTCAATTCGATTATTTTATTCACACCTTTGCCACTATTATCATAATAAGATTAATCATTTATACAATATACATTAATCAATTTAAATAATCAAGTAATCAAATACAAAATAATCATTGAACAGGAACGTTTCCAAATGCTAAACTTTAATGTAGAATACAATATTTAAATTGCGGGTATATATTACTTACATTTCACTCCGCACATTCCACTTTTCCACAACACCAATAACTCGCATATTTATCTCATCTACTCGACGTTCGTATGTCACTGCAAGGATTCAGCAGAATATCAGTATATTTGCCTGGCACATGCTGAGCTGTAGGTACTCCCATTTAGTGCAACCTTGAAACGCACACCGCACTTTTTATGTTCGTTGATCCATTATTTTAAAGTGTGTCAGAGCCGATAGTGTCATCACAATGTCTTGTTTTCTTCCTTTTTTATTTGTTGTATATTGGCACCTTGCAGCTATTTCCTAATTGCTAACTAGTAATTATTTAATCGTGCTTTTGTATGTTGTGCTGTTTTTTGTGTGCACTAAATAAACGATTTATCTATTTACCTATATATCACAAATCTACAGTCTATTAAGACTAATACGTTTTCACATTCACAAATTAAAAAAAAAAAATCTTCAAATATAAATAAAATAATAAAAATAAAGACCTATTTAAAGCAAATGCTGCAGCTGTAACAAATCAAATTGAATAAATAAATATATATCATAAAATATAGAATATTGTAGATATCTACATAATGTCAAATAATGAAAAGAATAAGTCAAGGAGGTAAAAAAGGTAAAATAAATTCATCTTAATTTGGGAGCAGTTAATAGACATTTATATAGTTTTGCCGTTGATGAGGTACCAGGAAAGCCACATGTGCAGAAGGAATTATTGCCAAACTTCCTTGTCTTTGACGTAGTAGTTTAATCTTATAATATTCTTTTTTGATAAGGACACGTTTGATGTGGGTTTTGAACTTTCTGCAACTGACTTTAATAACTTGTTATAAAAGCGCATACTGTTTATAAGAAATTACTTACTAGTTTTAGTTAATCTAAGTTTGGGTATCACAATTTCATGTTTACTACGTGTATTTATATTATGGAAAAAGCTTCATATTTTGAAAAGTCCTAAGTTTTTGGAAACATACAAAATACTTTCTAAGATATAAAGAGAAGGCTGAGTTAGTATATAAATTTCTTTGAATTTATTTCTAAGGGACGAAGACCCATTTTTTAGATCGCGCGAATTGCCCTCTTTTGTAAAATGAAAATTGAATCTACGTCAGCTGCCGATCCCCACAGCAGAATTTCATAAGACACAATACTGTGGAAATAAGCAAAGTATACTCAAAGTCAAAGTCAAATAATTTATTTCAATTAGGCACAAAAAAGGCACTTTTGAACTTCAACATTTTACAAAAAAAAAATTAAAAAAAAAATCTTGTCGCCCATTCTAAAAGGTAGTTTTTGTATGGAGAAGAATGGGCAATAAACTCCACCGTTACTCTTTTAAAATATTTTCACAATATCTTGTATACATTAATTATATAATTATATGTGAAGACGATGCACCTAGAATAAGATTACTATACCACGATAGGTAAAAAGAATGAAAAATAAAGGAACTAAATAAATTAATTATGTGATAGATGCATGGTGCTCACATATTTACAAACATTAAACAAAGATTTATTTGCAGATAAATAAATAAATATGGTTACAAAAGTTCTTGTTATGGAGTATATAGTAGCTTAACATATTCAATCATATCATAATGACATGCAAATTTTTGGTACAGGTACAAATATATCATTTAGATTTAAACTGAAGGAAACCTTTTACAGCATAGAAGGGATTCTCAATTAGCCACCTGTGTAAATGCCTTCTGAAGCTGACCATTGGAAGTTCTATAATTTAGTTAGGAATCTTGTTATATATTTGAACACACATAGGATAGCAACTTCGCTTACTCTGCTCTATAGCTATAGCTCTGTTTTCGTTTGAGGAATAATTAATCTATTAGGATATCTAGTTTTGTGTTCTAGTTTTTCAGTTATCTCCCAGTTTTTCAAACATGTCAGGGTGAGATTTGGTAAATTTACATATATTTTGTTTCACTATAAATACCTGTTAATGTAAGTATTCTAAGTTATTTAAACAGTGGTTTACAGGATGTAACTGGGTGTGCGGTCCATGGCCCTGTACGGGGCACCGGTGTGGGCGCGTTCCTTGAGGCGGCGGCCTGCCCGCCGGTTGAACGCGTCCCAGAGGGTCATGGCCAACCGGCTGGTCTGGGGATACCGCACGGTCTCCGGTGAGGCGGCGAGCCTCCTTGCCGGATTGCCGCCATGGGATCTGGAGGCAAAAGTTCTCGCGCATATTTGGGAGTGGCGCGAGGAGGCGAAACGCCGGGGCTTGACTCCGATGCCGCGAGAAATCGCGGCACAGCGGACAGAGCTCCGACGGGATCTCATGGCGTCATGGAGAGTGCGATTGTCGCAACCCAGTGCTGGGCACGCCACTATTGCGGCGATAAGTCCCCTCTTTGAGGAGTGGCTGGAGAGGCGCCACGGCGTCCTCACCTTCCGCCTGACGCAGGTCCTCACTGGACACGGCTGTTTCGGGAGGTACCTGTTTCGGATAAGGCGGGAGGAAACGCCCGGGTGTCATCACTGCGTGGATCGCCCGGAGGACACGGTGGAGCATACGGTGGAGGTATGCCCGGCTTGGGCAGAGCACCGCCGTGTCCTCGTGGAGGCGATCGGTGGCGGGGATCTCTCGCGTCCGGCCCTGGTCCAGGCCATGGTACGGAGCGAGAGGGCATGGGAGGCCGTCACCTCCTTCTGCGAAGCAGTAATGCTCGCGAAGGAGGAGGCGGAGCGCGTGAGGGAGAGGCAAATTTCGCGCCCTCACGCCCCTAGCCGCCGCAGGAGGAGACGCCCCGGGCGTCGGGAATCGATCGCGGATTCCCGGCCACCGTAGGCGCGGGCTTGCGGACGGTGAGCAATGGGTAGCTCGCCGTCCGGTAAGGACCAAGCCCGGGTCGACGGCGCGTTGTGTTCCACGCGCGCCTCAAAGAAATGTCAGCGAATGAAGGGGTCCGATGAGACCATTGCCTGCCGGGGTTGCGGGAAAGTCCGAAAGGGATACCGTGGCCCCCTGGCATTGCACAGGCAACAGAAGGAACACGGGTGGGTTTTAGTCAGTAAGAGTCTGACACGCCCTCCCGCTCCACCTAGAGCGGGAGACGTCATTTGATGATTTCCCACCAAAAAAAAAAAAAAAAAAAAGGATGTAACTGGGTCTACATTACAAATCGCACGTATACACCTCTTTGTGCGACGAAAGCTCTACTGAGATGCACCGAGTTTCCCCATACCAGTATACCATAACGTAGTATTGAACCAACATATTATGCATGTCTACTTATTAGGAAATGAAATGAAATTGTTTATTCTGTAAATAGGATATTGGAATCACTTTCACACATCTTAAAAAAAAAAAAATTGCTAGATGAGTTCGACGTTTCCTATCTGACTACTCTGAGGAGAAAGGCCGAAACAAACTCAGAGGTAAAAAAAAAAAAAAAGGTGAGATATGACGCCATAGAAAATAAGCAAACTTACTGAGTTTTCGACATATCATGTCAATATGACCCATCTAGGAACGCTTCTCAACTAGAACTATCCCAAGAAATGTCATACTAGCTGATGAGATATCTTTTTATCTTTATAAGTGATGTTTAATGTGCAGCTAAACTAAATACTCAATATCTGTGTATTTCTTACATAATAAAATAAATAAATAATAAATCTATCATCTATAAATAGCAACTACCATAAGCAAAATCGAGCGACTGCGTTGTTCTTCTAAACTACGAAACGGAGGTTGATGCGATTTTTATTTTCATTCAGAGCATTTTATGATAATAATAATTGACAAATAAAAATTAAAACTGATAAAAAAAAAATGTAGGTAAAATTGATAAATATTATAAAAATGATAAAAAATAAAGTTAAATTATAAGGCATTTTTTTAAATGGCAGATATTTCGGCTCGAACATTTTCACCATCCTTTTGATGGCTCAATAAAAAATCTTTTAATTTAAATTTGTAAGTCGAGCAACTTTTACTGTACTTTATGGGTGGAGGGATATTGATCCAGCATTTGGTAGCTGCGTAGCGAAAACTGCCTCTAAAAGCCGCCGACTTGTGCCGTGGGATGGAAAGCTCTTGAGAATATTTTCTCCCCTCACCGATTCTGTGTCTTCTTGTACATGATAGTCTGTCATATAAATAAGAAGGCGAATGAGACTTACTGACACCAAAGAGTAGGCATTCCAAGTGGTTTTTACGTCTAGCTTTCATTATTAAAATGTTTATGCTCTTTGAAGAAAGGTGTAACATGTCCCCTAAAGGGAACTTTAAAACAGAAGCGTGCACAGGCGTTTTGAAGTCTTTGAATCATTCTTTCAGTTTTTGACAGTAGTCGTTGGCCATAAACTGTGTACGCATAATTCAACTTCGATAAAACTAAACACTCCACAAGCAAGACTCGCAATTCTTCACTAAGATAGGGACGGGCTTTGTATAAAATCTTAAGTCTATAATAGCAATTACGGATAGACTCAGATACGTGTTTGTGAAAACGAAGTTCCGTGTCCTTGATAAGACCCAAATTACGTGTTTCGTAGACCCGTTCGATAGGCTCTCCCATAACCGTCACACAGCTAGCACAGGGTTTAATTTTACCTAACTGGTTTTCGGTTCCAAAAATCATATACTTGGTCTCTGTAGGGTTCAAGGCAAGCGTGTTGGCGTTGGACCATTGCACTATGTTTTCAAGATCTGTATTAAGATCGTTTAATGCTTGTTCATAGTCTTCGGGCTTAAATGATATATATACTTGTGTATCATCGGCATAAATATGGTATTTACATTTATTTATATTTCTAATTATATCGGAACAATACAAAATAAACAATACTGGCCCAAGAATCAAGCCCTGTGGAACCCCCCTTCCAACTTAGCGATGTCTAGAGACAACTGTTGAGCCATCCGCCCGCCGTATTTCAACGAAATGCGTACGATCGCTAAGATAGCTATCAAACCACTTTATTGTGTCTTCGTCAAATCCATAAAAAGCCATCTTTGACAATAATAAAGGAATTTTAATACAGTCAAACGCGCGTGAAAAATCAAGCAACACCAAAAAAGTGCACATCCCATTATTTTGAGCCGACAAGATATTGTCTGTCACATCCAACAAAGCCGTGGCTGTACTACGGCCCTTCCTAAACCCTGATTGGACAGACACGGTAGTGGTGTTTAAAAGAAGACAATCAATTTTAACGACTGCCCCAATTTTTTCCAGTACATTTTACAATACAGCGCACAGTGCGACGTGTTCTCTTAATCTGTCGTCTTGGGAAATCTAAGATCAGAGTCGTGACGAATTTAATCAAAATGAACAAAACCTTTCTTTTCCTTTATTGCGCATATATTTTTAGTTTTCGGTTCTTTTTTTGGAAGTAAAAAGATGAAAGTTAACTTCTAAACAGTTTCGGAACATATTTTGCAATTTTATCGAGTAGTTTTAATTTATTATAACATTACATATATATATTCTCTAAACCGACTTAAACATCTGCGGTATACTTCGTTAATGTCATCTGTATAATAACAATTAATTAAAACAAATAAACACTTTATTAAAAGTGTTGCCAGTCTTTGTTTAATTTAGCTTTTTTAAACCCTTACAAGAAGGATTTTCATATTCATGAAACCTCTATCCATTATTAGGGTAAAGGTTTTCTGTCTTGTTATCGAGCGATTCTCTTTTTTACGTAAATATTTTGAAGGTATCTTTTCCAATACCCGAGCACCCGTGACTCTCCTTATCCGAATCTTGAATAAGCAATTAATTCCCTTCGCCGTGCAACTTTGATCCCTATCCTGTTTGAACATAAATTCTTATTATCTTAGGATTTTATCGAAGAAATTGACTTTTAAATGAGACCACAGTGCAGGAAGTGTGCCCTTATCCCTTATAGCGCTGTAAGGAGGTTTGTGTCTAAAAATAGAGTGCGGTGTCTTTGTTATAGATAGTGGAGGTTTACGATTAGCTGCGTTTTATGTAGGGGCACGGTTCTGTAGGATAAGCCAAATAAAACAATGATATTATTAGTGTAAAAATAGCGTCGTACATCGTTTAATTTTTTTAAATAAGTTCTCAGTGCCAATATGAATGTAGACCGAAGCAGAAAAAAAAAAAAAAACGAAATATCAAGATAACCGAAAAACTAACCCAATTAACTCTAAAATTAAACTTGCAACTGCTTTATAATAACATAAGTTAAATGTGAAATTGGTTTTCAAATTGAAATAATAAAACACAATAATATTTCATACATCTTCGCCACTCCTAACACTGCCTACCTCTACATAATTATAATTAACGTAATTGATCAATCCGAACCCCGGAGACTATAATATACGACCCACCAGGGAGTCGCTAATTAGGTATCTTTGAATTTCTTTGACTACGATATTCGTATTTAAATTCTTTCCGACGACTCGGAGGTATAAAAACTTATTATCCGAGTTCGGGAAGCCAGAAAAGAGGATTATGAGATAATTCTCTCATATCGTAGTAACATGTACAAGTACGAATAGGATATATTCTGAGTTACATCTCAGACTTGTATTTGCTACACCATTTCATTGCCATTTGCTATAATAGTAATTAATTATTTTGGTTCAACAGCAGCAAAATCCAAACGAATTACCTTAAATGGGCATAGAGCCCAAAACCTTACGATTATTAGACAGACCAGTGATTAATTTAAAAGCAAAAACAAATAAGCTGCAGTGAAAGTTTGAATTGAAGAACCAATTTTGCTTTGTCCACTCACACAAAGTAGGTAAACCGTGCAAGGAAAAAAATCTGAAATTCGGCAATTTTTTTGTTTTATAGTTCCGAGTTGAGTCATGATTTTGACAAAATTTTCGTGACTCAGCCCACTGGACGAGAAAATTTTAATTTATTACCGTCCTACTGAGCTTAGAGAAGTGATTGCAAACAATCGAATTGTATTTTTTACGCGCACAGTTGGGTAATTGGAAAAGTTAAGGAGAATGTTGAGACAACGGTGAATGTTTAGGATCCCCGGGGCGTGAATTTTAATATTTTTGTTCGGTTTTTGGACCAGATAGGTAGGGTTAATTAGTTAAAGTTTTAATCGGTATTCGGACCCCCTTTTTCTCCCTTATCGCTTAGAAAGTTCAGAAAATAAAAGCAACAGCTCGATATTGTTTGTACTATACTTTCGTTTCAAAATAACTTTCAAGCTTTTTCCTCATTATGATAAATGTGGTTAAGTGTTCTTCTTGCCTGTAATAAGAGTTCTCAGTTACTGTTAATAATTATATATTTACAAAACAGCATACAAATCAAACTCCCCAGAATAAAAGATGAAGTCCACACATTTTTATTTCAAAATCGTCTCCTAGCACGCCACCTCTATTTGAAACCCTAATTTAAAAACGCATTCACAGACACGGTCACCGTTCCGAAAATTCCCGTGTCTTCAGAGATTGCCAACTTTCTTCCAACGCGACCGAGGAGGTTCTAGTAACGAGTGCAAAGCCACAAGGAGGTTGGACACATTTACTTATATGATTTTCTTCAAGGTCGTTTTTGGCCTTCAGCTAGAAATGTTTTAAAACCATAAGACGTGACTATTTATTTCACCCATGATTTGGCGGTTTCTAGTTTGCTTATTTACTATCGCAGTTCTCAAGAAACTTCAGTCATACGCTGGTTTTATATTCTTTAAAATAGGCTTCTTGGTGACAAACTTGCTTGAGCTTGGAGGTGATAACAGCAAAAAAAAAAGGCACTGCCTTTTACAGAGAAGTATCCAACAAGCTAACATAGGATCATGATTAAGATCATGATTTAAAATTACTTATGACGGCTCGGCAAGTGGACTCAGTGATGGCTGCCATTTCGTGACGGATATTTTCTTTCAAATGCGCCAGGGAAGTCGGCTTATTCACGTAAACTTTAAATTTAAGATAACCCCATAGGAAAAAGTCCATAGGGACTGCGTGGAGGCCAGTTTATGTCACCTCTCCTGGAGATCAATTTGCCTGAGAAAATTACACGAACTCGTGGCAGAGACGTATTGGAACTGTGTGACGTTACTCCGTCCTGCTGGAACCATGTTCTTTGGTTATAGCCAGGAAATTTTTGCAGTTCAGGTACCCAAGAAGTCGTCTAACATCTTCACCTAACGCTCTGAAATCACTGTATCTGCACACCCCCTTTCGTCTTCAAAAAAGTAAGGGCCAATAATTCCTCGTGCCGACATCGTAGCTCATACGGTCACTTTAGGCAAATGAAGGGGTTTCTGATCATTGCGTTCCGGATTCGTTGCACTCCAGTAGCGGCAATTCTGCTTATTTACGTGTCCATTAGGTTGAAAATCATCCGAAAACAAGATGTTCGTAAACATTGAAAAGTGCCCAATTGCCTGATTTACGAAGTCAAGCCTCTGAGTGGCATCTTGGGGCTTTAATTCTTGCACCAATTGAATTTTGTAGGGGTGCAACTTCAGGTCTTTGTGCAAAGTGCGGTGTAATGATGATCTATGCACATAAAAAGCACTTGCGCGCTTCCGAATTGAAAGGTCTGGGTCGCCTCGAACAGACTTATTTACACTCTCTACGTTTACCGTTCTTGATGACCTTGGTCGACCTGATTTTGGTTTTTCCAGCGATGTACATCTCTTCAAACTATTTGACCCATTTTTAAATAAGAAGATTGCTTGGCGCATCATTTAAGTGGCGAAAACCTCGAACACTGCGGAATCTTCTACGCGCTACAGTCACCGAATCACCGTTTTTGTAAAACTCTCGCACGCACATCGCGCGGTCTGTTCTGCTCCCGAGAAACGCTCCGTAGCGACTGAATTCCCAAGACCCGGGCTACCGATTGACATAACCCCCCCCGGATTCGTTGCGTTCACACAGTAAACTAAATAAATATAATCTTTTGAGACACCTGTATTATCGCTTACCACCTTAGCGCTTCCCCCGCTAAGGTAGCCCACGAAATTCAATTTGCAATTTGTAAGTCGGTGTCAGGTATGTTGATTAAAATATGCAAGTGTATAGAGTGCCGCTAGCGGTACTTTATCAGTATCGGATAAAGTGCCGACAATGAAAATGGAATTCTTACGGCACTTTAGCTGGGCCGAGGCAGCGCCACTATTATGCCGCTAACGGCACTTTATTCGATAGGGATAGAGTACCGCTAACGGCACTCTATACACTGCTTTAATGGCTTTACAGAGCGACTGCTTATCTGGCCTCCTGTCACTGGGTAATATGACGTGTCGTCAAGATGATTATGATGTAGTATATACATTGAGTAGGTAGCAATGACATAAAAATACTAATAATAGTTTAATTTAATTTTAATTTCAATGCAATTCATAAAATTAAACACAATTCTATAAAATAATTAAATTTAATAATAGCAATAAATAATAATGATGTCATGTCAATAAAAAAATTGCAAGAATACTGAAAATATTTCAATATTATTTAAGTAATGTCAAGATGTAGATTTAATAATAATTACATTAATATAACTACATTTTTATATTTTTTCATATTTATTTATTCTAATATTTAGAAATATAATTTATGTGTTAATAATGAAATAAAGGAAATTATAATAAATAAGTTCTACATTTGACACTCAAAATATATGATAATATGATGGAATAGAAACATCTCTCACACAACCAGTTAAATAACTTTCTATTAAATTCTAAAGCTGTAGCACTTCTAATTTCTTCGGCAAAGGGGTTACATATTTTCACCGCCATGGTATATCAATTTATGTTGCAAACTTTTAGTCTATTACGCGGAACTATTAGTGGCTTTTGTAGTATTTTTCTCTTGGACATAACCTTTCATCTTTTTAAAAAAGCGAGTAAATGTTTCTTATAAATTTAAACACATATAAAGACGGGTAAGTAGCTTTTGCCTAATAAATACAGGTTTACAAGATTGAAAATTAACCTTACACACTTTTTTGGGTTATGAATGCCCTCTGGGCATCTGTTGAATTACCCCATACAGTTATTCCATATCTTAAAACAGAAAAAAAACATGGCTGTGGTATACCAATAAGGCTGTTTGAATTTCTGTTAAATTCTAGATCCTCCTAAGAGCAAATACGATTTGTTTATTTTCTTACATGCATTATCTACTTGAGCTTTCCAATTGCAAAGTCTGTCCATAACTACTCCAAAAAAATAATATTATTAACTATTATGTTATTATTATTGTATTTTATACTTCATTTCATTTAATTTCCTAATTTTTTGTGGCATATGGCAAAAATGTTATAAATTTAATTTTATTTGTGTTTATTTTCCTAACTAGCCAATTTATTAAATCTGTCAATGCTTTATTCGTAACTATTTTAGTGTTATCTAGAGTTTTCTCTTTCGTCAACACAGTAGTATCATCTGCAAACAATATAGTATATTGTTTCGTGGAGTTGGGAACATCCTTATTTTTCGTTAAAAGGGTTGTTATAACGATGCCATATTCGTAATTGCTTGTTGCATTTATGAACGGATAAAAAGGCCGGTAAAAGACTTTAATTTCCGGGGTTACATAACTCTTAGCTGTCAACACGCGATGGACCGAACTGGAGGAAAACTGCGATCACCAACCATGATCATTAAAAAAAATATGCAAACAATATGTTTTGATTTATGGCCCGAACCGTGCCAGTTTGATAGTTAAACATAAGTAAGATTTAAGATCTTTCAGTAACTTTGAATATTTAACGTGAACGAACGTATCGAGCTTGTGTAAGGGCCGCGAGGGGACAAAGTTTTCTCGTTGAGCAGCTCGGCCATTCATGACGAGAAACTTATAATGATCTGATATCGACTTCATACATCCCAATGAAAATATCTTCAGCTTTCATATTTTCAGATCCTTTGACCACTTTCCAGTTTTCATGATAGGACTTATAACTTTGTAGGAGTTGGAGCCGAAGTAAGGATGTTTAATTTTAGTGGGATGATTGCTACGTTTTAACTGCAACGCCTGTTAGGGAGGAACTCGTGGCTAAATAATAACTGCCGGACGGGTCGATTCATCAGGTTAAGCTACGCTTGCCGGGGTTGGTCTGTGGATGGGTGACCATCCATTCCGAGACTCCTCCGTGCCTCAGAAAGCACGTTAAGCTGTTGGTCCCGGCTGTCATTCGTGGATCTTTGACAGTCGTTACGGGTCGTTAGAAGCCCGAAAGTCTGACAACCAGTTAAGACTGGTTAGTTCTCAGTTACGATACCCCTTGGTAAGCCAAAGGGGTATCGTATTAACCTAATAATCTGTCTATATATGAGGGAACTATGCCCTAATGTATATCAAAGGTATTTGCAAGAGATCTGTCTATTGGGCAGAGCCAGCTTGTGAAACTGAAGACCGATAATGACGGGATTGTACCCGTCAAACCTGAACTATTGACAGAGATCGAGAGGTTTTATGCACAATTATACACGTCAACCAGTAACTCCATTACGAATCTGGCAAAGAACCCAAGCGCTAGATTAACCTGACATTATACCATACCATGATATCCCGGACGTCAGCTTGTACGAGATTAGGATAATATATATATTTTTTTATAATTTATTCTCTCTTCACAATAAGTGGTCTTAAAAATAATGCAAACTTAAAACTGTAAAACTTTTCCCACCTTTGTGAGAGACTGGTGCCTGAAGTAGGTTTCAGGAATAAAACCTGTGTTACAGGTAACCAGGACCCTCACCTCGGTAAGATTTTTGTGTACAATCTCTCATGCATAAATTCATTATGAATGATGTAACCAATATTTTGTATCAAATTTTTGATTTCAAAGAGTATCCGTGAAGTTTCTTGCCCGTTCTTCTCTATAGGTACTTACTACGCTTTGGAATAGGCAACTAGCTTCATATTTCTGACTTACCGACTTCTTGACAGTTCAAAAGTGCCTGTAAATGGTTTAATTGAAATAAATGCTTTGAGTTTGAGTTTGACAGATGGCCGATGGGGCCGAAAGGTTCTTTATTGGCGACCGCGTACCGGAAAACGCAGCGTTGGAAGGCCTTCCACAAGATGAACCGATGACCTTGTAATGACCGCTGGATGCGGGAAGCACAGAACCGGTCGAAGTGGCGGTGCTTGGGAGAGGCCTATATCTAGCAGTGGACGATTTTCAGCTGAAAAAATGATATAAAAATATAAATACTTATATAATATAAACATCCAAATTGATAACCTCCTTCCTCCTTGGTCCTTTTGGAAGTCGGTTAAATTAAAAACTCTTTCACAAAAAAAAAAAACAACCAACTTATTAAAAAAAAACCTACAAAGTGGAAAATAATTTTCGGAAGTTGGTGGCATAAAATGCAAAACCAAAGAATTCCGAAATTAAAGTTATTTTTCACTTTGTTGTGTTTTTATGTATCGAAACGTAAACAAAACAAAAAATCACCGATTTCACGATTTGCTAACGAAACCCTGAAAAGGAAACGTTCACTGAAACGTTTCATGCAGTCTAATTTAGACCTTTCGTTGAATATTTGAGGCTTATATCTGGAGAGTATAAAATTTTATTCCTCTCCGCCTTCAAGCTGCGATAATAATGTTTATTTAACTACGCGAAGAGAATTTTTAAGATATTTTCCCAAAATTGAAGGTTCCTTAGGATCAATTTCGTGAAGCCTTAAGAAAGGTTTACTGAATTTCCTTAAAAATATGATGGCAATTTAGTTGTGATTACATTATTACTCTACACCAAACATTAAATGAAAATAAATGGCAGTTTTCAAATCAATCAGTCAGTTAGAGGGTCTATGATATCTTAAGTATATTTTTCCAGCTTAAAATTGCTGGTATTTTCATTCCTGCGCTAGTTAACAGCGCAGAAAGCGACGCTTTTACATCATCATAATGAAATATTCAAAGCCAATATACATAAATATGTGGCACATGACGCCCACATAAACTAATTATTCGGACGTAACAATTACACACCCCACAATTATTGTATCAATTATATTGTCAACGTCAGAATTGAACACATTCAACTCGTGATAAATGAAAGAACACACACTGTACAGTCAGAGTCAAAACCTTGGACTTGTACCCAAAGTATCAACTAAAATGTAGAAATATATGACTCACCATACTGGTAGATAATATCCTTAGTCTTACCACAAAAACTTATACGCTTGTCAATGCATGTCTAATGTCAGTCTTACGTCAAACTCCCAAATGATGAAATGAAATAAATTAATGATTTAAATGTCATGATGTTTATACTAAACGGTTTTGTAGAAGTAAGGTATATGTTTAATATCTCACAATTTCAATAGATATTTTAGCAGAAAAGGGCTTTTGATATTCAACAATCGTAAACAATATTTTTCGCCTTTGACAATACATCTCACTCACCATTACACGTACTAATCAAGAACAACACTGGAGTCGTATCAGACGGGTCAAACTACAGGCCAATCTCTCTGGCCACCGTCACAGCCAGTTCGGTTTTCGGGCAGAGCTGTTAACGGAGACGGCCATTCTTACTCTGTAGCACGCTGTTTAGTATTAAACGTATAGACACCAGCCTACGCTGTTTTCCTGGACCTACCCAAGGCCTTTGACCTAGTCTCTTTCGATTTACTCTAGCAGACACTAGGAGACACTACACTGCCGCCAGAGATCGCATCTCTCCTCAAATACTGGTACCTAGACTAAGAGACTTGGGTGAGATGGGTAGAGGAGCTTTCGGAGCCATGCAGGCCTGAGTATGGGGTGAAACAGGGGGGACTGTATTCGCCCTTGATCTTCGGTCTTTATGTGAATGCCTTGGTCGAGTGACTCAGCAGCATGCGTGTTGGTTGCTATGTGGATGGTGTTTGTTTTGATAATCTGAGCTACGCGGACGCCATGGTGCTGCTGGCTCCCTCAGTCAATGCTCTCCGGAAGTTACTGGCTGTGTTTGAGTCGTACGCGGAGTCTCATCGGTGATATACAATACTAAACATACAGAGTATTTATAGTCTTCAGGTCTGGTGCCAGATGTCCAACCGCGGTCCCTCCTCTGTTACTTAAAGGTCACCCAATAAACAGGGTCGCGCGCATGCGCCTGCTCTCACGATGTGACATCATAGGCAAATTATATTCAGCTTTAAAAAAAATATAAATGTGGACTATCTTTTTTATAAGCGATTGAAATCTTACATGTTTTTGACGGTCAGAAATATTGTACTTACTACTACTACTCCGAGCGAAAAGACGTTTTCACGTCAAAAATTCCTTTTTCGAAAAGTTCGAATAAAAATAACTTGGCCGGTCACGACGGAAAGGATGAGGGGCCAAAAAGCCGGACATGTCCGGACAAATCCGGATGGATAGTAACCTTTTGTACCTATCTATTGTATGGCAGTGTGCCCGACGCGGTGAACGCGACGGAGCTAATGAGGTGCGATAGAATTCAACACCGAACAGTGAGCCACGCAGTGCGCCGCGCGCCCGGCTGGAAATAATTCACTTCATCGACTTGTCGGCATCCACCTCTTTTTACTAAATTTCTCTACCATTTGCGGAGTTTTTATTCAATCGTACGAGTGCAGCCTTGAAATGTTATTGCATACCCGACATGCGTTACTTTAGGAACCTTCTCCGGTGCGCACATAACAACTTACCAAAGTTTCATCACAATCGGTCGAGCCATTTTCAAGTTGTTGCGAGACTAACGCACGGCAATTGATTTTTATCTACTACTAGCTGACCTGTCAGACGTTGTCCTATCAAAATTTCAATTTCGTTATTTCGGCTGTTCCTTTGCTTTTTCGTTTATATATATATATATTTTTCCTAAACCACCCCTGTACTAAAGCGAACAAAACAAATAAATAATTGATTGATTTTTATTTAAATAAATAGACGGAAGATAAATTGTTATTGAATTTTGGTGAATGCACTTTTGATGGAGAGTGATAAGAAATTTAAAATTTAAGATTTTTTTGAGTAATGTTCGTTTGTACTTGTTAGTATGCTCCACTAGAATGTAGAGATAATAATTATTTTATTTTGAAGGATAAATAAAATATTCCATGGCTTAGAAATCTCGGTTTTCTACGTCAATGTTAAGTTAAGTTAAGTGCCCAGAACTATTATCAGAATAAAGACTATAATCGAATGAATATTCAATAAAAATAAAAATTCGTTACGGTCAGCAATTGAAGTACATTGACACTGTTAGTTTTGCACACGATCTTAATGCATCCAAAACTTTTCGATTTACTAAAGTCAAATCATTTATTTCAAATAGGCCCTTTAACTTTTGAACGTCAAAATGTACAAAAAAATTAATTGATTCTAGTCGCCCCTTCCAAAAGCTAGTTTTCGTATGGGGAATAATGGGAAAGAAACTCCACCGTCACTCTTTTAAAATGTTTTACAATATTTTGTATAAGTACGTTAGGTTTATTATTATACATGTGAAGACGATGTAGATACCTAGAATAAGATTACTATACCACAAAGGTAAAAAGAATTAAAAATGAAGCAACAACAGATAGTTTATTTATGTGATAGATACATGGTGCTCACATATTTACAAAAATTGTAGAAGTAGACGATTTTTCTAAAATTTTACAATTAATAAGTCAGTGTGTGAGGAAGTAATCACAGAATTAAAATCAATGTCTTATAATAAATTATACAAATTAAAAAAAATATACAATTAAATTAGTAACCAGTTTGATTTTGTCTAGATTCTAGATTATCCTATGGAGCAGGACCAGCATGTTTCCAAGCATTCTTATCTTGGATATATCATAAAATCCTCTAATTAAAATTTGTAATATGCTTGTGAATGGGCTCAATCAGGACTTTATAATAAAAGATTAGTGGACCGTATTAAAATAGGTGTAATATCATAGTTTACATGAACAACGTATAGAACAGTAGGTACAAAGGAATGCCCGTAGTGGAGCGCGTCTGTGAGCTGAGTGGTGTGGTGGGCGCGCAGCAGGCGTTGGTAGCGGGTTCGGTACCCCGAGACCCCGCGCTTTCCCCACAGTGAATCATACGCATATGTGATGCGCCGGCAGCTTGTTTACAAGGTGTACTTCTCATTTTTTTTCATTTAATTACAATATATCACAAGGTATTTACTACTTTTGAACATTTGACGTAATTGCTTAGAGAGTGTATTATCTGAATTTAACACCCGTTTAATTTTTTTATACGTATTTTACTCATAATACTCATTATGAAAATGAAGTGTTAGTCGACTTTTGTTGCTGACCGTACCAAAGAAACCTATTTCACCTATTAGAACCCAAACACATCTAATCCCCAACTATAACTATCGAAGCTTATCGTATAATTCTCTCTGCTGATCGTATTACTAAGTATTATGTTTGGGTAGGGTATTGAAATGTATCCACTGTCCCTTGAGGCTGGTGGTGAGACGTCGTTACGCGCGATTTATCGCCTCGCCACCCCACGTGGGACAGGAGACTTGCTTCATTATGAGCGTTTAACTTAAAAGTTGGGAACGTCGCAAATAGCTGTCAAAAATTTACCTGTTTTAATTAGTTAGGCAATTACTGTATGTAAATAAGTAATGTGGCTAACTAGCGAACTAGAATATTAATTATGAATTACCTAAAATTTGAGATCAATAAAAAACAAAAATAAATGCACTGTTTAGGCAGGTTATTTGTGTAAATAGAAATATGCTTTAATCGGTCCTTGCACTTCGAATAGGAGCTCTAAAGACTTACAAGAATTGCAACGTTATTATAACTGCCTTCAAATATATGTGAAATTTCACTAGTATCCTGTAAGTAATGAATACATTATGATGAAGTTTAAATGCGCAATGGAGATTTACTAAGTGGATTTTATATCACTAATTAGTACATTCGTTAAATTTTATACCTGTAATTTTTCAACATAATTCACTTAATAATTAGCGAGATAATCGGAAAGTAGTTAGTAGTAGTTATGAAGTGCGTGGCCGCGGTAAGCCGACCAAGTTAAGATGGTTACAGAAAAGCGGCCGTGTAGTACATAATGCTATCCTTCTGAAATGTATAGGATAGTGTGGTGTGATATGTGTGTAGTGACATTTTTAACAGAAATTGTTTACTTTCCTTACATAATAGACGCACCTAGCTCACTTGTTGATGTGCAACATCGTTCCTCTCGCTCTCCTGCAGTCTGTGCGAGTGATTTCGTGAAAAGGGACGGAAGTGTGTAACAGGAACCTTTAAAAGCGCGCGCTTTTTGATTTGACCAATGAACGCGCACGATGCTAGTGTAAGCCGTCAGATGGTGCCAACCCGTTTTCCGAGAGGTTGGAAACAGGGTGATGATGATGACGATGACGATGATGATGATGATGGTTATTGTTTATATCATATATACGTCACCCAAGATATTAGATGTTACACATCTTAAGCGACTACTGTAAGGCTCACTCGTTTTTATATAATTAAATTGTTTAAATGATAATTGAGCGACGCAAAATATTAACCGAACTCTTTAGTCAACTTTAACTTTATTTATTTTCTCAGCTCTAATTTTAACATAAATTGTCATCCTGAAAATGAATTGATCGCATTGCAGTTGAAACTGTCCGCACTTTGATGAAGTGCGTTCGGAACGAAATGGTATTAGTTTGACCAAAACGGAATTTATGATGTTAGCTTCGAAACTCAATTCTGAAGTGAAGTTAGAAATACACGTTACATTTTACTACGAACCTAGTACTGCACACGTCCGTTTTTTAACACTAAATTGTAATGACTACTGCTTTTAACTGCATCGAAGAGGAGGTATTATTGCCTTTATCATGAAACCAGACGTAATTCGTTAAATTATCTTATGACATAACCATTAAAAACTTTCATTGGATATTGCTGTAAAAGAGTGAATATCTGAATAATTATTCTCCCTCAATTTTAAGAGACAGTGCGTAAAATGACCCTCCAACTCCTTTATTTATCAAAGACATAATGTTATAACAAAATGTAAAAGATAGTCACCCATTCAAGGACCAATTTCGCAAAGCGCAGCTTTCAGACAGACCGATTATTTTCCACGAACCTTCAAATATTAATTATTGCTCTATCGAACCCACTTAAAATAGGACCTAATCCAGGTAAGGAGAACCATCAATTAGTAGAGGAATTTTTACATCGATAATTAAGTAAGGCTTCTTAAGTAAAAGCCTTCAAGAGTAATCCCCTGAGGATGAGCCGCCGTCATTGAAGTAATTTATAGCTCCGTCTTTAGGGACCAACCAGACTTGTTCTATTCTTATTAAAATTACTTATTAGCGTAGAATTATGTATTTGTTAACATATTTTTGGAAGGAAAAATGTATTAATTATGGCTAGTGGAGCGAATTTTGTGTACTAATAAAACTTGTTATTTGACTTTAACTTGAAAAAGCGTTGTTGAGAATGTGATGTTATAATTACCAAGTAAGTAAAATAAGCTTGTATGGTTTTGTAACAAAATAAGCTCGGCACATTTCTGAGAAACAAGTATTAAAAAATAATTGTACTCGTGACATGAACACACATTTGAGTTTGTCTCTGCATCACCCAAAGGTTGACTGGTAGAAAATGCCTGTGGCATTAAGTCCGCCTCTCTACATTTATGTGCTTGAAGTGTTAATAAATAAATTTGACTTGTAAAAGTGTCAGAAGATTTACTTACAGAAATAAAAATTACATTTCATATTTATTTAAGCCTTATATTTAGCTCTGGAGATCAAACCTGAGAATAAGCGCGAAAGTCTCAAGAACCAATTTCTTAGAAAAAATATTTTTATTTATAAAAAAACTTTTTTGTACACAGAAAATAATAACAAAGAAAGAACTAAAAAGTAAAATACAGAACTACTACTTTTTAGTAATGCAATAAAGGTAATGCTTATTTCTAAAGAAATCCTTCCAGGTATATGTACTAAGAATTTTAAAATGCAGCCACAAAAATATAAGTTGATACACAGTCTGACCGCCACCTAACCCTCTGAAGAGTTCTAATGAAAATCTTATTAACTGACAGAAAACTAAACAAAAAACCCTCTTTACTTATTAAAAAAACGTCGCAGGTACAAATTCAATCAAACTTTTAAATTTACTTCGTAATCATGAATATTCACTACGTCATCTCTAAGAGTCTATCAATCAGGAATATTACACCGGGAATAGTAACGAAGCAATGGAATCTTGATTCCGTGTGGTCGGACTTAAAGAATGTTCTATGTTCTGTCTATGTTCTATGTTATGGGGTTTGGTTTCCGCACTCAGTCCGTCAGGTGGACCATTGTGCGTGGGCCATAGCGGCCGTTTGGGGGGTTATTCCAACCAGCCCACCTCCCTGCAGAAGGTAATTAGGTCTCCTGGTTTGTTTAGAACATCTGTGTGTAATCTGGGTGACCCGAGGGTGTCTGTTCTGATCCGGGTGACGCCCGTGCATTCAAAGAGCACGTGCGCAACGGTCTCCTCAGCCTCGATGCACGCCTTGCACAGAGGACTGTCCGTTATGCCTATTGTGTGGAAGTTTTTGTTTATCGAGCAGTGTCCCGTGATGGTCCCTGTCACCAGGCGCAGGCCGTTCCTGTCCAGGTGTAAAAGACGCCTGGTCAGCCTGCTATCCAAGGATGGTATAGCTTCCTTTGACCGCCTGGAGCCCGGTGTCGAGGACCACCATTGCCCTGCTTGGGTGAGATTCTGTAACCACCTACGTATTTGGTTGAAGGGGATGGGTACGATAGGCTCGGGTCCACAGACTGCCGTGCTGAATCCTCGTCTAGCAAGTTCGTCAGCTGCGTCATTAGCATTAGCGACCCGCTGTATCCTTTTATCCATTGCAGTGTCACCGTGTTGCGGCTAGAGACCGTTATTTGTTCTTATGTCGGACTTAACCCGTCGCGCGCGCAATTATCGACACAATAGAATTTTATTGTTATTTGCACACATGGGGTGCAATCGACATTTTAAGAGTTAAAGAATAGCACTACCCTATTTATTCCCATGGATACATGGGTGTCGTAAAAGGCGACTAAGGAACTGACTAGAGAATGGGCAGCAGCGTTCTTTATGCATTTTTAACACCATACTGCGATCGCCAAACTGCCTGCCAAGGTGATTATGGCAACGCCCCCCCCCCCACCCTAAAAATGACAAGAATTAAAAATAAATGGCCCTTAGTGCCTAGCAGACCACTTTGGCTATGGTAGCGGTCAAGGCTACGTTGAGGCAAGAGGTGCGAAGAATCCGCGGAAGAGATCCGGCTAAACAACAACGGCGGAAACTGGACCAGGCAACATACAACACGCATACAACGCAACAGTTTCGACTGCCTAGGGAGCTCCGTGGACGTATTTTACGATGGGTTCGTGGAAACTGTCCATATGGTTGGGTCCAAGACCCGTCGTACACATAGAAACAAGAAGCTCTCTGATCCTACTATACAGCTCATGAAGGAGAGGCGAGAAATGATCCTGCAGTCTTCAAAAGATACGCTCAAGTACCGGCTCTATAGACGTATCTCTAAGTCCTTGAAAAGCGACCTTTTGCGCTTTATTGCAGATCGCATTAACTTCTAGCCTCCCAAAAGCTTTAGCACCGCAGACCACATAATACACTGCGGCAGGTTATACAGAAGACCGAAGATTATAACCTGCCTCTCTGCTTAGCGTTTTTGGACTACTACAAAAGCCTTCGATCGATACATGGGCTGTACTGCAGTCTCTTCAACGGTGCCAGATCGACTATTGGTACATCGAGGTGCTAAAGCGTCTGTACGAAAAGGTCACTATGTCAGTCCGACTCCACTACCAGACTTTGAAATCGATCCTTCTGCAGCGAGGTGTGAGACAAGGAGACGTTATCTCTCCGAAACTATTCACCGCTGCACTGGAGGATGTTATCAAGGTTCTGGACTGGAAAGGGCTAGGCATTAACATCAATGGCCAGTATATCACTAACCTTTGGTTTGCCAACGACATAGTTATCATGGCTGAGAGCATGGAGGACCTCAGTAGAGCCTCCGAAAAAGTGGGTCTTAAAATGAACATGGAAAAGACAAAGATCATGTCAAATGCCCTTGTAACACCCACTCTCATGAAGATCGGAGACGCTACGCTCAAAGTTATGGACGAGTATGTTTATCTAGGACAAATTATCCAACTTCGATAAAGAGGTCTATCGTCGAATTCGACTCGGCTAGGCAGCATTCGGAAAGCTACGCAATATATTCTCGTCCCACATACGTATCTCAAGACAAAAGTTTTTGACCAGTACATGTTGCCAGTAATGACTAATGGCACTGAAACGTGGTCGCTCACAATGTGCCTTATCAGAAGGCTTAAAGTCACCCAAAGGGCAATGTAGAGGGCTATGCTTGGAGTTTCCCTATTGGATCGAATCAGAAATGAAGAGATCCACAGGAGAACCAAGGTAACCGACATAGCCCGAAGAATTGCCAAACTTAAGTGTTAATGGGCAGGGCACAATGCTCGCAGAACAGATGGCCGTTGGGGTTGAAAGGTTCTGGAGTGGCAACCGCTTACAGGAAGACATTGCGTTGGAAGCCCTCCCACAAGATGTACCGATGACCTTGTAAAGACTGCAGGAATCCGCTGGATACGGTAGGCACAGAATCGATCGAAGTGGCGGTGCTTGTGCCTGTCTTTAGCAGTCGACGTCTTTTGACTAAAATGATGAATGATGAATGGAATCTAGATAAGTACTTATACATATTATTTATATTAAACTCGCTTTTCGTAGTCTGTCTGTGTGACCGCGTTGTTTTTTTTAACTACGCAATGGATTTTAATGCGTTTTACACCATCATTTAGAGTATTTCTAAAACTTAAAGATATAAATGAAATCTCGATGTTTTCTCAAGTCGTGAAAACCGTGCGAAAAAGGGGCAGAGATATTTATTTATTTATACTTCAAGCACAAAAATGTACAGAGGCGGACTTAATGCCACAGGCATTTTCTACCAGTCAACCTTTGGGTGATGCAGAGACAAACAGTGGTAGGTGAAATAGCGAGGATTGAGGAAAAAAACATTTATTTAAATATAAAGTTATACATATATACCTATTAAAAACTATAAAAAACACCTAATTATATAAATATAAGCACGACAAACAATGGGAAAACATTACCGTTGTGATGATACTGCCAGCTTCTTGCGAATGTACTCGCGAACTTTAATTTTAAAAGATAATCGGTTGGTTGCCATCCTGATTTCCTGGGGGAGCGCATTCTACAGAGAGATAGACTGAATGAAGAAAGAAAAGTGAATGAAGTCTGTGCGGTGAGTGGGACATTGAAGAAGACGATTGTGAGATGAACGTAGATAAAACGTGGATTGCTAGTATAAAATAAACAATAGAATCGTTGGCTTCGACAAAAGTAACAAGTGTTGTATAAAAATGTTATTTTAATGTGATAGCTGTTATTGTAGATATTTCAGATCTGTTATGCTGTCTTTGGCTTATGAACAATCAGATAAAGATTGCTGTTTTTATTTAAAAAATAAAAATACATATTTGCTATTGTATTTAGATGACATTTTATATTTTGGCAGTGATACAGATATTATGTAAAACATTTAAAATGAAAGAAATGGGAGTTTTAAGTAAATATCTGGGGATAGAGATATTGTAGATATTCATTCAAGTGGATATATCATTTGTATCATTTTATCGTTCAAATACTCGTAAAAGTAAATTGCATTAATATAGAAAATTAAGATTTTTCAGGACGTCGTTACTATTTGGGCTGCCTAACACTATGTAGAATCATATCGTCACAACGCTTGATTGAAATGTTATGTACAATGTTTAGGGTAAATGGTCCACACAAGTAAACGTACTCGTACTATGTATAAAACCCTTTATCAAATATTAAATGTGTACCATTTTATTGAACTGTTCTCAGGTAATGAAGGGTTAAGAGAAAGGTAAACAATATCTTTGGTATCCTCAGAATTTGATCCCAAATATTCAATAATATATTATTCCAATAATCCAGCAACAAAATTGTTGATAATATTTTACAGACTAAAATTTTAGGAATATTGAAATAGTATAACTTGTAGAAACAACTACCAATTTTACTTAGGACTAGTCAAAGCTAAGAATTGTTCCTGAATAAATTGAATTGAATTGAATTGATCCCTGAGGCATATCAGTGCTTATACAAAAGGTTGCTAGTTTTTTAGACACTCTTCTTAGGGGTCCGTACTAAAAACCGTACCGTCAAAAATTAAGAAATAAGGGACCGTAAAATTAGACAGTTTTAGGCCATTTTTGTACGAGCTGTATATTATACTTTGTTCAAAATGCTAAGTTTAGTTACTGGCTAGAGACTTTTGTTTTTATACGTTTAGCTTGAATGGCTGTATGTAAAGGTCGAGTAAGGGTTATTTACAATGTAAGTCAATATTATATTAATGATAATAACTATGTACACTAGGTACTACATTAAATGGCTAAATGTAGAAATAAATATGTGTGTAGAGGTGTTATGTTTAAATGTACGGTCAATAAAAGAGATACGTACAGATGGGTACAGGTTACCTCGGTACTACAACTTGTACCAGTGTTGTGCAATTGCTTTTGTAAGTATCTTCGTTATGTTTAGGTACACATACACACGTTGCGTATCCTTTTTTTTTTTTTTTTTTGTGGGAAATCATCAATCCACTTCTCCCGCTCTGGGTGGAGCGGGAGGGCGTGTCAGACTCTTACTGACTAAAACCCACCCGTGGTCCTTCTGTTGCTTGTGCAATGCCAGGGGGCCACGGTATCCCTTTCGGACTTTCCCGCAACCCCGGCAGGCAATGGTCTCATCGGATCCCTTCACTCGCTGACATCTCTTTGAGACGCGCGTGGAACACAACGCGCCGTCGACCCGGGCCTAGTCCTTACCGGACGGCGAGCTACCCATTACTCACCGTCCGCAAGCCCGCGCCTACCGTGGCCGGGAATCGGCAATCGATTCCCGACGCCCAGGGTGTCTCCTCCTGCGGTACGTAGGGACATGAGGGCGCGAATTTTGCCTCTCCCTCACGCTTTCCGCCTTCTCCTTCACTCCTTCACGAGCATTACTGCTTCGCAGAAGGAGGTGACGGCCTCCCATGCCCTCTCGCTCCGTACCATGGCCTGGACCAGGGCCGGATGCGAGAGATCTCCACCACCGATCGCCTCCACGAGGACATGGCGGTACTCCGCCTAAGCCGGGCAGACCTCCACCGTATGCTCCACCGTGTCCTCCGGGCGATCCACGCATTGATGACACCCAGGCGTTTCCTCCCGCCTGATACTGAACAGGAACCTCCCGAAACAGCCGTGTCCGGTGAGGACCTGCGTCAGGCGGAAGGTGAGGACGCCGTGGTGCCTCTCTAGCCACTCCTCAAAGAGCGGACTTATCGCCGCAATAGTGGCGTGCCCAGCACTGGGTTGCGACAATCGCACTCTCCATGACGCCATGAGATCCCGCCTGAGCTCTGTCCGTTGTGCCGCGATTTCTCGCAGCATCGGAGTCAAGCCCCGGCGTTTCGCCTCCTCGTGCAACTCCCAAATATGAGCGAGGACTTTTGCCTCCAGATTCCATGGCGGCAATCCGGCAAGGAGGCTCGCCGCCTCACCGGAGACCGTACGGTATCCCCGGACCAGCCGAGTGGCCATGACCCTCTGGGACGCGTTCAACCGGCGGGCTGGCCACCACCTCAACGAACGTGCCCACACCGGTGCCCCGTAAAGGGCCATGGACCGCACGACCCCCGCGTATAGCCTCCGGCAGGAGGCCTTTGGCCCCCTAGATTGGGCAGGAGCCGCTTCAGGGCAGCCCCGGCCCGCTCCAGTCTGGGAGCCAAATGTCGGAAGTGCTCCACGAAGTTCCACTGACTGTCGAGGACTAGTCCTAGGTACTTCATCGTCGACTCGACGCCGATGTGAACCCCTCCTACCGTTATTTGGGAAACCGACGGTGGCGCGTTCCAGGGACCATGAAAACACATGGCCTCGGACTTGTGCAAGGCCACCTCGAGTCCCAACTGCCAGATTCCACTTCCATTCTGGCCACGATTGTCGCAACCCCGTGTGTCGCTAGTTCGGCCGCCGCCTGGTGACGTTGCGTATCCTGGATTTAAAATTCTAACACTTGATTGAATAATATATTGTTATAAATTCTTATTTACATAATAGGTCCCAATGTGTAGATGTTGATGGTGTGAAATCGTCCGGGCTACCAGTTCAGTTAGGTGTACCTCAAGGCTCAATACTGGGTCCATTCTTGTTCTTAGTGTATATCAATGACTTACCATTCTATGTAAAGGGTATCTGTGAAGTTGTACTGTTTGCAGATGATACTTCTCTTATTTTTAAAGTAGACAGGAACAGACAAGATTTTGACGATGTAAACAGTGCACTCTCAATGGTTACGGGTTGGTTTGCGACAAATAACCTAGTTCTCAATGCCAAGAAAACGAAATGTGTAAAGTTTGCCCTTCCAAATGTTAGAAATCTAGGACCCAACATCGTCTTAGATACAGAGGTGCTTGAAACCGTAAACTCGGCAGTGTTTCTGGGCATAACAGTAGATGCCAAACTTCAGTGGGGGCATCATATATCTAGCCTAGCGGGAAGGCTCAGTTCGGCCGCCTACGCCGTCAGGAAAGTAAGACAATACACTGACGTTGATACAGCTCGGTTAGTCTATTTTAGTTATTTCCATAGCGTTATGTCCTACGGTATTCTGCTGTGGGGCAAAGCTGCCGATATTCAAAATATATTTGTCCTTCAAAAACGAGCTGTTCGAGCAATTTACCAGCTGGGTGCCAGAACTTCTCTGAGAGATTTTTTTAAAGATATTGGTATCCTCACTGTTGCATCACAATTCATTTTCGCCAACATTCTATATATTAGGCAAAATATACACTTGTACACTAAAAACAGTGACATTCACAATGTTAACACAAGAAACAAGGACAAACTACGAGCTCCCTTTCACCGGCTACATAAGGTTCATAACTCATTTGTTGGGCTTGGTATAACCTTTTACAACAAGCTACCCTCTTCTTTGCTAGATTTGCCTTTTAATGCGTTTAAAACTAAAGTAAAATCCAACCTTTGTTCAAAGGCATACTATTCTATCAACGACTACTTAAATGATAAGAATAGTTGGTCGCTGTGATTGGCTCAAGACAATGTTTATGTTCTTTCTCCAGAATTAGCCTACCTACTGACAGGTTATATAAGCTTAGGTAAATTGTTCATTTTATTTGACTTTATATGTCAATTTATTTTAATTTTATTAATATTTTGTTGACATTAACTACTCATTAGAATGATTTTCATGAGTTGTATCGCAATATGTGGTTAGCTAGCGACCTCGACAAACTGATCATATTTTTTATTTTTTTTCCTGAAAAACTGGCAGCAAGTTCGTCATGCTCCCTTAGATGTCACTGCTTGCGGTAGCGTCGGGGGTCGGGTTGCCTCCTTCCCTCAAATATGGCGAGGGGGGTAATGGCTGATCTTTGCGTTAAGCTCGTGAACGGGTGCTGCTTGTGGTGACTGGTCGTCTTGCTGATCATGGTTTTGTTATTGTTATTAGTAATTAACTGTTTATTTATTTTACCTCGATGGTCCTAGTTTATCAATTATAACTCTAGTTACAGCTATATGTAAGCGGGCACGCCCTTTATGCCTGGAGGCTTTATTTTCTTTTTAGATATTCTTTACGTTTAGTTATTTTTATTTCTGCTTGAGTATAGATCTCGATGTTTTTGGTTGGTTTAATGGCGTGTGCTAGCTGTCATATGGCTGATAATTTATAATTTAATGTTTTGTGTTATGTAAATTATTTTGCATAAGTACTATTGTATAGAATCATTTTATTTTTCCTAATTGAACAGACAGCTATGCTGCTGGGGAGTTTGTTGCGCCACTTCTTCTTCCCAGCGAAAGCACTAGGAAGTGGTGAAGGGTGGGCGTTTTGTGGGACTGTCTTATGTAACTTTGACGTTCGAAAAGTGCTGATTCTCAGCCTAATTTGAATAAATGACTTTTGAATTTTGAATTTGAATTTTGAATTGCTTGCATTACATACTTGTTGTAGATTGTACAATCTTGAAAGATATTGACAGAGTAAACCTAACGCTTTAACATAGATTGATGGATAGCATTTCATATCAGATCGAACACAAAATAAAACAGATACATCACTTAGAAAGTTTACATGCTTAATATACATATTATTTTGCCTAAACTCATATTATAGTAGTTTTGAGAAAGTTTGTGGAACTAATTTCGCTATTAATTAAAGCTCCGTACATACATTTGATTACATATATCATTATCTGATGTTAATAATTATCTTCATGTATTAATAATTCTTACTTGTTTCAATACCCATAACATAACATTACGCTTATATTTTCATTGATATGTCAAAAGACTGACTGTGTCAAATATGATATTTTGTTTGATAAATTAGAAGGTATATGAATAAGAGGTATAGCACTAAAATTAATTGAGAATTATTTAAATAATAGAATGCATTCCACTTTTATTGAGATAAACAATGAAAGTACAAAAATGGTGGAGGTAGTGAAATCTAAATTTGAATCTGTAATACTAGGCGTACCGCAAGGCAGTATATTAGAGCCCCCAATAATCCTACTATATACACTCGAGAGCAATGAATCCGGGTCACTTAAAGAATGTTAACAATCTCGGAAACTAAAAATGATAGGTTAATGCAATAAATTGTATTTAATAGACAATGTAATACTCCTTAAATGAAAGTAAAAAAAATATGAGTCACCATACATTTTATTAACACAAAATTACATAAAGAAAAAAACTGCTGATCTCTCCTTAAAACAAAAATAGGAAACATGAAATTTTTGAACTTTATTACGATTTTCTTGAATTTTAATACTTCGTATTGCCTCCTCGTGCTTCCATTACTGCGTTTACGCGGTTTGGCATGCTGTACACCAAGTTCCTTATACGATTTTGGGGAATATTCTCCCATTCCTCTGTGAGAGCAATTTTGAGCTCACGAAGCGTGATTGGGGGAGGGTTTCGTTGTTTTACGCATCTGCCTAGCTCGTCTCAAGCATGCTCGATCGGGTTGATATCCGGGCTGCGCGCTGGCCACTCCATACGAGTAATGTTCATCTCTTGAAGGTAGTCATTCACAATCCTACCTGTATGAGGTCGGGCATTGTCATGCATAAATATAGCATCCTCACCTAAATTGACCATAAATGGACCAACGTGATCATTGAGGATTTCTTCCACATATCTTTCGCTAGTTAAAGAGCCGTTTTCTATGATCACCAGCTCTGTGCGACTTTCAGAAGAAATTCCGGCCCACACAAGTACAGACCCACCACCATAGGCTACTTTTTCTTCGATGCATGCTTGCTTGAATCTTTCCCCTGGTCTTCGATACACTCTGTGTCTTCCATCGTGCTTGTAGAGCATAAATTTTGATTCGTTGGAGAACATAACTTTTGACCAATCTTCAATACTCCAATTTACGTGGCTCTGGGCATATCTTAGTCTTGAAATACGATGCCCACGCTCCAGTTTAGGGCCGTTTGCAGGTCTAAGGGGTTTTAAGTTAGATTCAGCAAGCCGACGTCTTACTGTCCATGCACTTGGGTTACTTCCTCCGAGGCGTCGAAACTGATTTGTGAGTTCAGTTCCTGTAAGAAAGCGATTTCGAAGCATGGTGTTCACCAAGTATCGGTCTTCTCGTGCTGTGGTACACCTGGTTCTGCCCGTTCCTGGTCTGCGTAGGTTAGAACTAGTTTCTTCGTAACGTCGGAGAACTCTTTGTACTGTTGACAGCGACACACCGACAGTCCTGGCTGTATCGCGCTGACTCCAGCCGGTTTCCAGCATTGTAAGTATTCTGGTGCATTCTTCAGGCGTAAGCGACATAATTTCAGCTTGAATAATGAATATAGAGCACTATCAACATGGTTTATGTACCCACATAAATGACAGATTACAAACAAAAGCAAAACCAAATGCTGTAATTTCGTAGTTCCATCTTCGAAAGTGGCCCTTTTTCAAATTTGATTTTTTTATGATATAACTTTACAATAACTAAGAAGTTTTAATACCTTCATTTAAGGAGTATTACATTGTCTATTAAATACAATTTATTGCATTAACCTAGCATTTTTAGTTTCCGAGATTTTTAGGATTCTTTAAGTGACCCGGATTCATTGCTCTCGAGTGTATTAACGAGCTTCCAAACACAATTAATCACCGTTGCGTAATGTATGCTGATGATGCAACTGTGTTTATTCCAAATGAATATTCTAATAATTTTAATTATGAAAGTGAAATAAACAAAACGTTAACAACATTATCTGATTGGCTGCAGTCGATAAATTTAAAAGTTAACCTTTCAAAAATTAGTTCAATTTAGAAATTACAAAACACAACCTACAAGTAACTAATATAAGGATTGAAGAAGTTAAAGATACAAATTTCTTAGGAATTACAATAGATCAACATTTAAACTGGAAGGCACGTATTGAAAAGATTAAACAAAATATCCAGTGCTTGCTACGCATTGTCAATCCTGGCAGAAACTACAAATACCAGTGTTACTAGAAATGCCTATTTTTGTAATGTCTATCCACTGGGAAACTCGACAAACGTGCAGTCCATATTCATTCTCCAGAAAAAATGTCTTAGGACAATATAATTTTATCATGCATAGCACAGAATCGCTAAGAGAAGTTTTCAGAACGAAGGGTTTCCTAATACTGACTGGCATTTATATACTCGAATTATGTTTATTTGTTAAAAATAATATGCAATATTTAATTTCAAATCTGATTCAAAGAGAAACATTAGCAAGCAATATAAATATGACATTAATTCACCTGCTATTAATAATATGATTTACTATAAAAGTACCTATGTAACTGGTATTCGTGTATACAACCATTTACCGCCAGCTATACAAGGAATTAAATGGAAATATGTTTAAAACAAAATATTAAAAGCTGTTAATTGATACTGTATTTTATAATCTGCGTTAGTTTTTTGAGAAAAAATAATGTTCGTACCTATGTAATTTATTTGTAATTTGTTATTAATCTATTAATTTATTTGAAATTGATTTGCCTTGCCTATTGCATATCCGACATGGGTAGACTGTTGAGCCTAAACATTTTTACACACATTTTTGTTATGCAATACCATATTCTCCCAACGATTAGACAGAGACTTATTAGCACGCCAGTTATTCTAAGTCCCACAAAATAGACCAGATTGTATTTCCAGTACATATTATGAATTCATTGATTTATAATCCGCTCGGCGCCAGTCGATATGAAAGCGAAGTTTTTGGTCTGAAATAATTAATAACAGCACACTGCGCGCACAACTTGGCTTTTACCGAAATAACCTACAGTTTAATTTGTTTAGTCTTGCTGTTTTCGTCCACGTTACATGTGAAAAACATTTAATTTTCGCGATATTTAGTTTAATTTAAAAAAAAAAAAAAAAAACAAAATTATTAAAATCTTTTGTTGCATTCCACATTTACGCCTAAAAATGATTAAAAAACGGAAGATTTTTGTGGAACTTTCCAGAATAAATTCACACCTACTACATCTACGCCTGAAAATGATTAAAAATCGAAAATATTTTTTGTAACTCTTCATAATTAATTCACTCCTTGTTATCCTTCTTTCGCTTTGTCACTCTGTTGAATGCAAATATACAATCTGTATTATCATTTTATAATTAAAGTTTTTGGCGCGTAATAATGAATGGCAGTGCACTGTGTAGCCGCCCGTTATTGGACATTATCATTAACATTATTTATTTGCTTATTTACTTGTGCTTTCCAGTTGAGAGTGTTATTAATTCTATATCGTTTTACCAATAATGTTCTTTTTGTTACAGGTAAGCTATTTATAGAAAAATCATCAGTGTGGTATGAATAAAAAATTAAATACATTCTATTTAGTGACTGCCTCGTTGGTCTAGTGGTCGCAAGCGCGACTTCTGAGCATGAGGTCCTGAGTTCGATTCCCAAGTCGGGCAAAGTATTAATGGGTCCTTCCAACAGGAATTTATCAGTAGTAGCCCGGAATCTGGAATTGTGCCCGGTTGATGGCAATAGGCTCGCCCCCTACTACATTGTACTTAAAAAAACATAACTGGCGAAATGTGTGTGTACTACAGGTATACTTCTGCCCAAACCCTTCGGGGAAACAAGGCGTGATGTTATGTTATGTTGTGTCTATTTAGTGAGGTTTTATCATCTTTCGCTTTTGCAATATCAAAATGTAAGATGATAGGTATTTGAAATCCAATCCAATGTAACACGTGTCGAGTTGTCCTTTATTTTGTGAGGATTTAGAAGACACGTGCCAAATTCTTATGATAGAACTGTGACATAACAAAAACCAATTCTTTCTTGATTTGTATCAATTTTATTGTTTTGTTAATTATTATACGATAAGGCTTAGCTTAAAAAGGACAAACATCTTCAAAGGTTGTTTTAGGGTGTATACATACACATACATAAACTCACGCATATTTCCTTTGTTTGGCTGTGTCTGGCAAATAATCATGAACAGATAATAGCCAGGTGAGAATACGATATTCCTCCTAATGTACCGTCAACAAATCGTCCAAAGGGAATACCAAAACTCAAAGTCACGCTGCCTTATTTTCAAGCAACGTTCCCAAGCCCAGGTGCTATTAAATCTCAGCATATTACCTATCATAGACAAGAAACAAACCCCGTGACAATAAAACAAACGCCATTCTAGTACACGGTATTATATACTATACAAGGTGGATTTTGAGACGGGGCAGTAAGGGCAGCTACCTTAACCATTATAGCTACAGGAAAATGCTTTTAAGAAACTAGTAGGTTGGAGTCTCATTTCCTATAGAATGTATGAAAAGTTATTTACTATTTCTGACTTTTCTAGTACTCAAATCTCAGTTGCTCCAGTAGAGTGTTTTGGACAGGATCGATTGGGATCAAAAAAAGTTATTGTGAAAAATGCTTATTTTCTTGTTGATTGTAATTTTTTTTCAAAATCTGTGAATGCAGATAAAATATTCTCAAAAAGTTAAGGACAGTATCTTAAGATCATTTTCCTGTAGCTACAAGTGTTAAGGTAGCTGTCCTTACTGCCCCATCTCAAAAATCCACCCTGTATAGTAGTGTCGGTTGAGCAAACTGTGAGTTTATATCACTTGTGGACTATGCCTTATAGGGCTGCCAGTTAACATATTCATAAATTGAATTGATCGCGTTAATTATACGCGAAGAAGAAACAAAAATATATGCAGTGAAAATATTTACACGAGCTAGATAACACAACAAGATCAATCATATACTACTTATAGAGATTTTGAGAGAGAGATTTGAGATTACAAGAAGCAGAAAAAACAATCGGGTACAAATATTTTGTAAAACGATGAAGGTGATGAATAAGGAATGACATATAATTTCTTGTGATAGTAGCTCATTATGTCCAGATTTTTTTTAAAATACCATTTTCTCCGTAATATCTATACAGGGTGTTTGGCGCATGGACCGACACAATTTTTTCAGGGATTTGGGAGGTCATTAGCTAGGTTCTAGCTAAGTTCAAAATAGCTTTTAGTTTTTTTTATAATTAATTTAGAAGTTGTAAAATTTCATTCATTAAATACAAAAATTAACTTTGGAAGCTTGTAAGGAATTTTCTTGAAACCAGTTGTATAAAACAAAGATGTTTTTAGATTTAAAGGACTTTGGAGAATGCAACAAAATTAAAGGACACATTTTGGGAATTTTTTTCATTTATAAAAAATAATCATATGTAACCAACCGTGACATTTGGGACAAAGGGTGTATGGGTAGAACCTAGCTAATGACCTCCCAAATCCCTGAAAAAATTGTGTCGGTCCATGCGCCAAACACCCTGTATATTATATTATAAATTAAAGTTTTTCTGACTGTCTGTGGGACTGCATTGTTCTTTTAAACTAGCCAAAGGATTTTGATGTGGTTTTTACCATAATTTACAGAATTTATTCCGGTTAATGTGAATAGTGTGAACAATAGGTATATATTATTATAATAAATAAATATCGACATTTTGCCAAGTTGTGAAAATCGTACAAAGCAGAAGCGCTAGTAAATACATAAATTTTTACTTACATAAATGTACGCCGGAATTTTTTGGCAAAGTTTGGCAGCCCTAGCGTTCTTAAACGTTCTCAGTTCTATGAAAGGGACGCATAGTTATATGTGAGGAAAGGAGGGAGGTGGTCGTGCGCTATTGTCTTTCGAGTGCGAGCCTTTGGGAAATTACCGTGAAATGCAATTTACGACTAGTTATTAATATTAACGTCAAATATTATACGATGTGGTAAAATATTACAAGTTTTTAACGAAAAGATTCATTAATTTGATTATTGCTTCTTAGAAGAACTGTTAATATACTTGTCTAAAAAATGCCTTTTTGTCGTAATACGGATAAAATAAGATTTTCATTTATAACCAGATTGCAAAGTGGCCAAGCATTTAGTTGCATATTTTCATTTTAATATAACGTTAATTCAATTTTTGCAATATGCCTTGTATAGGTGTAATATTTGATTTACACACACGTATTTTCATGATTTAAAAACTAACAGACTTAAAATAATAATAATAATATGTACAAATAAATAAAAAGAAGGAGATAATCATATAGCATCAAACAATTCTTCCGCATCGCTGTCAACAGGAAAAGTGCCCAAAAGTCTGGCTGCATTGCCACGTTGTTAGATGCTGTTACATGTTGTTACATACCTTCTTTGGCCAAAGAATAGGCCAGCCCTCTGGTCACTTGAATAGTCGACCAGCCGCTTGGCGATGTCTTGAAAATCTAAGTGGGCTCTCGGACCCCTTGGCTCTAGTGTTTCAACCCCAAACGGCTCAAACATATAAGTCCCAATAAGATTGGAGTAATTGCGTCGTTTGAGGTTTTCCGCACCTGCAGCAGCAGCCCCAGCACAGCCCGCCGTGCTAGGAAAATGGGATGGTGCAAGGGTGTCGACACACGTTGCATCACACACCAAAGGCCTACCTACCTTCCAAGGCATTATGGTCATTCCGTCTGGTCTCTTCCCATCGTCGCGTGCCAAGCCAACGGTGTTCTAAAACAGCTGGCACTGCGGCGGTGACTAGAGCATGACGCATGATGTCATTGGTGCTGGCGTGCCGTGCTATCAGGCCTGCGCTCTTACTGCAGGATAGGCCATGGTGTCAACCGAGACAGTCAACACCTTCACCGCATTGGCAGCGATGCAAAGCCACACAAGGAGCGCCCAGACGCAGACTGGTAGCGAGCCGGAAGGTTGTATCACCCGGCATAGTGCATATGTTGGGTAACGGCAGCGCTTGAACCCAGAGGCCCGACTCCTTCTCACCCACAGCCAGCAGGCGGGCACGCTCAGCAGTATTGGTGGACTTATTAATAAGATTATTCCGTACCAACCTGCCGAGTGGCTCATCCCTCTGCCTCTGGGTAGATGGGTGCACGGGCCGATCTGTATTCGGTCGAGCACGACACTTCAGAGTCAACCAGGCAGGGGGCAGTGCTGTTTCAGCCTGTGAGCAATGTCCACATCGAACGATGTGGCAGGTTGACTGTCACAGGTCCCGGCGTCACTACAGCTGGCATTGAACATATTTAAATATAAAAATACTTAAATAAACGTAAAAAATGTAATAAGTTAAATGGAACAAATCAAAATGTCGAACAAACCAAGTGCAGTACTTGGTATTTGGCGAAAACTAATAACAGTTACAACACATCGCTAACAAAGTGTTTTTGTGGTCACCAGAACTATAACATCGATTATAAATTCGGGTTGATATAGTCACTGGACAGAGTTCTTGGTAGTCAGCAACGATAGGCTATTTATTACCAGTAACTTTGTGTATTTAAATTAATAACAAGAAGTCTTAGAGATGTTTTTCATTTGACAATCAGATTGTGATGGCACTTAACAACAACTAAATAAATAAACAATCTTAAAAAGTGCCATATCAATAAATAAATATATCAATAAATAAAAAGTGCCATATCAATAAATAAATAAACTCAATTTTTATATTCGGATTTTTAGTTATTTGACTCAAGCGTGACTGTGGGAATATATTGCGTCGTCTATTGTAATTTTTCCGAATTTTAGTTAATTATTTGATGTTAGGTTTTTTTTTATACATATTTTTTTTACTGTTGTACCTATTTGTAATTTTTGTGTCGTAGTATTTTTTTGTGATTAAGTGTAACATTAAATTAAGTTTTTCACACCAGTTAACTGGAAGAATACATTATTATGACAGAAAACGATGTAATATTTTTTAACTTATTGTACTCGTGTTCTTGCAAATAAATAATATTCTATTCTATGACAGCAACACAATGCAAAAAAAGTACAATATTGAGATTCAAAACTGCTCGAGTCGCGTCTGACATCATCAATCAATACACATTGATAACAATCTTCCCAAACATTCCTAAACTTGAACAATGCTTGCTTGAGGTAGCGTACATTAGGTAGGTACTTGTAAGGTACGGAAGTAAACTGAAAATAAACTCCGCAAGTAACGCTGCGCCTCTAATGACTTTCTGATGGCGCTTGTCAACACAAGCGATATTTGTGCGGTGTTCCTTACGCTCAATGACGTCATATGTTTATATTTGTTTATAGGCTTGTTGTTTATTTTGTTTAAGAAATTATGTATTGATCTTGCAAGCTACAATGTTTTTTCAAAAATATATTAATCTTATTTCACTACAAGCATTTAAATAAATAACAACATTTTCAGTTTTCTCCAATACTAAGGTTTAAACACTTTTTGTATTTCCCATCTTTAAAATTCATCTTGTAAGCACTAGTTGAATTCATTGTTAAAAAAATTCCTTGATATCTCATATAAACACAGTTTGGCACAAGAGTAAAAGACAAAACCACATTAATTTTAACAATGCATCACAGTTTTTGTTCGGACAAACTGCGAGTCATCAATAACCCCGCACATAGCCGTCAATGGACAGCTAAGCCCGCCCAATCAATTGACTCACAGAATCCAATTAATATTTTATCTATATTAATTGTTTGCTGTCTAGGCAGCGTTTAATGGAAAATAAAATGAAACGACTGGTACGTATACGTTACGTAGTTTGCGTTTATTTAAACATAAAGCGCACGTTCTTTCTCTAATAGTTTGACACGTCGTCTGACCTTACTCCTCTAGATTTTTATGTTTGAGATCACATGAAAAGTGAGGTAACTGGTGTCAAAGTTCAAGTACGTAGATGATTTTTGAAAATGTTTAATAAGCTCTTCCTATAATTTTTAAATGTTGGTAGTTTTAGAAAATTTGTTTACTTCAAAATGCTTATTAAAGTATTAGGTACTCATGAATATCAATGAAGGCCATTCAATTTGAGAGATTAGAGAAAAGTGATATTTAGTGAAGAATTCTGGGAAATTTTCAATAATACATAATTATTGGGTTTTCTCGAATCACATGATTTTCGCCTAGGCTTTATAGGGTGCTTAATTGTTGCAAATGGGTCACACTATCACGTCCTAGAAGGAATAATTCAAGTTACGAGTCACTCTTTATATGTCAGAGTAAGATGGATATAGCCGTCTTATAGTTATATCCTAGAGATATAGCTATATACCGTAATATATTATGCTATCACATATATGAAAGCGATTTATTACTATCTTACTAGGAATATAACAATGAAACGAGCATGATCTAGTAATACACATAATGGTGCCGATTCTCTTGTACACCGAACTAAACTAACTAAACGATCACTAAAATTCCTTGCTTTTGGCTATGAGAATCTTATAGCTATTCTGTAGTAAAAAGACTCAACATTTTAAAAATATTTTGACACAACTAAATCGAATTTGACAATCGCGACTCCACGTGGTACATAATTATTTGCCCTACCCCTTGAACTTTTTTAGAGCCGAAGGCGCGCAGTAGGGACAGCCTCGACGTGTTATATATGGAATTTTTCACTTTTTGTATGGAAAAAAAAAGTTACCTATGTGTTGAGTATTAGGGGTATAAGGGTTTTATAAAGGGGGTTGAAATTTTCATTATTTTTGCGATAGGTCACCATTTTCGAGATATAAGCAAAAGAAAAGAAAACAATCCAATACAGTACTGTTTTTGCACCCGAACTCGAGATGTTCGTGTGAATTTTAGTTCATGACAATTAATATTACTCCACACCATTTTTAATCGCGATTAAGTCAGAGTCAGATTTATTAAGACAATTAAATACCCTTTTTAGGGAATTATCCTTCTCAGCATCATCTGCTAAGAGCCATCCTTTCAAGGGATCGCCCTTCTAAAGTCACTTTAAATACCAAAAGAAGATAATTTCGATATATATTCCTTTCACAAATCCCTTTTTTAATCCCTTTTCATCCCCATGAAGATAGATGCAAATATCAACGTAATGTCTAAGATTTCGCAATGAAGTACTAGGATCACATAGCATCAAGCAAGTGACTCAGATTACCTCAACGCTCGGTTCAGAACTCCTTGCGTCGAGTTAAGTCCTGTGCTTAGCAATATGAGGATCAAGACGTTTCTAAGTAAAGCAAGCTGCTTGGTATCGCAAGTACGAGTAATATTACAGTTCATTATGTTTGGAATGCGTCATGATTAGAAGTTTTCTTGATTTAATATTTTGGAGGAGGATGATGGTTCGAGGTAGGCTTAGAATGTCAGTGGATTCTACTAAGATGATTATTAAAAATACAAGGAAATCTGTTGTTTAAGGTCCTTATGTAAACGTAAGTACTGTATAGGAATAAGGGGTCTACGCGACTGCTACGGCGTAGCACCTCGGCTACAATATCGTAGCTGTCGTAGTATATCGTCAAATAAATGTGTAAACGGATATGATTGGTTGAATGATTTATCAACAACCAATCGCATACGCACTTGATAATTTGTTACATTAATTATTTTTCTTAAATATTTTCTTTCGAGAAACTGGCACTTAGCTTGACTTATCATAAAATTCAGACATAAATTCTCAAATTTACAACAGGTGGTTTTTTCTGTAGCTCTTTTCTCACTCATCACTCAGTATTTCAACAGTTTGTGATCTTAAATAATATCTCAAAGTGGCCACTTCAGCCGAGGTTTACTGATAACGTGGTGCAAGACATAACCAACGCTCGGAAAACTATCTGGAACATGTGAAAATATATTTAAATTTTAAAAACCCCCGATACAAACATTTCCTCATTTCTCTTTCCCAATCCATCACCAGAGCCTGTTCGTCATATATCTATAACCGAGAGTACTTGCACGAACCTGACGCGCATGAACTGTTCGGGGGACAGAATAACACAGCTTACTCGTTACATCAATAACATCAAAATGATTGTGAACAATATCATGAAGCACGTTGGCCTCCAGGTATTTGCGCGGGTTCTCCAAGCTGATGAGCTTGTGCTTATCAAGAAGTTGGGAATATGACAGGTGTCTTAGTCCCATGTGTTCTGTAGTACTTAGCACGGAGGTACTTGCGCTGGACCCTTCTTGACATTTACAATACAGTTAACATACTGGATCTTCGTTCTGTGTAAATATGTTACTTAAAGGTGTTGTCTAATGGTGTTCAAGGTGTTCGTGACAGAACTCATGCATATTATTAGACTTTAGATTAATTTAAATTGGATTAATAAATTAGATTGAAAAATACATGGATTACTTAAATAAAATTTAAATTTAAAATTAATATGGATTTTAATAATTTGATTACATATCAATCTGCCTAGCCTTTTCCCAACTATATTGGGGTCGGATTCCAGTCTAACCGGATGCAGCTGAATACCAGTATTTTACATGAAGCGACTGCCTATCTGACCTCCACACTCCAGTAACTGGGTAATACGATACCCCTTGGCTTTCATTATGACTGGTTGTCAGATTTTCGGGCTTCTGACGACCCGTAACGACTGTCAAAGATCCACGAATGACAGCCGAGACCAACGGCTTAACGTGCTTTCCGAGGCACGGAGGAGTCTCGGTATGTAAAGATGGTCACCCATCCACAGACCAACCCCGGCAAGCGTAACTTAACCTGATGGATCGACCCATGCGGCAGTTATTACTCAGCCACGAGCTCCTTAATAATTTGATTACATGTTATTTATTAATACATTTGATTTCATTTATTATATACTTGTGATCATTTTGATAAATATAATTTCTTACATACACTGAGACACTGGTTACTGTGCTTTTTATCCGACTGCGGCGAATCCGTAAAAGGAGGGTTATATGTTTGACCTATATATATATTCAGTAAAGATTGTAAAGTGGATGGGCACGTTAAGAGTCGTATTGCTGTGCGCGGTACAGTCCGTTCACCTGTATGTGTTAACAGAACGGTAAACACACCACAGAGATAGCAGTTTTGCACTTCACACACTGGCGTATCGCGTCGTACTACACAAAACAAAAATATATTTCCGTCGCTTTTGCTAGTTACGGAAAAACACACGAAACGAAATTATAAGTGTTGATAGGTCTAAGGCGTTGGACTGAGATGCAGCTGGCTTAAGTTCTGATGAGTATTTGTGTAAATTACATCCACTTTTACGCAACGCAAAAGTATTTGATCTTGCTTCAATATTTATATTTGAATGCATTTTGAAAATAATAACCACAACACAGCTAATAGATTTAAATACTCGTCACCAACAATAACCACGAACCAACAACGTTCTATTAGGTGAATACTATCTCTATTAGGTGAATACGAACTCGAACACCATCTGTCACACCTCACAGAAATCGAAATAATTTACTTATTTGTTTGTGGTCTACCTACTAAACTTTATTATTTATGTGAACAAGACGAATGAAACAAAAAACGAATGATTATCGAACTTCTACTAGTCAATATTATAAATAAACAAGAACTATAAATAATCATTGTTAAAATAAAATACAATCAAACCGCAGGTGAGATTTGAACGCTCGGCTCGCCATAATCACACTTATCAAAGCTCGTTAACCACTGAGCTAGCATGCCATACACTTTGTTGGTAGAAATTATGAACTTGTACGCATAGTGCGTTGCAGACAAAGTGCGTGTGTGTGCGTGTCTATAGTATTGTAACAACTTATAGAAGACGGTCGTAAGTCAAACCGAAGCGTCAGTTTATTTTCGTATTGTTTGACGTTTTTTTTAATTTTGACGTTCGAAAAGTGCTGATTTCTCAGCCTAGTTTGAAAAAATGACCTTTGAATTTTAATTTGAATATTGCTTTTTGGGATTGCTAATGGACTTATGAACGCTACTGTATGTGTGTGTATGTCCGTCTCTATGTTCCCTCGGAGGTAACTACTAAACGGCTGAACCGATTTTGATGAATGATATGTCGTTAGATTCGTCTTAATTACGCTCTAGTGTCACTGGTTATATTAAAATTATAAAAATCAAAATTACGGATTTTCGTTATTCGTTTGTCCGTTTGCGATACCAAGTTCTGTTGATGATAATGCTTGTTTTTCTCTTTTCAGTTATGTATGTATGGCTTAATAGACAGTCTTTTAAGTGGTATACACAGTTTGACGTCAAGTATCCGCACAGATTTAGAAATATCTGAATAGCTCCCGGTCCTAACTGCCCGCACTCGCTCAACTGGCCGGTGGCATCGGTTTCGGTTTCACTTACCGCTCAGATAAGATCTGCTATAATTTAATCAAAACTTGCCGGTTGCCGGGGAAGCGTAATTGATTTAGTGTTATTTTAACTCGACATTATTATAAATTGGGATCGGGCAACTTTGCCGGTTTCGCACTGATTATTATTGTAATTAACGGTTGTTGTTGCAGGTCGGGGTTTATATTAGTGTATATGGCTCTAGTTGGCGCGGCAATATAATTTATGGTTTGGACTATACTGGGTGTCGTGATTTCCCAGTGGATACGGCCTCGCCTCTCATACACGAGGTTGAGGGTTCAAATCCGGGACAAAGTACCGATGATACTTTTTCAATTCTTATGTACTTTATTATTTTATCTTGGACATCGTGAGGAAACTGATGAGAAGAGGCTTTCGCTAGCTGGTATTATTTTGATTTGTTAACTATACGTACGTGATACGACTGCCAGCAAATTTTGTGGGTGGAATAGTTGATACTTCAATGGTCCAACCATTTAACATTTCTTGCTACTGGCAATCTATCAGTTTATCGAAATATAAAGGATCTTATGTTTCTTTTGTGGTGAAGTATGCAAGAGTCTAAGAAAGTGCGATATAAAATAGAAGTTTTAGGTCACACTCTCATAAACTCTCACAAAACTGAATCAACGGGAACGAATGAATTTAACTGATATAAGACGACATTCAATTGCTTACAATCAACTTCACTCTTTAAGGCAAGTATTTCTTCTCATACAAATCAAATCAAATCAAAAGTCATTTATTCAAATTAGGCTGAGAATCAGCACTTTTCGAACGTCAAAATTACATAAGACAGTCCCCCAAAACGCCCACCCTTCACCACTTCCTAGTGCTTTTGCTGGGAAGAAGAAGTGGCGCAACAAACTCCCCAGCAGCACAGCTGTCTGTTCAGTTAGGAAAAAAAAAATGATTCTATACAATAATTTATAAGAAAATTTACATTACGCAAAATAAAATTTAAATTATAAATTAATAGCCATATGACAGCTAGCACACGCCAATATACCAACCAAAAACATCGAGAACTATACTCAAGCAGAAATAAAAATAACTAAACGTAAACAATATCTAAAAAAAAAAAAAAAAAAAAAAAAGCCTCCAGGCATAAAGGGCGTGCCCGCTTACATAGAGCTGTAACTAGAAGTTATAATTGATAAACTAGGACCATCGAGGTAAAATAAATAATTGTCGAGGTCGCTAGCTAACCACATATTGTAATACAACTCATAAAAAAAAAACATTGTAATGAGTAGATTATGTCAACAATAAATAAAAATAAAATAAATGTACATAAAAAGTAAAATTATAGACTTTTATATAAACTCATAAAACCTGTCAGTAGGTAAACTAATTCTGGAGAAAGAACATTTAAACATTGTCTTGAGTTAATCACAGCGACCAACTATTCTTATCATTTAAGTAGTCGTTGATAGAATAGTATGCCTTTGAACAAAGGTTGGACTTTACTTTAGTTTTAAACGCATTAAAAGGCAAATCTAGCAAACAAGAGGGTAGCTTGTTATAAAAGGTTATACCAAGCCCAACAAATGAGTTATGAACCTTATGAAGCCGGTGAAAGGGAGCACGTAGTTTATCCTTACTTCTAGTGTTAACATTGTGAATATCACTGTTTTTAGTGTATAAGTGTATATTCTGCCTAATATATAAGATGTTGGCGAAGATGTATTGTGATGCCACTGTGAGGATACCGATATCTTTGAAAAAATCTCTCAGAGAAACTCTGGCACCTAGCTGGTAAATTGCTCGAATAGCTCGTTTTTGGAGGACAAATATATTTTGAATATCTGCTGCTTTGCCCCAAAGCAGAATACCGTAGGACACAGAAGAACGTACAGAGAAGGAAAGGGCAATCGTCACTACGTTTTCACGCAATAGAACAGTACCCAATACTCGGTACCACTTGCCACGGTACAGTCATCCATTAGAAAGCCATCACTATAAAATATTGGTCCATTCAGTAATAAAGGACCATTTCACCTTTAGTTTCTGTTTATTCGCTGTAAAAGGGTTTTACTATTCAATTTACAGTTCTATAGGTTTTAGACGAAGTATTTCAATTCAATTGAGTATCTTGAGTAATTGACTCTTTTAGTTTCAATTAAAAGTGGAGTGATATTGCTCGAATGGAAAAGTCATTTTAGAGTTAAGTTACAGTAGTTTTATGTTCTCTTATTTCTTCTGCAGCTGGAAAAATGTCAAAGGTTTCACAAAATAATATTTTTTTTAGTGAAGGTAAATTAAACGTATAAAAATACTGTCAAACTTATCCACTACCAAATTGAAATCCATACTTATAATATTACAAATGCGAAAGTAAGTATGTATTTCGGCCTTTCGCCTAAACCACGCAACCAATCGCTAGTACAGCTGAGGCTCAGGAAAATTAACGTGTTAAGTTAAGAGACAGATACATCGATAGCCTGGGACTTGGGGAAGGACATAGGCTTACTATTCGCACAAAACCAAAAGAGAATTCAATTGAAACACAGTACTTTTATAACCCTTTGAAAATACCCGCTCGACATTAAATAGAGGTACCTACGCTAGCTACTCGTACCAACCTACTAGGCAAACCACTTTAAACCGAAAACCCAATAAAACATGTGGTGCACGTCCCCTTAGTCATAGCAGGTAAGTAAATAGATTTTAAAATTTTCACCCGTTGGTATCTGTCTATTTCGGTCATGTGTCAGCCCTGTGCTAAAATATTAACGACGCGGGGTCAGGGTTGCCACTTTAAAAATTGTGGCGATTGATTGTTTACAGAAATTGGGCCGGGATTTTTTTATTTTTGATGTAGCTTTAGAAGAGTTATTATATATGCTGTAGTTCATACTACCAACTAGTATGAACTACAGCATAAATAATAACTCTTCATAAATCTATTTGCCTTGGATTTTGAGGTTATTATGACGATTAATGGCTGTATTTTTTCCATAACCTAATTTCTGATAAACATAACTAGTTAGTTATTGATACTTAGAAATTGATTTAATTCAATTTATTAATATGAAAGCAAACTCGGTCTTTAATTAATAAATTTGAATTTGTGTTTTTTAAATGACATGAAAAAGTTAAAAAGTTAATTCAAAAAGTCAAACTCAACTCAAACTCAAAGCATTTATTTCAATTAAACCATTTACAGGCCCTTTTGAACTGTCAAGGGGTCGGTCAGTTAAAAATATGAAGCTAGTTGCCCATTCCAAGGCGTAGTAGGTACCTATGGAGAAGAACGAGCAAGAAACTCCACGGACACTCTTTTAAATCAAAAATTTGATACAAAATATTGGTTACATCATTTATTTTGAAATGATGCATGTGAGAACAATGTAGAAAGACGTGCACGTTCGCGCCCGTAATAAAAAGAAAAAAAAAACATTCAAAAACTTAAAATAAATTAAAATAAGCCATGGCAGCTAAGAGATGACCAGTCCCAAGTGACGGCGCCCGTTCACGAACATGACGCATGGATCAGCACCATTCAGCTCTACCATTTTGATGGGAGCTAAATGATCCAACACATGCGCCACCATCAGCGAGACATTTAAGTGAGCATGACATACTCACACACAAATGTAAAGTTAACGGGAAAATAGATCTTAAGGCTGGCAACATTTCCAAATTAAATGGCAATGCTGATTCTTTGTACGTAATAAGTCGATAAGTGAAGTGAACTGAAGTGAAGGTAATGATTAAATTAAAATGCAGTGTCTTTTCGCACATTTTTTCTTCATTCATTAAACCGTCAGCTGTTGTGTCAACCCTGAGTTAAAATATTAACGAGGTGACGTCAGGGCTGCCCCTATTTATAGTAGCGATCGATTGAGGAGTGATGAGTCGACTGCGTCGCATGAATATGTACCTTACACACGGGTACACCATGGGAGGATGTGTGTGTGTGTGCGAAACTTTACGAAAGGGTGACACACCGAGTGACGAGGGGTAGTGTTTTGATAAATAAAAACATAACTATGTAACAATAATATCTCGAATCTATTTGATGAAGGACTGACTATTAGCAATAGTTTGACGTTTTGTGACGTAGGTGTTCTGAATTATTGAGTAGAGGGGTTTGACCTTGTATTTGGCATTATATGAGCTAGATGACAATGACTTCTTTCATTGATTTCCAAAGCTATTTTTGTGGGCAGCTGGCATCCAAGTGAATCCACGACTTTTCTCTTTCGATTTTTTTGTACATTTAAATAAAAAAAACAAACTCATTTCAGTTCAGACCCATCACTTCCCTGGCATGGCGGGTCCTTGAGGTGACATTCACACCGGTACCGTAGTCACCAGTGAGTGTAGCGCTATTTAAAGTTCACATTCTTACTCACGTGAGCACACTATGCGAAGTAAACTTTTAAAGTAAACCATCAACGATTCTCTCATCGACACCGTTCGTATTTTAAAGTTATATACTTTAGAGAATATCTCGCTATGTAGAAGGATTTTAGAATTCGCCAATATAAATAAAAGTGCCTAAATGATCACTATGATCTATTATATTGGTTAAATTAACCACAACACTTGTGAAACCTCATTTAAAACTCACAATAACGTTATATTAAATTACGTTTACTTATTGGAAGTTTGTGGTTTGTTAAATATTTCTGTCAGTAAAGCTTCGGTAGCAATATTAATTTAATAGAGTCAGCAATTAACAGTTTCCACGTATATTTATCAATTAATTTGATCACATAAAGTATGTAATCAAATGAATTGATAATTATGATTAATAAAATAACTTTCTGTTGCATGTTAATATTAAACATGTTTTTCTTTGAACTCTGGGATTTATCTATCGACCCATGTGTATCATTTTCTTTTTGTAGATTTCCTTAATCCCATCCAAAATATTTCATGAACAAAACAAAATCTTGTAAATGGCATTGTAAGCACTACAATAGCGCTCACCTTTTAAAACATTAGACTTTAAGTTTTCTGAAAAATAAATAAGTAAGTCGTTATATCGAATTTAAAAGAAATAAAAAGGCATCACACATTAAAATAATTTCATATTAAGAGCTGCAGCTAAGTAAGGAATGGCACGTATGATTAAAAGACATTTTACTTTTAACCATACATACCATATTATTATGTTAGCTGTTTTAAAATGTGTTTTATGTAGAAGACCAACAAGACAACCAAGTAAGTTCGTTATTACTTTCTTTATTCAGATCACATATCCCTTTAATAAGATTCCCAAAGCTAATCTAATTTACTTTTTGTTTCACTCGCAAAGTCCCCGATATTAGTAAACTAGCGAACAAAAACAAAAGCAACGCGAAAGTCTGTCTCCTTTGTTTGTTGTTAGGTAATCACTTGAGAACTTAGGTAATCTGAGTTGAGGCAATATGTAAGTTACCAGGGCGTCTGATTTGATGACTGACTTGCTCTTATTGTAAGATAACCCGGTCACTTATTATCCTCTGTAGTAGCGCAGCTGCTTGTGAACGAATACGTCTGGAAACGTTCAACACATTGCACCCGTCAAGGCTTGCCCGGATTCCATATAATTATTTAGAAGAATATGGGGTGAGTAGCTCTACGACATTTACCAATTAGAATCACACATATAGCTGTACAAGGATCTATTGTCGCGTGGCCGAATCTAACGCCGCCATCTTGTTTGTTCAATACATTTCACAAAACAATCATACAAATGTTTACCAACAGCGCCGGCGTCGATGTCAAGCGTCAAACAACCTTGAAGCAGTGTAGGTATGAAGTGAAGCGTGCATAGACAAAGGTTACTCTTTATAATCAAGTAGGTAGACCATCAAAGTGTCAACTACATCGGTCACTTCCTCAGAAAAAAATGGTATAAAACCTGTTTTAACACAATTACAAATGTGTTCTCCTAGTTTGCTTGAAAAGTCCTTAGTAATGCATAATGTTGCCCTTTCATTTCATATGTCACACGGTATAGTTAGAAAAACTATAGTTTGAAAACTATGTTTGGGTCACAGAAATACATATGTGTACCAAATTTCAACTTAATCGGTCCATTAGATTCGGAGCAAATAGGCTGTGACAGACGGACAGACAGACAGACACACGAGTGATCCTGTAAGGGTTCCATTTTTCCTATTAAGGTACGGAACCCTAAAAAGTTATTTACTTCATTGAAAAAGTTCAAATCGGCTAGGAAACATTTCTTACTCGATATTAGAACAGAAATAGTAGAACTAGCTACGTTTGGTAATTGCACAAACTTTTATTAGTAAAGTTTGTTAGCTGGCAAATATACTCGTAATTATGCAGGTACATAAATCTCTGGATTGTGGTCCGTTGCTCTAATGAGGCAATTTTTTCCATAATTATAATTTCACCTGAGCAGCTTCTGCCTAAAAAATAAAGTAAGATACTTAATAATTATTCTGCTTTTGATATAGGATGAGTTTAACAGAATGTATCTGTTTCTATAACATAACATCCCGCCTGTATAAGTACTGCCCAAAAGGTAAGGCAGAGGTGTACCTATAGTACACCCACATTTCGCCAGTTATGTTTAAGCCCCATTTAATAGGGGGCGAGCTTAATGTCATCAACTAGGAACATCTCGAGACTCCGGGCTGCTACTAAGAAATTTCAGATGGTACAACCCAATAACACTTTAGCTGACTTGGGAATCGAACCTCGTGCTCAGCAGTAGTGCTTGCGACCACTAGATCAACGAGTAAGTTTAATCAAATCTCGAAACATACAAATATATATTTGAAACAGAGATGTGCGTCAATTCAGTCGTCATTCTAATGTTTAGTAACCCGCATCGATATGACACAGCTACAATCACAAGACGGTTTACGAACAAGACAGAACACGCCATCTAATAACGAGGGCTTCTCATGAATCAAACAAAACTTCACCCTTTGTAGCTCGAAGGTAACTTGACAACGTAACGCGTGTCTCATCTACGAGTTGGACACTTATTTCTAAAGCTTGACACACAATACTCCCGAAAGTGACATATTATGTGGCCACCGCCTCTTTGGGGTTCTGTAGCAAATAATGTAGCGGTAATGGCAAAAATGTAATTCTTATAAATTTATTTTCTTCATGTCCGTCTGACCGTCCGCTCGTCCATGCGGATGCCACACAGCCATGTTACTGGGAGTCTATTTGCACTATATCTATGAAAAAAAATGTGTTAGCGCTGCCCATGCAATAGCCAAGGCATGTTATAAAATAAAGCAATGCATAATATATTTTATGCGTGTGATGTGGGGTATTGTTGGATCCCATCATTTAAAAAATATGATGCTTCTATTTGATTTTTTATGTGAGCCAAGTAAAATAAAAATTTATTTTTATTTATTTATTTTTATTTATATATACTTTATTGTACACCACAAAAACACATAACAAAAAAAAAACAAAATTAACACTACAAAATATACAATAGGCGGCCTTTGAGGTTGATAAAAATTGTGCATGCGTAAAAATCCGGCCAAGTTCGTGTCGGACCACGCACAATAAAGGGATCCGTAGTTAGGATGATTTTATCGTAAAACAAACTTGACTCTATTGTGGAAAAACATATTTTACCTTATATTGATATACGTCACGGTCAATTATCCAACTGCAAATGAAAGTTTAAATCGATTAAAAAATTATAAAACAAAAAAGAAACGATTTTCGAACTTTTTCCTTTACCTGTGCTAGACCTTGCTTCCTGCCAAATTTCATGATTCTAGGTCAACAGGAAGAACCCTCTAGGTTTCGATTTATTTGCGAGTATCAAGATATGTCGCTTAAATGGCCGTATTTTTTTTTATTGCGTTGAATTAGAAGCTTGTTTTTTTTCACGCGTTCCAGAGAAAAAGGGTCTTGACATACTGACAGACAGGCAGACGGACAACGAAGTGATCCTATATGGGTTCCGTTTTTTCCCTTTTGAGGTACGGAACCCTCAAAATATTCCAACTGCGACACGTACTTGGCCTATTTTTTATGCTTAGTATTCGCAGAAATCTTTTGAAGATTGATAAAATTAAGAAAAGAAATGATCTTTTCTTTTTCTCTATCATATTAGAAGATCAAACGTAAAAAGATTGCGTATTGTTACGACTGGGCTAACGTTGTTCTTTTTTCAAAGTATACGTTAATTCGCGAATGAGAGCGATATTTTGTATCTGAGATAATATTATTAATTCTTTTGAGAACATTTTATTGTCGTACATAATCTTTTGGCTCGATTCGTGCGAAAGGCTTTCTATACCTTGGGCGTTTTAATTTTCACACATTTAAAATATTTCTACGGATAACAAAACTCAAAAACTCAAATCATTTATTTCAAATAAACCAATTACAGGTACTTTTAAATTATCAAGGGGTCAGTCAGTCAGAAAGATCCCATTCCAACGCGTAGTAGGTTCTTCTGGAGAAGAACGGGCAAGAAACTAAACGGACACTCTTTTAAATCAGAATATTGTTACAAAATATTGGTTACATCATTCATGTTGAAATCATAGATGTGAGAACAATGTAGAAAGACGTGCACGTTAAAAGCGTCCGTTATAAAAATAACAAAAACAATTCAAAAATTTAATTACAGTCCTATGTACAGTCTCTATTCTTTTGAACCTGTAGTACGAATGAAATCATTGCACGGGACTAGGAAAGGCAATAATGTATTGTATTAAATACAGACGGTCTATACCGTCTGTAATTAATACAATACATTATTACATACAGTCTTTTATTTTCAGATTTGGATATAATTACTTTATTTGCCATAACTTGAGTTGATTGTGATTGTCAAATTCAAATTATTTATTGCATTCATGTGTACATTTAGTTGTTGCAATATAAGTAAGTTCCAACATGAAACCCGGTTAGGGCACGGAAACATTATAATAATAATAATTTTAACATAATAATATTGATGTCTTCGTTTTTATTACAAATTACCAACGAAAAGAGTTAAATTTATTTAGCTTCACACCCATAATGACTACTTTCGATTCCTAAGTAAACTCAACCGTAACAGATAACAAATAAATATTTATTTTCATAACATTCAAACCTGTACGATGAGATGAGCAGTTAAACAGTAAAACGAAACCGTTATTACTGAACTTTTCTCGCGAGGCTTTCAAGTTGTGTGCTGTTAATTCAGAGCTTTTACCTCCCCTCCCCTATCCCTTACCCCGTCAGTCTCTCCTCTCCACTTGCAAGTACAAGTGGAGCCGGTATACACTGTTGTAGGTTTAGTGGCAAGCTAGGTGGCGTGCATAGTAACGACAGTTTGTATATAAATGACAGGAGGTATTTATGATAAACAGAAAGTGCACACCAGAAACAACTTACCCCGTCGGCTTACACCCTCCAGAGCCTCTCCTCGAGTCCTGAGAACAACTGGACTAGCACTTTGTTTCTCCACTGGTGAATATTCACCAGGCCTGTCCAGTATAGAGACAAACTGTCCACACTCAATTATTAGATAGAGCTCTAAATGAGACATATGTGGTGTCTCTCCAAAGAATGACCCACCTCCATCTTGCACCGCAAGCCCTGCCACGTACGTACGTATGATTGAGACTAAAAATCGACTCCAACAACTTTAAGGTAAAGGCTTGGATAAAGATGAGCGTATTCCATGATGACGACAACGAAGCCACTTTCTGTAACACATTTATCGTAAAGGAAATATACCTATATTACGTGAAATGCGGGCAACATTTGTAATTCCACAATTACATAATGTACGCCACCCTCATCTGATTCAGTCAAGCGTTAGCCATGACGTTGCTGTACAAGTACATACCACGTTTATATAATTACAAGTCTGTCTCTAGATAGATACATATATTTGTATGGTAATATCTCTTTAGCAACGAGAGAAGAGGTAGGTACGTTCTACAAGTAATATAATTATGTATATATGTTCGCGTAGGTAATTAGTATTTAAGTAAGCAAAAATTTTCCTTAAAAAGTAGTATGACCTTAGCATTACTTTGGTGTGAAGAGCATTTTCTGAAGAGCATGCTCTGAAAAAACCTAAAAAAGGTAAGTAATTATGATGCAAACTTGTCCATTTAGTATTGTTCTGCTAGATATAGATATATTTTTCCAAATATATAAATATAATAAATAAAATATAATAGGTAAATATAATATAATAGGTATAAATCCTTTGATAAAATGTCGGATGAATAAGTTGTTCATTGAATATTACATCAATGATGCGTCATTTTAAGATCAAAGAAAACCTAATGGCTACGCCGTAGACATATGCTACGAGGTCGTAGCAGATTGCTACGACGTAGAAGGGTTGAATTTTCACCTGAATCATAATGATTATTTAATTGAAATTTTCATAACTATGTAATCAAGTTAGAATCTTTCTCATCGAAAACATAAATATGATAATTCAATATTAGAAAGAAAATAAATTTATATTTAACAATATTAAAAATATGTGAGATAGTCGAATTCGCTGACGAAAGAATTGAGATCTAAATGGGTACACACAACATTCTAAAATAAATTTAAAACACAGTTATTATTTTCTGCTACTACAATATATTACTACTACAATATTTGAGAAGTGGGTTAGGTTTTTGATTATTTGTCACTCAGTCAGTCAGTAACAAAAAATGACTTTTTTTAGACGTTAACATCTAAATCACTGTTTGAGCTGTATTTTATGAAATTTTGGGTTCTAGTTAATCAGGGTGATAGGGTTTCAATAAATAAACCAAATTGCTTGTGTTTATGTTAAATGGATGTTGAGTTATTAAAGGGTCAAAAGTGGCTCCGTAGCGCATAGGTTCGATTAATACAACACAATGAAAAGCGCAGCCGGCGCGCCAGTTCCTTTTTCTTGGTTCAAATTTGGCACGCTGCCACGTGTGGATATTGGGTACTTGTAACGCATTAGACTTAACTTACAAACAAAACACGCACATTTACATTTATCTACATATATATACATAACACTGGGAAAATCGTGGCAACACAAGCTAAACTCAACCGACGTATGTACGTAGTTATGTATGTATATGTTCGCGCGACAGTTCGACGCAAACTTTATGCAAATGTGGCGTGTGTTTTATGGTAATACTACCCTCGTCGGTGCCACAGTTTAGGGTGGAACAGTAGTTGAACTTATTTGGACTAAGTATGAAATGGAACTTACATTGTTTGTGAATTGTTACTTATATTTAGGTGCAATAGAATAGCGAGATACTACTACTGCTAATATGCCATAGAGTCTATTGCAATGTAGTCTGAAAGCCCGCAGACAGGCTGCTTTGCAAATACATAGTTGGTAGCTTCACAGCCATTTCCCTGTCATCTGTAATATTGCTGTCCTGTGTAAACATGGCCGGCCGCGTAGTGTTTATCTTGCCATGTCTTATCTGAGATTGTCAAAGCTCCGACTATTTTATTATTGTATCGTGGTTCGCATGAGGCTAGAATTGATAGCACTTATCTGCACTATATAATTTTATAATTACTAGCGCAGACATCGTCTCATCGTATCTTTAAAATATTCATAAGTTTGTGAAGTCAGAAAAAAGTATTGCAGAAGCAAATTGACTACCAACTTAAATTATCCGTATAACCAAATCTTAACTGTCGTTCTTTGACAGTTGTACCAAATGGCTTTATCATTTCAAATTGACGTGTGGTGCTAATTAGCTTAAGCATTAATTTCCCTCTCTGTACCCACATTCGTTACTATTTTATTTTATTTATGCCTTTAGTCATTGTTAAATCATATATAAATAATAATATAAACCGTTCAAAATTATTTCAATATTATATTTTTAAATATTAGAATTTAAAAAATATAAAAATATATAAAAAATAGTAGCCCACCAGTATCGGGAACAGGGTCCAAGCTACCGGCGGTCAGGGCTCCAGAGAGAGGAATCTCCTGAAGTGAGCCGTGTCCAGGAGTACCGCTTTCTGAATCAGGCCCTTAATCTAGCTGACCACCGAGAGCCTCCTTACGTGTTGGTGGAGGCTCTTGGCAATTAAACCATTGGCTGATACGACTATCAGCACAATGATCACTGAGTCCACATCCCACATGTCGACAACCTCACGAGCCAAGTCATAATACTTGTTTTTTTGTTATATTTCTTGGCTTTCCCGACATGCGGGACCGTTTATGTCAATAATTATCGAGAACTGGGTCGGGCACATAACTGTGGTACGGCACTTCCGATTCCATAAGGTTGTACTTCAGAGCCTATGCAAGTAGTTTCCGTTAGCCAGATGAGAAAAGTCAGAAATAGTGTGTCAGATTGATTCCCTCCCTTGAACCGTGCCATCCTTCACAATAAATCTCCGGTAGTTGTTCGTCATCATAACTTCGTCCATAATTGCACAGACAAAACCTTCGGTTTCCCCAAAGAGGTCACCAAAACGCAGCCAGGCTATGGACGCTAGAAAATCTATATCGGGTACATGTAGGGTCCAGAAGTAGCGTCCTTGAAACTCCTTACTCTGCCATACGCCCCTGCGATCGTTAGAGTCTAGCACTACAGGCTTGCGCCATGTTCTATTTAGCCAATGAGAGCGGGGTAAGGCCCTTGTCCACTGCGACCACATGTCGATGCATCCCCACGTCGGGTTCTAGGAAATATGCCCTGAGACTGCATAGCTCGCGATTGTGGAGGGTTTTAGCGTTTAAAAAGCCTCGACCTCCACACTTTCGCGAGATATACAGTCTCATTACCGATGACCGTGGGTGACGCATTCGATATGCAGTAAGCAGCGTACGGACCCTCCTGTCCAGGACGTCGAGTTCGTTCTGAGTCCATTTTAGTATGCCGAAAGAGTACACCAAAACCGGCATGACCCAACCGTTGACGACCTTGTTTCCGCCTGATAAAAGACTATTATACTATTAAGTTAATTATTATTTTACTTAAAAATTAAATATGTACAAGCTTTCTAACAAAGTGTTTCTAATAGCCAGCTAAATGTCGGAATAATGGAGTTAACTTACTTCAGTGATCATTTTGTTCTATATTATTTTTACCCAACTACGGTGGAACCTAAAGGTGGTGATGGTTTTGTGTAGCTGTATACAGCAACTAGGCGCGTGCCAGATGAGATTTCTCTCCGTCAAAAATTAAAAACTTCTATACAAACTTTCATCCCCAATTTAACCCATTATGGGGGGTTTTCAAAAATCCTCCCTCACTTTCGCTATGTAAGGAACTCTTGTGTAAAATTTCGTACTTCTAGGTCCAGCAGTTTAGACTACGTTGTCTATCGGCCGGTGAATGAATGAAATTCTCCATAGGAAACGACCAGTTGTAAACGTGCACCTAGCTTCTGACGTTTCTTAAGTGCCCTTGGGTTTATGTGAAATAAAATATTTTGAATTTGAAAGAATTTAAGATTTTAATTATGTACTCGTAGATTTATTAACTACATCGATAGTGTTAAAGCTTAGTTAATGCCTTACCTACGTCTCTTTTCAATCTGTGAACCTTCTTAACTTATCTACGTTGTCCCCGCGATCCTATAGATTCCCTTCTGCTTTCAATATGACCGTCCCTACATACATACATATCTTTTGGTAAGTGCGCGGCGTTTGTATGACATCGTTACGTCTTGTGGTGGATGATGATGTTGTTTGTTGTGCTTTAAATGCTTTTATGTATTCGAATATTGCGGTTTTGTAAGCGTATGGGCGCTTTCTAAGGGGTTATTGTAGGATAGATCGTTAATATGGTTCTTGTTTAGTGGTATCATTATGTATGGAGTATATTCTGTAAAAAATGGAAGGATTAAGTTATGTATGTATTTTTCTTTATTCGAAATTGCTTTGTTTCGATTATACCGCACTTCATTCAGTCATTTATCACAAAGATGGTGCATAGTAGTTCTGTCTATGATGGATCATTAAGTAAAATTACAAATAACAAAAAAAAACTAATTGCCATATCATATACCTAAAAACATAAATAAGAACATGAATGACAGGCTCAGAGATGATAAAAGAGATTTCATAAAATTATTTTTTTATTTTTCAGTGCATCAACATAAGATTTCTTGTACTTACAACAGATCATTATAAGCAAAGAAGTCCACCTTCATCTTAAAATAACATGAAATCATAACAATAGCGCACACAAGAGTTATTATTTTCCATCGGTACGCAAAGCTTGTCTCTGAGATCTCAGAAAGGCTGGCTACAGACGATCCGTTCCATTCTAAGATTCAAAGTTAAAACTTGCATGTATGTGTTAGATGTCAACTGCCTATTTTGATGTTAGATGTGTTTGTATGTGTGTACATTTATAGTTGACGAAAGAATTTAGATTCAATGCATAGATCCATCAAATCATAGCCTAGTTTTTCTTATCTCGTAGATGACGTAAAAAACGACTAATATCCGCAAGTAATTAAAACCATACATGAACATTGCCTAAATTAACATTCTAAAAGTTTAGCACTCACTCATTACGTGATACCTATTTCAGGAACCCACCCATTTCTGTATAATTAAAGTAAATGGTTATATCTTGTAGTAGCTAAAGATATTATGTTAGTAAGAAGTTGACGAGCTATATGAAGCTAGTGCTATTATTTGTAAAAACATACATTTCTATTCCAACTTCCCTTGTTTAATAGATGTATTAGATTTCAAGATATTCATTCATAAAGACACAAAGTCACTTACATGAGAACAATGTTTCTAGGCTATAGTTTTAAATATGAAGTTCGTCATAATCGTCACTGCATCAATAAAATTGCGATATTATTTGCCATTAAATATTAGAAAGAAAGAGAAAAGTATTAGTGGGACTCGCACAGGAGATCACAAATTAAACTAAACACACTCATAGAAACATTAATAAAAAACAAAGTAAAATGAAAATAAAAGCAGAAACTCCAGTACGAGGCCAAAAGACTCCTACCTCAGCATGACGCTGCGACATATACAACTTAAGTGTCGCGCGCAGTTTATTAACCTAATTGAGTTCTGAATGCATTGAATGAGTTTATTTTTACATACATGAGGGTATTTTATTTTATAATTGGGCTCTTTCGATTTTTTTTTTTTGTTGTTGCCAAACTGAGCTCTCATCTTTGGTAAAATCAGAAATCTAGCCTGGCGAGTGCCAATCAAAGTCTGTATAATTTTATTGAGGGCCATATGGATAAAAAAAAACTATAATATGGATTGTATTATGAGTGATACTTCTGCACCTTACAGTAATAATGTCTCAGTTCAATAAGCGAGTAAACAGACGGGCGCCGCGACGTCGCGGCGTCGACGTCGCTCGGCGAGTACTTAGACTTGTACTGTTGCTGAATTAGAAAATGTAGGTACCTGGGCATTGACAAGTGTTGTCCTACGTAGTACCTACCTACTGTTGATGAACTAGACTAGAAGATATATAATTTTGAGAATGCTTTGATAGTGTTCTTAGATCAGTCGTATCTCGGGGTTGGGATAGTATAAAAGAAAGTTTGTATTTTTACGTTACTGAGAGTAAATAAACTGAATTGATTTAGGTACAGTCCTTGAGATCCGAAGTAGAATTGTTAGTTATTGTTTTATTTTTCGCGTCTCGAGATTGATTTTCAATCTTCAATCGTATTGAATAAATTTGTGTGTCTGTACAAAAAATACGCAATTTGGGGGAGAATCCCTATTTTTTTATTTTCAGATTTCCAAAAATATTAAACTACAGATTTGTAACATTGACAGTTTTTTTTTTATTTTGCAGATCACTTAGTGTTATTTTTTTTTAACATAACAAAGTGCCAATTAATCTAGACCAAACCGAAACTGGCAAATTCATTCAAATCTATTAAGAAACAAGCTGACTTAATCAATCCAATCAGTCAGTCTTTAATTTTAGTTAATTATCGGATAAATGACATAAGTTAAGAAGTCCAATCAATCTGATTGATCATTTCATTAGCCTCAGATTTGGTCTAGACTGAATTAATGGATGTTGTTCAGTCTGGACCAGACAATGCCATTAATTTTAATGATTACCAGTATTTACTACTGTTTTGATTTATGCCAAGATTAGGAAAATACGAGATTACTTTTAACGTTTGATTTAGCTACAATGATTACCATGTGTAAGATAATATCGGCATCTAAATCTGAACGTTTCCAAAAATGGAAGCTAATGCCGAGATTGTCAGAATAACAGCTTTTTCTATGGATTAATAACTTAAACAACGTGTGCTTGATGTGATGTTCCATCGGCAAAAATTACGAACTTTCAGGGGACCCCTTTAGGGGATGAATTTTCAAAAATAATCCTCAGTACTTCGTTATAAAAAGAACTACTCTTTTTCAAAATTTCATGTGTCTAGGCCCAGCGGTTGAGGCTGCACGTTGTCTCTGAGTATTAATGATATTTTTTCAGTAGATGCGACTGTTTTTCTATCGATCTGCGCACAAACCACTGACGTGATCTGCGGAGTAGTTGCGTAAAACATTACCAGTAGTAATGGGTTTCATTTTGACAATTTAACAACAATCATTGCGTTATTAACGTTGCTGAGCAGATATATTTTTCGAACAGCAAAATGTCCTAGTTTTACTTTACTACTACTATTGAAAAAACTCTGTTATTGTTATATAGATAATAATAATGAACAGTGTAAGTCAAAAAGTTAGTAAATAAGCTTCCCTTACAAGAGAGTGGCGCTACCGTCTGCTTCAGCGATAAGTCGCGATTAGGTAGCGGGCTTGTTTGCGAGCGGAGCGGAGAAGTAAAACGTCTGAACACAAAATAAATCAAAGGTGAAACAAGAATTTATTAGAAATCCAACATCGTTGGACCGGTACTTTCAATTTGTTCGATTTTTTATGATGGAGCATATGAACGTCAATTCTTTTAATATTATAATTTTGTCAGTGTCCTGAGAATGTGGAATGAAACAAAAATAAGCCTACACTCGAATGTAGGTTCACTTTTTTTGCTTCGATTGCTTCAGAACGAACTTATAGCAAACGAGCATGATCATCTTTAGGATAAGAAATTACAAAAATGTTAATAGTATCTGAACGGAGGCTATGGAAATTAATAAATATTGACTAAGGTAGTAAACGTCACAATTGTGTGGGACTTTTACAAAACTTCATGTAAAATTTTACCTACAACCAAAGTAAAAAATTAGTTTTCTTTAAAAAAATGTTGTTGTTTTTTGTTTATTCAAAACAAGACATTCATTAAATAATCTGGAAGTTGACAGTAAATACAGCCCTTAAAAATGTCCGCTTTTGACTACATAAGTAGAATTGTACCGTCTCAGATTGTCATAAACAGATGACCACTTTGGTAACTCAAGTGGTACCGCGTGAGAATTATAATGGATTAGGTACAACACAAATAGTACTTCTATTAGTTAGTAGGTACTATTTGTGTAAGGAAGCGTTGTTTGGTAATGTCGTTCAACAGTGTTAGTTAAGAACGTAATGTCCATAAAAATAAATAATAAACTACCAGATGCAATAAAAGATGAAACCAGCGATACGACGTTTATAAATAAGATCAAGCAAATATTAATTATGAAAGCATACTACACAATAAACAAATAAATACATAACAAAAAAAAGGTAGTCGTTTATATATTATTATAATTATTATTATTTTTCCTTTTTAATTCTTAAAAAAAAAAAAAAAAAAAATTATGTACCACAACCTAACTGATGTCAATTAATGCTATGCAGAACATATTTAAAAGTTGTAAAAGTGAAAAAGTTACTTATTTTGCTTTTTAATTTAATTGTTATTTTATGAATTAATTTTATACTTTTTGCTGTTCCCTACAGGGTCCGTAATTGTACTTCAGCTTTAAGCCATTGTAACACCTTTATACCTACATTATGGAATGCAAATAAAGATATGAATATGAACGTACATTATTTGTTTATTTTATTATTTATGTACACACAATAACATACACAAGTGGTGTCCAAAAATTGTCATCATGTCACTATTTTACACAATAATATTGTTTATTGTTATTGCGTAGAAATCGTAACTTTTGTCAAATGTATTGGTGTTTCCCCATATATATTTTTCATAGGATTCTGGTCAGTCAAATTCAAATAATTTATTTCAAATAGGCACATAAAAGGCACTTTTGAACGTCATAATTTACAGAAATAATATATTAATACTAATCGCTCTACTCCTCACACTGTTCTCACACAAACAATTTCATCGCTGTGCTCTCTCAGTGGGACAGATGTTTACAGGCCAGTAGCCCGAGCGAACCAATTCTCTGATTTCCTTTCATTTTATATATTTCATGCTTTAAACTTTTTGCCGCAGTGTATTTTCAGTCTGTTTGCTTCTGGTGGAAAAGATAACCGTCCGCCGTTCAAAAAAGTGATAGTATTGTAAGAAGTGACTAATATAATTAGTATCAAGAAGGCGGACTGCATCTGCCAGTTTCAATTTACTGTCGAACCAAACTCTTCCGACCTATCATGGAAATCTTTTAAGACTCTGCATCATACAAAAGCAAGTTTCTGTTAAAACAGAATTTTGCAAGTTAGTTGGATATTTTAAGACGTTCACTATTTAATGTTGAACTTTTCGTCTACAGCACTTCCACGACACAATTTATTAATCACCTGATATACAACACTTGTAAAAAGAACAGCCAGCGGGTTCTTTGACAGCCCATTAACAAAAGAAAACCGCCTCCTCTATTACCTCTTCACCTCTATAACTCAAGTATAAAAACATAATCTTCCTTCTCAATATACAAGTAAAGTATTTGTGCTATAAATATTACCCGACTTGGCAACAAAGACGTCGGGTAATGTGTTTGTTTTTATTTCAAGGACAGGCTCCGTTGTTTGGTTCACAATATTAGGTGAAGGTCGTATGACAAAGAAAATATGTGTATTTTCTGAAGGCTTCTGCAAAACATGGGTCTCCAGAATAATATATTAGAGAAAGGCTACATTAACGCTGGTAGCAAACCTCCGCTGCGAAACCGTAGCAGCGAAACCGCAGTATTTCAATTCAACTAGCTCGCGTCATATTCCGCTACTCGAATTTCGATTAGCGGAACTCGAATAGCGGAATAACGCGAGTCAGTTGAATTGAACTACTGCGGTTTCGCTGCTACGGTTTTTGCGGCGAAGGTATACTGCTGGAATAAATGGTAAAAAAACAAACAACTTGTCATATTATTCTTCCATTATAAAACTAAAAACAACAAATTTTAAGCTTCCAAAAATGATTTTTCTCGGAAATACACAAGGAACTGTGTGTGCTACACGCCTTCCGATGAGAGAATACGTTCCTAACACCTGCCAGTTATATACAGTACTATCGTTACATAACTCAAACACGCCGTGCTCCGCACCAACAGCATCCAGCACGCTTAGCATCACCACAATAGAAACAGATTTTGTCGACGGAAGAATAGCCAAAATGACAGATAAACAATCACATTAAACATTTTGTCTATTCTCCCGTAGACAAAACCCGTAGAAAACCCGGTTCTGTGGTTGTCATGCTACATGTGCTGGCTGTTATTGCGAATAGGCTGGACACGCGTTACGGCCAGCACTGGGTTAACCCACACTAGGAATTAAGTAATTATAATGTTTGTTTTTTTTACTTCTAACACTAGTTTCATAAGTTTTACTGTAACATTCCATAGATTTCAAAGTCTGAATTAAAATGTGTTTTTTATCAACTCTGAAAGGACTGCTTATACCTGTTGTGCGAATTTAAATTTTATTCGTTCCTAATTGCGTCAAACAGATAGATGGCAGGAAATTACGAGATTACACTGACCCTTATCTCATCTGAACGAACAGCATCCCGATACGATACGCGTGTGTTCAAACTTAGACCATCAGGCGCTCAGAACAATCACTGTCACTGCTTGAGCGCATGTGTGTCGGTAGCTGCGATGTATGAGAGAGATCTGAAACAAGATTAAGTATGTAATAATTATTGTAATTATATGAAAAAACGATTTTAAAGTCCGCTTAATTTAAAATGTAAATGTCTTCCATGTTAATTGCTGTTCTAGTCCGTCGTAATTACATAACTTTTTAAGTGATAATAGGTTAATAAATAAACAGCATGTGGATATAAATATATAATACACAAGGTACCTACCACAGCTCTTTATTGCTGTTTAATAACATAAAGCAAAATACTTTTCTAAAAAACATTATCACTAGTGAATAGAATAGTTGTTGTAGAAGTAACTAAATCTCTAAAACGCATCTTGTGTATGGTTATTAGCGAATAGGAGTCGTTTTTTTCGTATCCTCTTGACATAACCCCTTTGTCATCCAAACTACACTAGTACTATAACTAGTAAACAAGTTTTCGTTCAACACAGATAAGCGTTACTGGATGTGGCTCGAAACTGCTGTAGGGAAAGAGATGAGTGATTTTTTATGATGTACTGTTTGAGTAGTTTTTGAAAGTGGTCATGGATTTGGATTATGTAATGCATTTTGGTATTCTATCGATGATGTAAATTTTGACGAGAAATTAAACTACATAGTTAAAACACTTCAGTTTACTAAAATTTTCTTTGTACGGATTTAAACATGGCCTAGGTTTTACTGTGCCTAGCCCTCACATAAGTCGTAATTGCCTCATACATAGTAAGGCACAGGCGCACAAAAGAGGTTTTTTGAATAAAATTGCGAAGGTTCAACAGTTCAGCTGCAGGCACTAGTACTGAATGTATGTAGGTACAGTCGCGTGCAATTACTTGCAGCCTTATTTATATGAGTAATGAAATGTTAATGAGTCCTATACTCGTAGTTATGTAAATAATACTTGTGTAATTCAAGAATTTGTGTACTGACTACATTTGACTTTGTATTTGGTACGTGGATATTCGTATTCTATACCTACTTTGATGGTTTCTGTTACAGTGTTGAATTTATGGCTCAAATCCTTAGGGATTTGAGCCCGATTTTGTAGTTTACGTCAAAGAGCTAACCCGAGAAAATAGTCTATATGACCAATAGTATTTTGTTTCAACATAAAAAGTAATTTATTCAAACTAGGCTGACAATCAGCACTTTTTGAACACCAAAATTACAAGATAGGCCCCCAAAACGCCCACACTTCACCACTTCCTATTGGTTTAGTGCGTTTCACGTGGAGAACGAACCTGCAATCTATAAGTTTGAAAAATAATCGTAACGTTTGTATTACGACTTTACCTCGGAAGAAAGTAACATTATAAAAATGTATCAAGTAAAGCTTAGGTTACATTGTGTACCCAACACATTGATATGTAAATACGGCCCACTTTGTATCATAAATAGAGGGATAACTTTTAAGTTATTTTCAGGAAAAAAGATTTATTGGTAGAAGCAATTTTGTTGTAATAAATAAAGTGGTGTTACATCATCAATATAAGACAGAGCTTAGCACATTCTTGTTTTAATACAAGTTTTTGTGCTCTTATGTCTGAAGTACTTATTCGTACTTATAAAGTAGGTAGTAGGTGGATACATGCAATATTATGTAAAACTTTCTATAGTCAATTTATTACAACAGAGTGTCAAGCCGGGTGTGTGCTTATTTGATATGCTGCCAATTGAGCATTTTCCTTTTATGTGAATTAGTTACTCTATGACAAAGAAGGAGCTATTAGTCTTTTGTTAAATAAAGAGATAATTGATTATCATACACACATACTTGTCGATATAATTTAATAATGGGACTTCTCTTGTGAAAGAGCTATTTAACTAACCATAAATATTTCTGCCTCCAAGTAACATTGTTGTGGAATCTTAAGATTCCAGGATAATTACAATATATATTTAATTAGATATTACAACTAAGTCACAGCCATAAAGCATTAATAACTAATTTAAAATGGTTTAATATTAGAAATACTCGAATCTAATAAATAATACACTTAATTTACCACCCTTTATACCACACACAGAATACGTACACTCCACAGACCACAGAATGCGACACAGTGTGCTCGCTCATTTGATTAACCGGCAAATTGTGGGGCGTCTTTGTTCAGTAATTAGTTCCCCTGTGGCAGCTCGGCCTCGGTCCTTGTTGATATGTCGCTGCTTGCGGACTATTGATTTATTACATGAGATTATGTGATGAAGTTTGTGTGTTGTTAGATTATTATGTGAATTGTGGATGAATCTTCTATATCATTTTAAATTATATTGCTTGTCTATTTTGGTCGTGTTTGACGTTTTCATGTCATGAATTTGAAGTAGAATGAGATTTTTATTAATTTAATCCATGAACCATCTTCAAAACTGCAAACCAATTTTGTCGGTAGGAGTAAATACAGCATAATTATAATTGATTATTTCCTTTAGGTGTGTGTCTAAGTCAGATGTTACTTTCACGTAATTACATACATTAAACTCTTTACTATGCACGATGGTGATAGGTGCAAAAGACGGACTTAACGCAAACCCTATCTGTACGATTATTCTTTTAGAAAACATTTTTATAATAGCTGGCTTGCGTTTTAATGTAATTAAGTGATGATGTCGCTAAACAAACACGCTCAAACGAATACATAACCTTCTGTTCAACATCACTGTAGTCTGATCAAAAACAAAACTTCTTTCATATACAAATTATGGGATCACCTGCGAGATCTCTTGCGGTAAGATTCCTTAAAGAAATATCCAGCAGATAAATTGAGCGTCTTCGTAAACTGAGACAAAATACGGTCTCCCGGGAAATATATAGCGTCGAGTAGGCGCGACTGTCCATTGGACGCGATAAATAAAAGTAAGAGTTGTCGGGAAAGAGTTACCTCCGTGAACATCGAGAGTTGTTTTGTTTTATCGTTTTAGAAGTAGTTTGAATAATTTGACGGCAATTATTATGAAGCGTTTAACTTGTCACATTTACATTTGTTTCTATGTCAAGGTATCAAAACACTTAACTTGTCCAAAAATAAATAAAAACGTTTCTTTTCATCCAAATTAGTCATGGCCTTAACAAGCCACTCCTAAACATCAACAACTACTAAACAACAGCGATTCTTAGTTGTTTTCTACACAGACACTATAGACACGGTAGTAAGGCCATATTGATGTGCGGCTAACACGAATCTCTCTAACAAATTGCCGGCTACGCTGAGCCGATACTTTGATTTATAACCATGGCGAACAGTCTTGTTGTGGTCAGGGAGGAGACATGACGTCATTTTATAGGTAAGAAATAAGATCTAGGTGATTTGTGAGAGGTTTTGATTCTTAGTTTGGACTTTCACTTTTATCTATAGCAGTAGGACGTTTTATGAGCAAAACGCGCCACATTGAAAATGGATTTCAAACAGTGCAAACCTATTTGAAGACCATTTTCAGATGTGATATTACTTGGGAAGTTTTGCAAAAGCGTATAAAAGACAAATTGCCAACCCATGGCTAACGAGACCCATTTATTTTTACCTTACAACCTTTTCGATTTGTCACCCTTTAATGTGCGTATGGACCTATATGGCATCTTTTGAAATAGAATATCCCTGTTCTCCTTTTATGGTCCCTTAAAGGTTATTTTAAAAATGAGGTTTGAGATAACCATTATTTCTTAAAACGTGCTTTGTAAAAATATAAAATCGTAAAAAAAATTTTTGGCTGACCCTGGATTACCAGGCCTAAAGCGAACAAACTATTAGTGAACTTTCTCTAAGAAAGTCTTATTTATTAGTTTGGGAAAACAAACAATTACACACTAGAAATAAATATAACAGCAGGTAGACATAATACATAATTATTATAAGTGTGTAACTCACTACGTTATCCACAGTTTATAATTTAATTTAATTGTCTTGTTCTGTTGGCTGAGATATTTTTATCAGTATATAACTATTTGAACTTAAATTGATTTTAAACTTCATTCTAGAATCCCTCTTCATTATAAATTGACTATACCCTAAAAACTCAATCAATTTACATAAAATCACCTTCCTTACTTCTGTTCCCTTACACAGCCCGCCGCACAAGATGTCAACCCTTATATCCCCCATATTGTCCGGTGTACATGCGTGTTGCAGGCCCATCGTGTTCCAGGCTGTACGTCGCCATTTGGCCGGGACAGAGTCGATGGGTGGCATTCGATTATCCAATAATTGCTTGTCTGAGTGGTGCTCCTGTGTGATGCGGTTTGTGTGGCGCGGGGGACGGAAGCCGGCGATAGTTTATGATCAAATATATTTATTATAATTATTTGACACGACGTCATCAAAGTGACTGGAAATGGACATTTTTACATGACTTGGTCAATTTGGCGGGAAAACCGTGGCTAAATGACGCACACAATCGTGGAAAGTGACAGAAGTGACAAGAGGAATATACATAGATTTAAGTAATACTAACACGTAAGGGTTGATTGCTGTTTGAAATAGAGATCTTTAATCAATATAACGATGCTATCTGCCCAGCTATTGCGACACTAATTGCAACTTGGAATGAAACTAAAAAAAAAAAAAAAAAAAAACTTATGACTGAGCAAATAGTGAGCTAAAAACACAAACGTCTTCAAAATAAAAACTACAAAGTGAAAATTAAGGTTTTGTATTTTCGTTTCTTTTTTTTTCACTTTTTGTTGGAGTACTTAGCGCACACAAATTCGAATACGAGTACCTGCTATGCATACAAAGAAAGTTAACAGTGACAGAAAGCTATAATTATAACATCATCACATAGACTAAGTGGGAAAAATACGTATTATTGAAGCTAGCTCAAAAACTACCCGAGCAGAGTTACAACAAATTATAATGAGTCAAATGAAAAATAATTTACAAAATCGGACCACAATTGACGAAAATATCGATCAACATACTTTTTTTTTATATATGCTTACAGACGGCCATAGAACCTCCTCCTTTTTGTGAAGTCGGTTAAAAAGTAGAAACTATTTTGTTGTACATGGTTTTACTAAAGTGCAAATGAAGGGGTCCAGGTACAGTCCAAATTCACGTATACGCCGAATGAATATTTATTTATTTATTAACACTTCAAGCACATAAATGTACAGAGGCGGACTTAATGCCACAGGCATTTTCTACCAGTCAACCTTTGGGTGATGCAGAGACAAACTGTGGTAGGTGCAATAGCAAGAATTGAGGAAAAAAATATTTATTTAAATATAAAGATATACATATATACCTATTAAAAACTATAAATATAATAAATACACCTAATTATATATAAATATAAGCACAAATAAGACAAACAATGGGAAAATTTTACCGTTGTGATGATACTGCCAGCTTCTTGCGAATGTGCTCGCGAACTTTAATTTTAAAAGATAGTCGGTTTTTCGCCATCCTGATTTCCTCGGGGAGAGCATTCCACAGAGAGATAGACTGAATGAAGAAGGAAGAGTGAATGAAGTCTGTGCGGTGAGTGGGACATTGAAGAAGACGATTGTGAGATGAACGTAGATTTCTATTGTGGTTGGCGCAAATGTACTGAAAGTGGGGGGCCAAATAACTAGGGGAAGAGGGAGAGTCAAGAAATGAAAACAAGGTGGTCAGCGCCCTTTGCTCTCTGCGCTGGCGTATGGGCAACCACCTTAGAAGCGACCGATGCGCAGAGACATGATCATATTTACGCAGATTGAAAACGAATCGAATGCAGTTATTGAGAAGACGGTCAAGTTTATCGAGGAGATCTGCATTCAGGTCATAGTAGCACACATCACCATAATCGATGATAGGGAAGATTAAGGACTGCACAAGCATTGTCTTCGTACTCGATGGTAATAAATTGTTCAATCGGTACAGAGCCCGCAGCGTTCCAGTAACCTTCTGGCTTACCCTAGCGACTTGAGTACGCCAGTTCAGGGTACTATCAATGTGCAAGCCTAAGTCCTTCACGTCTGTGCTAAAAGGAACGATCGTACCATTGAAAAGAACTGGCGGCAAGGTTGTACCGTCTACCTTGCTTATACTGCGAGGACTGCCAATGATGATCGCTTGACACTTTGTAGGGTTTACGGCTACACCAAATCTATCAGCCCAGGTTTTTATGGCTATCAAGTCCCTGTTTAATCTGTCGATAGCGTCAGGCAGTTCATCAACCCTTCCCTGACAGTACAACTGCAAGTCGTCCGCATACAGATGATACGCACACTGAAGCTCGGAAGTTATAAGATTAATAAAAATAGAAAACAGAAGAGGAGAAAGTATACCGCCTTGAGGAACGCCAGTTTTCAAATCACACCAGCAAGAAGAAGAATCCCCAACATGAATAGATTGCTGACGTTCCTGAAGGTAAGAGGAGAACCATTCCAGAGCTTCGGGAGAGACCATAAGATGTGACAAAATGGCTAACAGGATGTCGTGACTGACGGTATTAAAGGCATTCGAGAAATCAACCAACACTAGAGCAGTAACTTTGGTGTCTTCCAGTCCTGCCCTTATATCGCCAGTCACTTTAAGGAGGGCGGAAATAGTGCTGTGCCCAGGCCTGAACCCAGATTGAAGAGGGCTAATGAGTGAGTGGCGATGAACAAAGTTGGAGAATTGTTTGTGGACACAGGCCTCAAGCACTTTGGATAGGAAGGGAAGGATGGAAATTATACGAAAGTCAGTAGGAAGAGAGGGATTGGAAACCTTAGGTAGTGGACGAACATAGGCTTTGCGCCACAGGAAAGGGAATACTCCGGTGTATAGGGAAAAATTTATAATATGGGTAATCGCGGGCAGGAGATGATCCAGAATAGTAATGATCATACCACGAGTGATATTGTCACATCCCACCGCTTTTGATTTGATGGAGAGAATTATCTTTCTGATCTCTCCCGGTTCGACTGGAATAAAACTGAAAAGATTAATATGAGGACGCGTTAGACCAGAAATAAGAGACAGAGTTTGCTGCTTGGTTAGACGATCCATGGTGGAAACAGTGGAGAAATGTCGGTTAAGATCATCTAAGTTAATTGAATTAGGAAGGTCTAAATGTCACGATTTGCCGATACCAAGAGTTCCAAGAAATTTCCAAATATCGGCAGAAGAGGAAGAACTAATAGTATCGAGAATGTGGCGGCGCTTAGCATTGCGTATCATCTGATTGCATCTATTCCTTGCAGCCTTGAATAATGTCCAGTTCTAATCAGTACGATCCCTTTTAAATTTACGGAACGCGCGATCCCTACGTCGCATTGCCATCTGTATGCCTCTTGTCATCCATGGTGCAGGTGGGCGTTTTAGCTTAATTTTTTTGACGGGAGCATGTATGTTATACAGGTTGAGTACAACATCATTGAAGATGGCAACCTTGTCATCAACCGAAGTGGCTTCCGTCAAAGAGTCCCAATCGACCACAGATGCATCTTCTTTGAGTTTATCGACATTCATCCGAGCAAAACAGCGCCTGTACAGAACCTTGGGTTTAGATTTGGGAGGTTTCAGGATAAAGGAAAGAAAAATCATGTCGTGATGAGAAAAGCCAGGAGCGTCATGTTGACCATGGGAGGAAACGAGGGAAGGATTCGAGGTGAGCATCAGGTCAAGCCACTGAATAACACTCAGAAAGATCAAACATTTGACTAAACCAAACAAGATGTTTACCAAAAACATTTTTATAAGACTATAGAACACTAATATGTACACCACATAAATTACAGATATAAATGTATAAAATTTACACAGAGTGACACAATAGTCATTACAAGTAAACTCGTTGCTTTTTGTGACTTGCACCATATACGGTACGTCGGCGTTGGTTTTCGTCGTCACTATCGACTCGGGAGCCCAATTTATTTGGTGCGGTTGTCGGCCTTCATTGAATTATTTCGACTCGGCCCCTAATTACTGACCCTCTGTGCCTGTAGTGTTCTGTTGTCTGTAGTCGAAATGTTTAGAAGAGATGTACGAAATGTTTACGGTTAAACGTAAACTTTTCACTCGTTCCGTGTAGTCGACACACAATTCGATCACTTATATTTTTCTGTTTGTGTTCTTCTTTGCGTCATGTTTACCGCAAATAAACTTATTTTCTTTCTATATGAAATTAGCAGATGCTCTTGATGTAAAGACACACTAAATGAAATTATTTATTCTGTAAATAGGATACCGATATCCCGTAGATAGAATAAACAATTTCATTTCACAAACTTTTAAGGACTATGATGAAACTATGTCCTTTGTCACTTTAACCTGTTAAAGTCAACAACGTGTGTTCAAACACTGAAAGGTTGCGCTCGCCATAGATGAAAAAAATAAAAACTGTCATTTAACTAAGCAAATCCGGCTCCAATACGGAGGGTTATAGCTTGTGTTGCCACCGTAACACTCGAAGAAGAAAACGGTTTTACTCACGAGCGGTATCTTGAGAATGTTCAAGTGGTTCTCAAGTAAAGGTAACTTACATAAACATTGACATAACACTATATGTAATTTACAAGTCCGTGGACGTTAGAGATCGTTTGGCTAGCGCGGAATGTGCGGACACATAGCTGTGGAGTCGTGGGCTGAGGGTACAGCTCATTTAATGTCCCTTACATATATAATAATAGATAATAGTATAGTATAGTGTAGTATAGTTTGCGGTAACACTTTCATTGTTACTTGAAACCAGAATTTCTAACACTATACGTATTTCCCTCTCACCAAACTCTAAGGAGATTCAATGTTTATATCGGCACTGTATGATGGCATACCTGCGACAACTTACAAATAATACAAAATATAGCATAATATATCTATTCGATAAATTATTACAGCTCCAGCGGTACATAATTATTGCGGCCCCTACAACAACGTAGTATGGTATATGAATGCCCCTTGGTGAGCCTGGTTGTCAGACTTTCGGACTTCAGACTAAATATGAATGTCATGTTTTTTTTTTTATTTTTTTATTTATCATCACTGTAATATTTTCAACACAATGTTTGTTTTGAAATGATGACTTATGACCCGAAACGGACGTCTGTCAAATATACACGACTGACAGCCAGAACCAAGTGCTTAACGTGCTTTCCGAGGCACGACTCGGTATGTTATGGATGGTCACCCATCCATGAACCAATCTCGGCGAGCGTTGCTTAACCTTAAAGATCGACCCGTGCGGCTGTTATTATTTAGCCACAAGGCCCTCAAATAATGTTGGACTACTAAATTGAGATAGAAAAATCGAAGTCTTCTTCCTTCTAAAATAAACAAATAAACATCATATTCATTGCGTACACGTGGAACTGGTACAGTCAGCTCTCATGAATTATTGAGAGGCAATGTGGGGCGGTGGTAATTATTTGCGATTATCTCAACGATCTCGATCGGACAGCGGTGGATATTACATTATGTTTGTTTTCTTTCAATGGAAATTTGTTTTTGATGATATTGGTTTGTCCTTTTTACTAATTTAATGTTCAGTATTACATGGTAGATTACTGTAAGTGTGCTTCTAAGATATTTGATCAGGAAGTATATTGCTTGTTTTGGGGTTTTTGGAGTATTGAGTTACCCAGAAAATGGGTTGTGTTAAAATGCATTCAGCTGTACCCGTTTAGACCGGAAGTCGACCCCAACATAGTCGGGAGAAGGTTAGGCCAACGATGACTTACTTCGTGTCACACCAAAAGACTTTTATAAAAAGCAAAACAATACAAAGACTCACTTCCAATATCTTACGTATCAAATAAATACAACATCCATGTCACGTAAACAACGGTCTCCATTTACCTTACCCCATACAGCCCCAGCATTATACAGCTAAGCAAGCGATACACCCGAGAGAGAATGCTGACAGCTATGTAATCTATTGCTGACAGTCTTATCACGGTAGAAAAGGGAAAGTTTTTGTAGTTATCTACGTATCTCAAATTTTAGGTAAGTAAGTTTTTTTTGTGCAGTTTGTAGGTACCTAAAAGAAAAAGAAGTTGTAAGAATAAAAAAGGCGATCCCTGAACAATCTACTTTAAGGTTACGTTACTTTAAGGCCCTGCACATGTTGAAGGCCATGTGTTATCATGATCCTCAGAACGTGCCACCGTCGGGTTCCCGAATAACGGTAGGAGGAGTTCAAATCGGCTTCGAGTCGACGATGATGTATTTGGGACTCGTCCTCGACAGCCGGTGGAACTTCGTGGAACATTTCCGACGTTTGACTCCCAGACTGGAGTGGGCCGGGGCTGCCTTGAAGCGGCTCCTACCCAGGGCTTACGGACGGTGATTAATGGGTAGCTCGCCGTCCGATAAGGACGAAGCCCGGGTCTACGGCGCGTTATATTCCACGTGTGCCTTAAAGAGATGTCAGCACAACTGACGGGGTCCGCTAAGACCGATGCCTGCCGAGGACGCGGGAAAGTCCGAAAGGCACACCGTGGCCCCTGGCAACGTACAGACAACTGAAGGAACTCGAGTTGGTTTTAGTCAGTAAGAGTCTGACACGCCCTCCTGCTCCGCCCAGAGCGGGAGAACTTATTTGATAATTAACCCACCCAAAAAAAAAGTTTATTCATAAAATTTTCGTTTCGTTTTCGTTATAATTTATCGTCTATTTCACAAAAAAAAAAACAGGGTTACCGGTACTCGACGTATTCCTTGCAGGATTACTAGGGTTAAAATACAATAAATTAAGGCATCAATGTTCTACCGAAGTTCAGTCTTTTAAACCTGCCGGATTACAGAGTAGGAGACGGATCTCTGTGGTAGGAGAGCTTAGTTAGAAAACGCCGGACTATTGGACGTGTCGGATTAGTGAGCGTTGGATTACCGAGCGCCTACTGTAATTGAAACCTGAACGCATAAGGTACTCAGAATATGGCATCCTTTGCGAGCAAATCCAACTCACACTTTTATGTATTTCAGTATGATTTCGAGCAAGTTAAAGGGTTGGGTTCTATCTGCTTATTGTGTATGAGCATCTGTTAGCAGTTTTATTGTTAAAAGGAGAGTAGAATACAGATCGCGAATAATATGATGAGGGTTGTGAGTTTGCGAAGATATGGAGAGGATTCGTAAAAATAAATCCAGGAGATAAAGTTCATTGAAAATGTTCGTGTGAGTGAAGTTAGAGGGTCAGAGAACTTGAAAATAAAGAGTAGCTGGATCATTTATATATATATATATATATACATAATGTAGTCTTTCTAATTGTTTTCAGTCTTTGGTCTGTTTTTAAGTTAAAGAAAAATGAGAACTTTTTAGACAATTATCACCTTTGTTGACACGATTGCTAAGATAAACCTAGATACTTAAGAATATTACTTATAAAATAATAAATTATCCAATGTAAAATCTTCTTAAACAGGTCACAACGTTGACTCAAGTCTAACTTCAAAGTTACCTTATTACATAGCTCTCTGACACATTACTCTTGCACTTAAAGGCACTTTACAAACTATGCACCGTTATTCACGGCTATGCACAGTTATGCACCGCTATAGCATGTGCAACTTCACAGGTGTATAACGGTAACTCTTTGACGTTTGTCACCTGTTTAGGTTACCACGTAGTTAAAGCGAGAGTTACCCTGTTAACCTACTTCTTTAGAAAGAGCTTCGTGTGAAGATTGCTAATTACTCTCTAATTAGTATGACGGTTCACGTTTTGGGTCACCCACTTTGGTAGTTAAATTGAAAGTGTTCAAGGTCTAGTGGCGAGAGTGCTAAATCTCACGTCTAGAGTTTGATTCCGAGTTGATTTCTTTTCGGGTTTTCAATGATGACATTTTTAGTAACAGCCCGAAGTCAAATTTTTACTCGTTGATGGCTCGCTCCCTATAACATAATTATATGGGACTCAAAATATACTTTCATTCGGGCATAATTTTTCCTACTCCCCGGAAACTAATAGACGTAAAATTATATATATTAATAATGTGTTGTAAAGTGGATATAAGGGGCGTGAGGGCAAGCATTTTTTTTAAATTACTTGTTTGAGACTTCTGAGCTAATCCTCCCTAATTAATGGCGTCACCACCTGGATACTTGTATCTGTGAAAGCTACGTCAACTGTGATTAATTTGCACCATATTTCTTAAAAGAACAAGTTACATTTTTTTTTCGGACAAAATACTGCAAGTTCCTACGTCGTAGCACATTATTTGTTAGCGCGTAGCAATGTGACTACGACGTAGCACAAGAGCTACGTTCTCTAGTGTAATTTATTTCATTTGACTTTGGAATTAATTTTGCAATCACATGTATGTAATGTTTTAGTGAATAAGTCGTTGGTGTTTCAATAAATAAATAAATAAATGATTTTACATAAACATAAAATTCAAAAGTCATTTATTCAAACTAGGCTGAGAATCAGCACTTTTCGAACGTCAAAGTTACATAAGACAGTCCCACAAAACGCCCACCCTTCACCACTTCCTAGTGCTTTCGCTGGGAAGAAGAAGTGGCGCAACAAACTCCCCAGCAGCACAGCTGTCTGTTCAGTTAGAAATAGTATGCAAAATTATTTACATTACGCAACACTAAACATAATTTAAATTATAAATTAATAGCCCTATGTCAGCTAGCAGACGCCAATATACCAACCAAAAAAAAGACTAAACGTAAACAATATCTAAATAAAAGCCTCCAGTCATAAAGGGCGTGCCCGCTTACATATAGCTATTTATAGCTGTAACTGGAAGTTATAAATGATAAACTAGGACCATCGAGGTAAAATAAATAAACAGTTAATTACTAATAACAATAACAAAACCATGATCAGCAAGACGACCAGTCACCACAAGCAGCACTCGTTCACGAGAATAACGCAAAGATCAGCCATTACCCCCCTCGCCATATTTGAGGGAAGGAGGCAACCCGACCCCCGACGCTACCGCAAGCAGTGACATCTAAGGGAGCATGACGAACTTGCTGCCGGTTGGTCGGGCAAAAAATAATATGATCAATGGTCGAGGTCGCTAGCTAACCACATATTGCAATACAACTCATGAAAATCATTCAAATGAGTAGATTATGTAACAAAACTAAATAAATAAAGTAAATTGATTTATAAAGTCAAATAAAATAAACAATTATATAAAATTATATAACCTGTCAATAGGTAAGCTAATTCTTGAGAAAGAACATAAACATTGTCTTGAGTTAATCACAGAGACCAACTATTCTTAACATATATGTAGTCGTTGATAGTATAGTATGCCTTTGAACAAAGGTTTGATTTTACTTTAGTTTTAAACGCATTAAAATACAAATCTAGCAAAGAAGAGGGTAGCTTCTTGTAAAAGGTTATACCAAGCCCAACAAATAAGTTATGAACCTTATGAAGCCGGTAAAAGGGAGCTCATAACATCACGCCTTGTTTCCCCAAAGGGTAGGGCAGAGGTACCTATAGTACACCCACATTTCGCCAGTTATGTTTAAGTCCCATGTAACAGGGGGCGAGCCTATTGTCATCAACCGGGCACAAATCCAGACACCGGGCTGCTACTGAGAAATTCCAGAAAGAAAAACCCAATAACACTTTGCCCGACCTCATACCTGACAACTGCTTTTAATTATAATAGTTATATTATTTTATGTAAATCAATTGTATTTTTCATTTGTTACAGGTAAACACCTAAACACAGAAATTACGGAAAGAATTGAAAACTAATTTAGAGGCGATTTAGAGGTGAGTCAAAACGAGTACTTAAGTACGTGCTTTAGTTATTGTGTATGCAAAATTTATTCTAATTTATACAGTGTTTTTAAAGAAAAACAAACACGCTTTGTTTGTGCTCGCTATTTAAATGAGGGAGAGTTCATAACGCAAATATTAATACTTCGTAAATATTACATTTTATAATTTTAAATAATATTTTGAGTTATATTGTTGTGAAAATTATTTTGTTTAAAGGTAATAAAACATAACCAATGCTCTTAAATTTAAAAAAAGCTTAATATAACAATTACTTCTTGATAAATAGCTATTAAGAGTTTAAAAACCCATGCATAGTTTATCTATGCATTGCCGAATAAAAAGGAAATTATTAAAAAACTAACTGTCTGATCAGAATTATCTATCTGTTCCACCAACTAGACTCTTTAAGCCTGCTCACTACCCACAATAATAAAACCTATTAACCAAGAACCTCAAAACATTACATAGACTCCTAGCTCCTTCTTCAAGTTACTTGAAGGATCAGGTTACCGCCCCACATGTCCTCCTGTCGGTAACGGAGCAAAGACGATGACGGTACAACTATGCGCTAACAACTCACTAGCTTGGTCTACTGGTATTTTGATACGAGGGCTAAGTGTAGGTACAACTGCGACTGAGGAAAAGGCAAGAGTTCTGTAGAAGTAAAGGTAAAAACTTTATATTTTTAGGTCATATGAAGATACCAAACTTTCTTATAACAAAAAAAAACAATTGTTTGAAAACTTAATCAATAGAATCATTAGAACAGAAAAAGGATGTCATATTTTTAATATTAAAACTGGCATAATAGTACCAATTACTTTTAACTTCCATTAATTTGTATCAGTAGCCATTTTACGTCAGTAATTTTTAGATAAAATAACTTTGGGACTAATTAACTACTTTAGTCCCAGGCTGCTAAATAAGAGACTTTTAGAAAGGTGAAAGCTGTCGTTGCGGTATTTCTAATAGTAATATCGACTTCTAAAATACTGACATCAACTAAATATAATAAGATTCAAAGATTTATACTTTTATGCCTGTTTGTGAAAGCTGATAGGGGCTCGTGGCTAAATAACAACAGCCGCACGGGTCGGTCGAAGGGTAAGCTACCCTTGCTACGGACACTTTGTGGATGGGTGACCATCCGTTATATATTGAATACCCTTCCGTGCTTCAGAAAGCACGATATGCCGTTGGTCCCGGCTGTCATTCGTAGATCTTAGACAGTCGTTACGGGTAGTTAGAAGCCCGAAAAGTCTGACAACCAGTTCTGCTAAGGGGTATCGTATTACCCTGTAACTGTGTAAAATAATAGTCTTCAGCAGCATCTGGTTAGACTGGAAGCCGACCTCAACATAGATAGGGAAACGCTAGGCAGATTGATTGACTCACCAGTACATAATAATTTAATTTGATAATGAAGTTATCCATTTTTACCCCATAATACATGGGACTTTAACATCACTTCGAAGTGTTGGTGTAGTGTACGTAAGTATCTGCCTAACCCTTTAGGGGAAAAGAGGCGCGTGTTTATGTTATGTGTGGTAACTTTCATACTGTGTTTGACTAGCGCTCACTGTGCCTCAATTACGTTCAAATACCTTAAAAATCGCACAAAAAGCCACTCAATTTCCGACTCCGGATTCCTAATGAATATTCAAATCTCTTTAGCCTTTTAATTCTCACATTCTTCTCGACCCGATAAAAACGTCAGTCGATACATTCCTCGTACTTAATGAACATAGTTGGGAAATCGGACCGGAACACCGGATTCCTGCCGGCTCCCGCACCCGGTCCCGGACGATTAAAAACTCGTTTTTCAGCGCCTATGTACGGGCTTTTTCAGGTGGAGGCCGATGGTCCAAGTTGTGAATGGGGCTATTGTTAATTGATTGATGAATGTTTGGTTACTTCGATTTTAAGGTGGCACCGTGGTCAAATTTTATAAAACCATAAGTTAATAATTTACAAAATAACACATAATAAATTACTTAACTGGGTTTAGTGGTTATGAAACAGATATATTAAGTTGGCTGGATTTTTTTTAAAGGAATCCTCATGACTAAATTTACATATAATAGAAAAAATAATTATTTACTAAAATAGACTATCAACTAAAATTTCCAATAAATTACAATCTCTGCTGTCATTCTTTGACAGTTGTATGAAATAGCTATAGCATGACAAACTGATGTAGTGTGTCAATTTGATTAAGAATTAATTTCCCTAACTGTACCTGACACATATTAATGAAACGTTTGTGATGATATTATAAACAAGATTCTGCCATAATTCCATTGTCATTCAAACTATAAAAACAATGTCTAGACATCCCCAACTTCTTTAATATTGACCGACTAAATATCTTAAATATTTATGAGAAGACCAATGTTTATATTTTTATGGCGCCGTTAAACAATGTGTTTGTCACCGTCATAAAGATAATAAACAACGGAATTCTCACTTTAACGATCGACACACTTGTTCAATCTATCGGAAACAGTTGAAGATATTTTTAACGGGAATATAAGTATGTAATAAAATCATAACACCGTATTTTTATAGCGTCCCACAGCTAAACCAAGTCCACCTCTTTATAAGCATTCATTATCTTTTGCTTTTTCTGACAATTCTTGTTTTGCAATAGTTACTGCTTCAATGTTGTAAAATCACAGGTTTCTCCCTATTTGTACCTTTCTTTGAGCTCGTGACACATTTGAACTACGAATACCTTACTGAAATAATGTCACTGTCAAAGTTAACTTGTCACGGGCCGCAAGATATCTAAGTAATTGAATCTCTGATTCTTATTTGAATTTAGTATGTCTCTCAAAGACGGACACAGGCCTTATTCTTAAGTGATTACGAGTAGGTTTAAGAAGCTTGTGACAAAATTGGCACAGAATCTGCTTCTTCGAAACATACACTACAGAATATCAATACATATACCTGCACATATATACGGACCCTCTCGTAACTTGCACCGCCGCACAAAGGCTTCGCTTCTCCGCAGTTTTTATTTGAGTTCCAGCACGTTACAGTTCAACTACTGCAATTTTCCACTTGCTGTAATTTGCACGCGTTTCATATCAAACTTGTGTGGGCGCCTGTACGCCTGTACTGTATTGTATTGTATTTGTTTGAGGGTAGTTTGAGTTGCACTACTCGTTTGAATTGGTGAAAAAGAATTGAGATAGGTGATATAGACAGATAGAATACGTACACTTTAATGTACTGAGAACATAAGTAATAAGTAGATTATTTGAGATTCTAAAAGTTACGTAGGATGTCTCAATGGGTAGCCTAGAGAAATAAAAATAACAGTCTTTATTGTACATTTTCTTATCTTTAACAAATCAGTTGATAAGATTGTATGATTTGTGTTTTCGTAACGTTTTTATGGCAAACGTTGCTTTTTGTCAAACAAAAAAAAAAATGGTTAAAATACAATAGCAAACAGAATAATAAGCAAAATGAGCAGTCACCCATTTTAACTTGATCTTATTCTGCAGCCAAGTTATCCATCCTTCATCATTAGCATAGAACCACAAAACTCCTCCGGGCCTCCTTCAGCGGTACTCCTCCCGGCCTCCTTCAGCAGTAAACTCAAACTCAAAGGATTTATTTCAATTAAACCATTTACAGGCACTTTTGAATTGTCAATGGGTCGGTAAGTCAAAAATATGAAGCTAGTTGCCCATTCCAAAGCGTAGTAGGTACCTATGGAGAAGAACGGGCAAGAAACTCCACGGACTATCTTTTAAATCAAAAATTTGACACAAAATATTGGTTACATCATTCATTTTGAAATTATGCATGTGAGAACAATGTGACGTGACGTGCAAGTTCGTAAAAGCGTCCGTAATAAAAAGAAAAAAATAAAGAATCATTCCAAAACTTAAAATAAATTAAAAAAAGCCATGGCAGCTAAGAGATGACCAGTCCCAACTGACGGCGCCCGTGCACGAACATGACGCATGGATCAGCACCATTCAGCTCAACCATTTTGAAGGGAGCTAAATGATACAACAACAGTACTCCTCCCGGCCTCCTTCAGCAGTACTCCTCCCGGTCTCCTTCAGCAGTACTCCTCCCGGTCTCCTTCAGCAGTACTCCTCCCGGCCTCCTTCAGCAGTACTCCTCCCGGCCTCCTTCAGCAGTACTCCTCCCGGCCTCCTTCAGCAGTACTCCTCCCGGTCTCCTTCAGCAGTACTCCTCCCGGTCTCCTTCAGCAGTACTCCTCCCGGCCTCCTTCAGCAGTACTCCTCCCGGCCTCCTTCAGCAGTACTCCTCCCGGCCTCCTTCAGCAATACTCCTCCCGGCCTCCTTCAGCAGTACTCGTTTGTTTTATTGAGCAAACATTTTATGTTGTATGGCGAGCGATGAGGAAATGTTAAGTTACCTAATATTATACTTTGTGTGTTGTATTGTATTATGATACGTAGAATATCGCATGAGATAACTGGATATAATGTAGTGCATGTTGTGCTATACAGTCATGAATAAATAACGAATGTCTGATTGTGACTTATAAAGTTTTGTTTAAACATACATATACATATAAATTCACGTCTAGTTTCCCATGGGGGTAGGCAGAAATCACAGAACGCCACCTGCTACGACATTCGTTAGTGATGATTATAAAGGGTGTTATATTAAGATCTTCCAAAAATTAAGCGTAACGTGTAAACTGTTTATATTCTAACCGTACAGTGGAGGTTATCAGGCACCACAGTCTTCAAATAATAGATTATAATTGAAATCCTGATCAACTTGATCGAAAATAGCAATTTGGCACATACAAATATGTTACAAATTAGACAGTTTCCACTGATTTCTATGTCTTAACAGCTTTGATAATCTAATTTTACATTTCTGCCACACAATTGTCCGCCATACTCTCTTTTGTATTCACTAGGACAAAGTGACACGTCGCCCTTCGTCTTGCGAGAGCGGATGGTGGACGGCTACCTAATAACCCCGCTTGCCTACGCTTGACCCACATTGCTAAGGGATGACGTACAGCTGACATGGACTGGTTCTTTTCATAGCACCCTTATGTAGGATGTTATGTAGATATTTGTGTTTGGTAGTGGTACAGTTTTTTGTCTTTTTACCTGACTAAGGCGAAGCAAAAAGGAGGGTTATGATTTTGATCGGTATGTTCATCTGTTACCTCATAACTTCTAAACTACTAATCATAATTTGACAAATGAGGTATCGTTGGAAGCATCGTAATTGTCCACTGGTGACATTAAATTTAATATGGCACCTTCTAGAGGCCATAAAGTCATGAACAAAAAAAAATGATGCCATGTTGGGTAATATGAGAATGCAATAGTATATTATAAACGAAAAAAAAAAAAAAAAAAGATAAAACTAAAACCCAACTAAGACAAAAAAGTGATCTAAAAACGTACCAAGACAAGACAGATAAACAAGACATCACAGACAGACAAATTAGAAATCCGTTGTCAAATGTAATCCGTTCAATTTATGCCTTAACCCCCCATGTGACTCCTGATTTCTAATTTGTCCGTCTGTGATGTCTTGTTTATAGGCACCTTTTAGATGACTTTTTTGGGGTAGTTGGGTTTTAGTTTTATCACTTTTATTTTTTTAACATACAATGAAAAGCTCAAAGCTTGTGGCCAAGCAAAGCAAGAATTTGTATATTATACTAGTTGATAATATCAAGACAAAAATATATTGTATTTTTGACTTTACGTAAAGTACGTTGATATGTTTTTCATATTACAATCGAGCTTATTAGCTAATAAATAATGTAAATATAGATAACTTAAACTGCTAAGTTACAAAAAAATAAGAATTCGTCCAATAATGTCTTTCTTATTCACTTTATGTTAAGGGGGAAGACACTCGATTCCTTTAAAATAGTCAGCAAATACGAATGAAAACATTTATGAAATAAATAGATATTATAAGATAATTTTTATTAAAAATATAACAACTTTAATATGGGAAACAAACAATAAACATTTTACTGTCCATTACTTTAATTAATCTATGTTTCCCTCCTTATATTTGTACAGATATCTTTATAATTAATACCATGACACAACTCTAAAAACATAAATAACGAAATTCAACTGTAAACAAACGTTATTAGAACTCATTTTAAAACAAACTCTTAATCGTAAAATATTGACTTAGGTTGCTTTGCCACTGAAACCGTATTATTACATAAAAAATTAATGTACAAAGATACGACGATGTTGAATTAATTGTCTGTTTGTGTCTTTTATTAATTTTGTTATTATCTATTCATAATGATTGTGCTGACGACGAATTAGACGACAAAAACTTCTGAACATATTTTCTTGAATCATAGCTAAGAACACTCTCGATCAAGACACGGTCCAAACAAAAAAATAAATAAAATGGTGCTGGGATTGAAAAAGGTTATGGGTGTATTAGACATCATGCTTCGACCCTCAGGAGCCGAGTAAAAAGAAAAAAAAGTAATGAAGAACGTTAAGCGATAATGAAGTTACAGAGCAGTTTCTTGCCCATTCTTCTGGAACTCTTGTGCAAACATTCATGCTTTTAACCCATTCGAACCCGTTGGGATCGACTGTGTGCTGTCTGTCAGTGAATTAATAAATTTAACATTTTTATGAAGTAGAAGATAAAAACATTACGGCACCTAATTTTAAATTCAACTAAAAGAACACCCATTATAGTACAAGGATATCCACAAAAACCAATTACTGTTTCCTACTTTCAAACAGTCACACGTTCTTCGCGGTAAAGACGTTTAATCTGTCGCGCGCGCAATTAGCAGACACAATAGAATTTTATTGTTATCTGTCTCCAATATGAGACACCAGTATTATAAAGGTTAAAGTAATTTGTAAGTCTAGACTGCCTGTGTTTGTACTAAGGATGAATCATTGTGCTTAAACTTCATGCACGGCATCCAGTATATTTGACACATAACATATAGAGGCGCTGCATGCTAAGAAAAAAATATTCTTCTCGAACATGCTTTGGAAATTCGAACCTTATTTTGTCAACATTCTTCGAGATAAATCGAACTTGCTGTACTGGTTAAAAACAAGTGAGTATGCGGCCCAATGTTACTATGAAAATCCATAAATGTCGTGTTTAGTGGCCAAATAAACTATGAAAACTCATGACTGTCGTGTTATTTAAAAATGGAACTAACTTTTTACTGCCACCCTTGGCAACCAAGGAGGTAACTTATCAAAGATATTATTTAAATTTCTAACTGGATTAGCAAATAGAGCTGTGTAAAGTAAAGAAGAAACAAATTAACATATTTGCGCGTGAAAAATCTTTGTTCGTCTTGATTCTGGAATTAATCATTAATTTACTTAGTTTGAATTTCCGCGCATTGTTTGAGAAAAGTACTATACAAGCCTTAGCCGCAACCAGACATTGATGAACTCATGTATGAGTACGATCTTGCATCAATGCCTCTGTTGCAGGCCGCAATAGTAATGTACTAATATTTGTTAGTAATTTGAATGTACTGCCACAAGTCATGGAAAATCGGAATGAGATGAAGCAAAAGATGCCATTGGAATCTTTTGCGACCTCTTGAAGGCGTTCGATTGCATGGGCCATGAGACACTTCTGCTGAAACTGGAGCACTATAGGATTAGGAATACAGCTCTTGATTTCCTAAGATCATACTTGAAAGATAGAAAGATTAAAGTTCAAGTCAACGATACAAACTCATTAGGGTCTGAAATGGTAATAGGCATTCCTCAAAGTTCGATATTGGGTCCATTCCTCTTTTTAGTTTATATTTATGATTTACCATAATTACTTCAAACTCAACCAAAGATGGTGTTATTCGCAGATGACACATCATTGATCTTTAAAATAAACCGACGGTCACAAAATCTTGACGACGTGAATAGCTCTATTGTTCGGATCCAAGATCAATTTACGGTAAATAATTTGGTACTAAATACAAAAAAAAACAAATGCATTATTTTGAAAAGACCTAATGTTAGAAGTAGCGAATTGAATGGAGGAAAATGGAATTGATTAATCAAACGGTATTCCTAGGAATCACGACACTAGACAAGAAATTCCAATGGGGACCTCATAACATCTCTTGCGAGGCAGCTAAGCTCGGCCACTTATGCTGTTAGAAAGATAAGGCAGTTAACAGATGTAGGAACCGTGCGTTTAGTCTATTCTACAATATTATGCTACTTCCACAGTATTATGTCGTATGGCATTTTACTGTGGTGGGGTCGGGCTGCTGACATTGAATCCATCTTTATTTTACAAAAGAGAGCTCTCAGAGCCATTTATAATCTTCACCGTCGCGAATCTCTCAAGGACGACGGTATTATGTTACGGTTATTATGACGGTACCTTGCCAATTAATTTATAAAAATATATGTTTATGTACGTGAGAAAAAACCTAGATTTAAAAAAAAATTGTGATAGACATAATTTTAATACACGAAATAAAGATAAAATAGATCAACCATTTTTCAAATTATCTAAAGTACATACATCTTTTGTGTGGTACTGTATTAAATGTTACAACAAAATACCTTGTGATATAATATTACAATTAAATTACTTCTTTCATTTAATTGTAATATATCACGAAATTAAAAACTCATATCATTCAAGTTCACTTTGTAAACAGGTATATTACAAATTAGAGGATTGTATCCAAGATAAGAATGCTTGGAAAAATTCTGGTCCTCTCCATGGGACAGTTAAGAGTCTAGACAAAATCAAACTGGTTACTAATTTAATTGTATATTATTATTTCTTAAAACATTGATTCTACATTTAATTATGTGATTACTTGAACTCACATACTGACTTATTAGTATTACTTGTTAAAATGTTATGAATATCGTATAATTTTACCATGTTTGTAAGTATGCGAGCACCATGTATCTGTCATTGCTTAATTTTTCTTTTTTTTTTACCTATGTATAATTAATGTACCTATACAAGATATTGTGAAAAAAATTATAAGAATAACGGTGGAGTTTCTTGCCCATTCTTCTCCATACAAAAACTACCTTTTGGAAGGGGCGACTAGAATCAATTATGTTTTTTGTAAATTTTGACGTTCAAACGCCTAAGTGCCTAATTGAAATAAATTATTTGACTTTGACTTTGCGACGGAACAATTTTGTACCAATGCATGGCCAGTTATCAATATTTTAAATTACGTGTAGCTACGTTAGTTGGAAATAATAGAGATCTCTAATGACTTTGCTTCACGATAATAATATCTTTCGCTTGAATATACTCAATTTTGTATTAACATTTTTTACTGAATATGGGGAAAAAAAATTACAAGCCTGAATGATCTAGGTATTTGCTGCATGGCTTTGTAATAATGTCATAAAACATTTCAAAATTCATTACTCCATTCTCGAACTATACCACACTTAACAACTAAACATGCCCTCAATGGATGCTAAAGCAGCCACATTAATCACTTCACATACTGAGACACCTAATATTGAATTAAACTCAGGAATGTCATCTGCAGCACAAAGTTAGCTCTTAGGCGAGCAGTGCTGGAACTAGGAAGATAGTTAGGAACTCTCTATGCGCTATGTGCTCCTGGTACCTATTGACATAGTTTTGAAATTTCTATTAAGGGGCGAGTGTAAATTCTCAGTCCAGTTTCAGGAGAATTTAGGATGTAGGTAAGTTATTCAAAGGTGAGTCTTGAACGGGAAAACCAAGTGGCAGTGTTGAGCTTGACTTTATGTAAGAGACCGCTGTATTTTTTTAAGATATAGAATAAGTTATTGACAAGTAAAAAAATATAACGCAACACATCAAAACTGGGATGGGTGGTGGGTGGAGTGGATTGTCGGTGGGTGGTAGTGGGAGGGCCATTCGTATAAAATGTTTCTTAATCTAAACAAAACACACCGAAAAAATACGTTCACCAAATTGGAATGAAATACTTACACGTAAACCTCAAATAGATACACAATTTAATTACAAAGCGGCATACAATATTTCCGTTGCCCGTCGCTTTCTGTCACCAACTTCCGAACACAAGGCGTTGCGCCAACTGTCAGTCGCACAAAGAATGATAATTAGCTCCTCTGTACCCTGCCCTCCCCCCCTGCCTCCCTCCTGGCGTCGTGGTCGGCCGTAATTCTGCCCGCGACAGGGAACAGCCCCCCATAGAAAACGCGACCGTTTTATCTCCTGGCAACTTTGTAATTTCGAATCCGCTCTGTGATTTTCATTGAGTCGAGTGTTGATTTTTGAACTGGTAATTAATGAGGTGGGCTGTTGGATCAGCTTGGATTTTCAAGATTGTATTTTGTTTATAGTTTGAGACGTAGTTTGTGGGAATTTAATGACACTTCTCTCTAACGTTCGTTGCCCTCTTTGATCAGTGTCATTATTTTACCCAATAGCAAGATTATTTTGCAGTAAAACTTACATTTTACCATCGACCGATCAATCAAAAATGAATTCTCTTTCACATTCCAATCTTTTTTAAAAGAAAACGTGTATCCTTTTATCTACAAACTAGACACGCCGTTCAAAAACATAACCCAGACGTAGCCTAGAATTCTAATCAGTCATTCTTAAGGGGATGCTATGGTATCCTACGAAATTATTTTTTTACGTTTTTAGCAATTAGTTATAGTTTGTTGATCATAATATGATTAAATAAATAAATAAAAAGTTTATTTCGGAACAATAACACAAGACTAAGTACAAATAAAACGATGATAGCTGCAAAAATATAAACTGTAGCGCAGCTAACAACGCCCTTCTCCAGATACAGAGTGGAATGATGTTCCATGAAAAAGCTTAAAAAATAAATACATTAAAAATGCTCAAGAGGTAATTAAATTCTTATTATTATAATTCTGAAATATGTATTTTCAGAATTATAATAATAAGAATCATCCATCCAACCCTCTAAGTTAGAATTGGCCTTAAATGTCATGATCTCATCCAACAAAAGTCATTCAATAGATTTGAACATAATAGAGAGTACCTACTATTGCGTACCTACTATTGCGTACAAACTCACACCTTTTTCCCATGGTGGTAGGCAGAAACCACAGAGCGCACATGCTATGATCCTTACATACTTCTTTTGCTTCGTTTACGTTCATACTGGTCACACACGCACGTCGTCGGTTGCGAGTAGGTACGCGTATTTCCAATGTATACAAGGCCAGAACGCAGCCATAAGAAACTGCTCGCGTAGACATTGTAATGCTATTTTTAAATCTGATTACAATGTATACACGAATTTTGCGTAGGTACTGCTCGTGTGTAGTTTGTAACGTGAACGCGCCCGTCCTGGTTCCAAACTATATTACGACACTTATGCCTGAAAAGTGTTTTAAAAATATAGTTTAACAAAGTAAAATTTAAATAAATAACATAACATAAACATAACGTAACATCACGCCTTGTTTCCCCGAAGGGTTGGGCAGAGGTGTACCTGTAGTACACCCACATTTCGCCAGTTATGCTTAAGTCCCATGTAATAAATAAATAATGAACAAAAATGTGATCTGTGTGAAATGGGTTAGTTAAGAATAGAACTGTGACCAACCGAGCGCGAGCCGAGCAAGCGGAGCAACTGGTGCCGCGGGAGCAGTCGGTGAGCGCTACTTCCAAGTTGCTCGCAGCCAGGCAGGCTATTTAGTATTAGCGCAAGGTGCATTACGTCGCAAATAAGTTGGATACCCGTTCACGATTTGTTGCAATCTATACACTATTAGTCCGTATGCGTACTGACACTGTATTTTATGGAATAAGGTAGTTAATTACATCACTACGAAGAATACGCGAGTATTTGCATTACTGTACTACTCTAAAAAGTGATTTCCAATCCATACGCGATTAGTTTCACACCCTTGCGTTCTGGCCTTGTACCGAATGGAACGACGCTGCAAGTACTACGCACCTGACCTTTCTGAAGAACATTACCAATAAGGTCACTATAATACGTGCTTTTATTGCGTCCCGGCGTTTCCACTCACATCTACCTTTTGTTAGTCGCCTTTCACTCATCCCCTCAAAATGACTAAACCAAAAGGTGACGTGTTTATGATTATAAATATGTTAATACATATTTTTTACGACCGCGATACATATTTGGATCACATACAATCTAATACTGTTCAGCAAATTGCAAAAAACGAAAGAAAATTTAAATTCCGCGGGCTTCACTGGCGCTTTCGTCTTTAAAATAAATTCAGTTCGGGTCTCACCGCGCTCCGTGTACAGAGTTCGTTGGGAACCGAGCCACGTACTGGCAGGCAGGGGACACTTTTTATTATAGCTAACAAATGATAGGGACATACACTTGTCCAGGATAATTTGGGGACATTGTCTGTGTTTTGTGGAAGATTAGGATAATCTGTTTTGTTTTTTCGTTGTTATTGGTTTTTAAGAGTATCGGATCCGGACATATTTTTAAGAGTGGTGTGGATCTTTTTGAAAGAAGTTTTTGTTAAGGTCACGTAGAAATAACAAAACGCCACGTAGCAACACAATGATCATGTCTTTGTTAAACCTACCAAACCTAGCAATAAATATATTGAGGTATTGAGATCTTTACATACTCCTTTTACTTCGTCTAGGTACTTTAGTTTCTTATTCGTTCTTGTTTCTAGTTACTAATAGCAAAAATAAGTTTAAAAAAACTACAAATCATCTTATACATTAGCAAAATATGGTATAATATTTCATTCAAAAACTTCTCTAAATACCAGCACCTAAACAACATCGCACAATAAATTATCTGTCTTAAACATCTCCATTATTCTGCACTCAGTAAGTTCTGTTCAAAGTTGTCTAAGTAAGTAAGTAAGTACCGCTAAGCGCCGCTTATTATCTCCCGTCGGAACATGACGACTCATCAATAAACTGAATTACAAAATGTTTCAGTTGTTTTCAGTCGGAAAGTGCTGATAACCCGCTAATATTGAGTGGGAAGTTTTCAATGGTTTTGTTTATAGAGGTATAAATTAATGAATAGACCTAAAATATCAGCCTTTTGGTCCATTTAGTAATAATATGCATCAGTTATAGATTTTTACGTTGAAATATTATACATTATTTTCCTCCAGGGTAGTGCCCTTCCTCAGATCGTCCTAAGAAATCTTAGACACAATTCGATGAAGTACGTTCGTAGTAAGATTTTTTAGATAAGCATCGGCTAATCTAAAAAAATGCCTTGACGCAAAAATAAAGTGTTATTTAAAGTTGTGGTTCACGTTAAATATCTAGATTTGAAACAATCAGCTGAAATCAAATTTAACTTTCTGTATTCAGTAATAATAAGAGCACAATTTTAATTTAATAAATAATTTGGCTTCCATCGTCGCCTTGTAAAACACAACTAATTTCCGTCTTCTTCCATTAGAAAAACCTGCATTATTAATTCCCAACACAATTGTAGAAACATTAACAGCATCAGAAACAAAACATAATCAAGAAAACAATGGAAGAGAATTGCTCGGAATTAACTCGAAGACTGCCCACGGTTTGTTTCCAAACTCTGCAGTCCATTAAATGGGGGGCACGTCCCAGCTATACATTGGGTGTCGGGGGAGGGGGGGGGGGGGACACAAACGTGACCCATCAGAAATTAACAGCCAGATATCTCGGAGATATTGCCCAAATTGAAGATGGTGACAGGGAGTAGTAATAAATATGAATTATTGAGCGGACGCTGGATAGCTGAATGTAACGTGGCTTCAATAATGCTCATGTGATTTTACTATGGTGTCAGATGTGAAAGAAAAATACATACAATTTGGTAGATGTACACGGTCTGCAATATATAAAAGTGAGAGGGTTGCCCGGCGCCGGCGGCGGTATTATAGAGGCATCTATAGAGAATTAACGGTCTCATTCACTGGGCACTAGTAGGTATTCCAATTACTAATTTTACCCAGCATCGATGAAAGATCCAGTCGATGAAATTTATCTCAATAACAAGACTTACTGTTCACTAATCCACATGCCAGCTTTGAAATTCGCCACACTTACTATTTCCTATGAAATTCCACGTTCATATTACAGTTGAATTCAATCAATCAAGCTATGCACTATACTATCAATTTACAATATGCTAACATCTCCTAGTTCCGACGAACAAACCCAATACCTGTACATGGATCAGATACCAGTATCCTGCGTTCGCAATTTAGTTCCAAATTTGTAAACAAGTACGTTTTGTTGGAAAAATAACCTTAATACTTACACCTACAGTTCATACTACGCTACAACTTCAAAAAGCTTCATGACTTTTTTTATAGTACTAACATACCTAGTCTTGCCATAAATATTGTCACGAAGAATTATTTTTTTTTTGCAAATAATATTTATTACTTTTACTGTGTGTTAGTTTAATACATAAATATGAAACAATTTAAAATATAAAAAGCTTATTCGAAGTGGTCTCCATTGGCTGCAATACAGTCCTTTAAACGTTGAGGCCAGTTATCAATACAAGCACGCACTCTTTCCATGGGAAAATTCTTCACTGCCAATCGTATGGATTGTTTTAGGGACTCCAAATTATCATGGCGTTTAGAGCAAGCCGTACTCTCTAAAACTGACCATAAATCATAATCCATCGGATTAAGATCGGGACTAGACGACGGCCAGTCTTCAGCTCTGATGAAGTCCGAAACGTTCACTTCCAACGAAGACTGCGTGAACCGAGCTTCATGACCCGGCGCCGAGTCTTGTTGGAAGGACCATACTTGGCTACTGAATATAGTGTTGTTAAGGGGCTTAACTACCTTCTCAAGAATGGTATACACTTGTGCCGATGTTTTGATACCATTTTCACAAAAATATGACTCTGTCACTCCTTCACAGCTAACACCCCAACAAACCATCACTGAAGTCGAATAATGCCCACGTTGCACTCTGTCGACTAATTGGGAAGCTTCTTTAGAGCTTTGAGCATGAATACGGTCATTTTTTTTGTTAAAATGTTGCTCAATTGTAAAGACTTTCTCATCCGTAAATATTTTTTTTCTGTGACCTCACTTTGCGTACCGCTTCAGTAGTTGTTTCGATTGTACCACCCTATTCTTTTTTAAATTATCAGTAAAAAAATGACCAGTGCTTGCAGCCTATAAGAGACGCCTCTTATAGGCTGCAAGTCCTAAGTTATCTTTTAAAATACGCGACATGGTTCTGGGTACTATCTTCATCTCCCGAGATAAAATCTTTTGCTTTCGGACAGGATTTCTTTCTAATTCTTTCCCTTACTGCTTTGACCACCTTTTTCGTAAGAACACTACGTGGACGGCCAGATCTTTTTCTGTCACAAACAGAGGAGGTCTCATTGCACCTATAATACCCTAATAGCCCGGTACACAAACATTTGACTAATACCAAGCGTATGGAGAGTTTTAATAATATCAACTTTGTGTAATGCAATCTCAGCGATTCGGTTCTCTTTATCACCCTACCATTTAAATATCGCAAAATATGGTACAATGTATTGGCGCTAAAATGAGAAAACTCAATGAAAAATCGTATAAAAATGACAGATTCCAAATTCAAATGTAATATCTTTCTTATTTTTAATTGTAACAGTATTTATGGCCAGACTAAGTATAACAACACCACGAGTGTAATTCCCCGAAGGGTTAGGCAGAATGTTTATTTATTTATTAAAACTTTATGCACAGGTAAAAAAATACTGTACAAAGGCGGACTTAATGCCTGAGGCATTTTCTACCAGTCAACCTTAGGGTGGTGCAGAGACAAAACATGGCAGGTGCAAAATAAGTGCTAGCAAATTTGAAAATTAATGCCTATTATTACATAGATACATAGATACATTTACGTTTAGGCACACCACCACGCTAAGGTACACCTTACCGTGGTGATGTAGTCATTCTAAAATCAACTTCATGTATAGTATTACAAAGTTGACATTTGGTTAAATGTATCATCAAATTGGAAACAAGAATTTGAATAATGAATAGCGGTCCAGACACTATCAGTAATAATGACATTACATTCAATTATTGTCATTACTACTGACAGTGTGGTCAATCATCCCAACCGATGATGATGTGATCTTAATATTTCATTATTACTTATCGTGTCTGGGGGCCTAATGGGTTAAGTGGATACCGTTCTAATAAATTGTTGTTGTTGTTGTTCAATGTATTGAGAACTATGCGTTTGACACACAGTTTCAGGTATTCATAAATGATTGATTATGCTATGTTACAGCTAGGAAATTGTGCGTTTTTAGTTTGAAGTAATATTGCGATTTCGTGTAGTTTCATTTGAAATTTTAATTACATTATCCAATTTTAAAGTTAACTTTACTTTGAACTAGTTTGTCAATTAATTTAACCATAACCATTGAAGCCACGGCGCGGCGCCTTTATTAAAAGTCTAATTATCCTTTTCCAGGTATATATAGTACGTTACTGTCGTGGCCTGCTACACGGGCATTGAAGGACGATCGTGAAAATGTGGGTCGAGGCGAAGCCGAGGCAACGTGAGTCCGTCATTGCCTGGTTGCGGCCAACGCGTGGAAATTCAAACTAAGTAAATGAATTACAAATTCCCAAATCAATGACGAACAACGATAATTTTTCGTGCATGTTCTTTTGTTTGATCTTAATTTACTTTAAACAGCTTTATTTGCAAGCCAAATCGAAATTTAAATAAAATCTTTTGATGTGTTACGTTCTTGGTTGCCACGAGTTAAAGTAAAAAGTTCGTTCCATTTTTAAATAACACGACAAGGAGATTTCATAGTCATTTATTCGGCCGCTAAACACGACAGATATGAATTTTCATACAAACAGTGCCGGCCAGGCGCTTGCATGTATTTTACCAGTATTTTCGACTTATCTCGAAGAAAATTGTCAAAATTATGCTCGAATTTCCAAGGATGTTTGAGAAAATTAACTTGATTATATTTTTTGAAAATCGTTCTTGTATAACCGTGATAAATTACATGGGTACCGATCTCATACAAAGAAACTCTCCTTCGCTTTCAGAATATTAATGACAACGAGGAATACTTATTTTTTATTCTCGTTTCAACTTTCTTCTTTATGAATAGACTTTAGATTGTGTATTTAATTTTATTATTTTATCCATTGGTGTATTTTCTACTTTTATAAAGATCGCACCTTGTTTGAACTCACAATCACACACAACCTCTATAGTATGATCATTGTGACTTCACTTACATAAACTAAACTATTCATTGTATAAGTACTATTGTTGGAGACCAAATGTTGGACAGTTGAACGTTAACCTATTTCTACAGTATTGTCACAAATTGAGGATAAAGTGAAAAGCTCTTAAAGTAATGTAAGTAACTGAACTGGATGGATATCTTAAATAAAGTAGAAACTGATATTCAAACATGACTCCGGTATTCAACGAAAAGGTAGGCTGAAATGTAAAGCACATCCAAATTTTATCAGTAATGTTAATCCAAGCAATAGAAGGTGTTTTTTTTTTTTTTAAATTTGCCCACTCTAGGAATTTCTCCTTTATCGTGGGTGCGTTTACAAACATTTAAACTCACATACACAAACAGCCAGACCCGGAACAACTACTTGTAGGTCATACAAATATGTTTTCCGTGCGGGAATCGAATCTGCGACACGCAGTGCAGCAGTCAATTGCTTAACCACTGCGCCAACCGTGCCGTCAAATTAAATTTGCCGTTTTTCATTTACAGGAATAAATTCGAAATACAGGCTGCTACTGAGAAATCCCAGACTCTAGAATCAAAACCAGGATTCCTCAAGCTCAGTAGTCGCTCTAGATTAATGACGTAATCAAACAGCAGTAGAAAAATATATAACAACCAATGCATTCAACACTGAAATCATTGCACCAGTAAACATACATAAATCCAATGAAAGTTTTGGCTTTCAGTTCAGCTCAAAGAGAAATGACGCCACATTTTCCATTGACTCCTGAATGACGCACATCGACACACTTTAAACGTCAAGCTGTCAACCAGCTGATTACGTGCGCGGTGATACGAGAAGTCAATTCCGATAGCATTGTCCCGCGGCCATTCATGCAGCTTTAGTTCAGCGTCAATAGTCACTCTGTGGCTCGTGTGGAGTGACATCATCGGATGTAGCTGTCTGATTGTCCGTTGATTATTACCACCAGAATGTACTTAACATATTGACAAATTCTGGGTGTTTGGTAGACGACACGAAAATGGCGAATCGTGGGGGCGTCTACGTGTTTTGGCCCAATACCAAGACCCAGGCCACACGAATTTATTTAAATGTTTTTATATAAATTCGTGTTCATATTCCTCGTTGCTTAAATTTTAAACGTCAACAAATTTCATATGAAAACAAAAAAACTGGCAAGAAAAAATTGCTTTCATCTAGAATAATTGTGGAAGAACATGTAAAATTTTTGCTTGTACATTTAACGTTTCGCAAATGTAGAGTTCCGTGAAAAAAGCTCAGGCAGTTAAAATTTACGAATTATTTTAGTTATTTCAAAGTCGAATAGGTTTTGGAGTGGCGACTGCATACCGGAAGGCCTCCCACAAGATGGACCGACGACCTTATGAAGGCCGCAGCAGTCCGCTGGATGCGAGAGGCACAGAACCGGTCGAAGTGGCGGCGCTTGGGGGAGGCCTGTGTCCAGCAGTGGACGTGTTTCGGCTGAAATGATGATGATGATGATGAAGGGCTCGAATTTAATTTTATATAAATGCATCAAATACGAATTAATAAGATTCTAGAATTATTCTAGATGTTTTTTTTTTTTTTTACCAGTTTTGTTATTTTTAAATGAAATTATTAACGTTTGTAGTTTTAGCAACGACAAATTACGTTTTATTTTTTAAATGTCATTAAAAAAATCCGTATGGCCTTGTTATTGGGCCTAAACAGATATAAGGCGCAGGCTAACAGAGTAGCAGATGGCCCCACGGATCCGCCATTTTCGTATGTTCTGCCTGCCTAACACCCTGTATATTTGTGATGTCGTTAATCGTTAATTTTCACAAAATATCGATTACTATAGCACTTTGACAACAAACTGACCTCTAATGATTATTTGTCAACCTTCTTAGAGATAAATCTAAAATGCTGTACTGGTCACATACATGCGGGCAGGTGGCCGATAATGTGACCTACTATGAATATCCATAACTGTCGTGTTTAGCGGCCGAATAAATTAAGTACTATGAAAACTCATATCTGTCGTTTTATTTAAACATGGAACGACCTTTTTACTTCGACACAAGGCAACCAAGGAGCTTCGATTTGGCTTGCAAATAAAGCTGTTAAGTAAGAAACAAATTAACATCTTGGTGCGTGATAAATTATCTTTGTTCGTCTTAAAAAGTAAAACCGGCCAAGTGCGTGTCGGACCACGCACAATTATAAAGGGTTCCTTAGTTGGGATGAATTTATACCAAGAACAAACACAACGTTTTAGTTGAAAAACATGTTCTAACTGCAAATGTAAATTTGCACGCACAATATTGAGAGATTTACCATGTTATATTAAGACCTCTATGGTCTTAATATAACACTGTATATTCTATAACTTCACTGAATATTTCTTGATATACTCGGTATTACGGTTTTCCTGTAATCTATGAGTACAGTTTTTTTTTTTCTTTTTTGCCGACCATAGTGACCTCCATATAAACAATTCATTTATTTACGTTATATGTCCGTATTTGGGTAAAAAAAAACATAATTTGCACCCTTAATCGGTTCATTAAATTCGGAGCAAATTGGCTGTGACAGAAACAAGAAAAGTACTATACAAGCCTTGGCCGCAACCAGGGATTTATGGACACGTATTGTGCCTCGGCCCCCATTTTCAGTTTGGTCCATCAATGTTGTAGGCCGCGACAATAATGTACGATAGATTTAGTTCAGAAGACTTTTATTCTACGTTTTCAAAGTTTCCTCCCTCCAGCTCATTTGCTGTGCCCGACAGGGTCCACAATGATCACATATAATTGTAAGTTACCACCTAAGTAGTGGAGTGCAAATAAACTATTGAGTATTGAGCGAGTATCGAAAATAATATTCCGTTGACAACAATAACGATCCCAGAATTTCAATCAATTTTAAACTTATAAATTCTTTCCACAAAACTGTTATTCCAATGCTTGCATGTGCGAATATTTTTAATAAACATTCCATAAAATATGGAATTTAATCTAGGATTTAGATTTTAAACCCTTGCATTTGATGTTCGGAAGTCGAAAAGTTTATTTCCGTTAATCTGGTTCCAATATTTCAGTTGAATTTCTACTTCTGATTTTGAAATTGAATTTAGTTTGCGCTCGTAACTTTACTGTTTTTGTCATAGAGTATATCAAGAAAGTTTAACTGAATTAATTTAGTCTCAATGCTTTCACTGAGTTCTTCAGTTAAGTCAATTTTCTATTTATCTACGTTATTACATTGAAATCAATCTTGAGACTAACAAAATACTTTTCTTGTTAATATTGATACAAAAGAAAAAAAATAAGATTTGACGCCTTACGTAGATACACGTGTACCTGAGGGCTTGTTTATTTATAGCTAAGTACTCAATGTAGATAAAAATTCTAGTCCCGTAATCCGAATAGTTCTCCTTACCTATTTTCATTTTATTTTCGTCACCAAAATCTATTACAAACATAGTTCTGTCCAAATACATACTACGGGCGAAACTGTTCACACTTAGCTACCATGAATCTTGTTCAAAGGCCACAAACACCACACTATGAACTAGCACAGCTTTCGAGAAATTTCCATAAACGGAACAATGTTCTGAAATTCCTTGGTACTTGGGGTCCCTCAGAATCTCTCAAATACAACTGCTAACTTAGAATACAACTAGTCTCAAACGATTAACGTAAAAGATAATAGTAGCTCACTGCTTACTCTCGAAGTAATTTGATTTGTCTTACTGTAGTGACTTCCAAAAAAAAAGATCTGCATAATATCTATAAACCACATTTTTTGTTCTCATCGACATTGAAGAAATGTGCTCAATGTGTCATATTTTTTATGACAGCATTCAAATATGATTTATATTGTCTTTTCAAGCTATTGATTGACTATTTTTAATGAGAACTTTGAGTGCGGCAGTAATACCACTATTCAAGTAATCTAACTTGAAGATAATAAAGTATACAATACAAATTTTAGGTAAAATTTAAATCAATGAAGTACTAGTCTCCACTAGTGTACTACACTAGCGTTTGAATGCTTCCAATATCTAACCAAATCTGTTTGATTCGGTCAATATTGGCGTTAAATTAGAAGCTGTCTTTTGATAGTTTCAAACGTCTCGATAATTTAATATTAAATAAGTTGAAGTAACTATTAGCTGATATTGGAAAATATAGCTTAATCAACTTGATATTGCTCAATTTTATTTTATTTGAATGTTGTCTGAGCCTAACATAGTAACACATTTGTAACATTCAAAATGTTTTTTCGATTGCTCCATTTCTAGCGAAAGTGTCTATCCGCGATTATGTTAGACTTAATAAAACTACGTCAGTGAAAGGGGTACTTAAATACGCAGAATTTGATGCTCTATAATTTATAAAAAAAATATATTAAAAAATCAAACTCCATTAGTTATAAAAAAAAATGTTTTTTGGATAACTTCAAAAGTTGTTTACGAAAAAATTTCGGTTGTTTTCTACGAAAACTCAGATAATTATAAAACTAAAAGAGATATCATTATAAACTGAAAAAACCTTCTAGAAAATTAAATTACGCAACTATTGACATCAAAATCACGAGCATAAGATATCGGGAATAAGACGCAAAATCCGGGGCTTGAGTTTCGTATCCATCACAAAGAGCGTAAAATGAACGAGCGTTTGTCTCTGTCGTACGTAATGAAGTGAACAATGTTTGAAAACATCGAAAATAATTTTAAAAAATACAGTTTCATTTATTTTCTTGATTATTTCACGTGATGATTTGAAGTAAAGTTCTCGGCTTGTGCTTTCGAAATTGACTTTGACGCTGAACGTTTTGACGTAAACTGTATGTTTTTAGTGTAGTATAGTACATTACTGTCGCGGCCTGCAACAAGGGTATTAATTCACGATCGTGAAAATAACGTGAGTCCATCAGTATAGTTCGACGGCACGGTTGGCGCAGTAGTTAAACGATTGACTGCTGTGCCGCGTGTCGCGGGTTCGATTTCCGCACTCAACAAATATTTGACCTACAAGTAGTTGTTCCGGGTCTAGTGGTTTGTTATGTGAGTTTAAATGTTTTTTACGCACCCACGATACAGGAGAAATTCCTAGTGTAGGACAACGTTTTAAACAAAAAAGTACCTTTTTTAAATAATGCGTGGAGATTCAAACTAAGTAAAATAATTATAAATTCCATAATCAATGATGACCAATGATAATTTTACACGAGCATATTTATGTGTTTTTTTTTTCTCTTTACTTTAAACAGCTCTCAAGCCAAATTGAACATTAAATAAAATCTTTAATAAGTTGCCACCTTAGTTGCCACGTGTTGAAGTAAAAAGTTCGTTCAATTTCTAAATAACAAGACAGATATGGATTTTCATAGTAACATTTCCGGCCGGGCGCTCGGATGTATTCGACCAGTACCGCAATTTCGAAGAAGGTTGTCAAAATAATATTCGAATTTCCAAGCATGTTTGAGAAAATGATATTTGATACTTTAGACATAACGTCAAGCTTTTCTCTTTTTCTGTCTAAATTTTTATTTAGAGTTTGTAAACTGTGTGTGTTTTTGAGAAATCTAAATCTTAACTATAATATTATAAAAAGAAAAGATTTGATTTCTGGTATGTTTGTTTGTTACGCTTTCACGCTAAAACGTTTTTTATTCCGATATTCTCACGGGATTAAGATGTATGCGGCAGAAACCATAAATGTACTGCGTATTTTATTTTTAACCGACTTCAAAAAGGAAGAGGTTCTCAACTCGACTGTATGCTTTTTTTTTTCTTTTTTGTATGTTTGTTTCGCGATTACTCCGCCAATTATGAATTAATGGTTTATATGATTATTTTTTTGTTTGGTAGGTCATATACTTCAGAGGTGGCCCATATAAATTGTATTAACTTTGCTTGTAATTTTTGAGTTAGCTTCAATAATAGGTATGCTTCCCGGTTCTCTATTGTGTTCCCTAACTTTTTTACACATAATCTAAAGTACCATTTTTTTTGTCTTAGTCATCAATTGTCCGAATGATAACTTGCCCGAACTTAATGTCACATAATATAACATGCCTTAAAATTGAAATCCCTAAATAAAATATGTCCTAAATTTGTTTGTCATAAATATTACAATCAATAATATACAAAAGACTTAAAACCGTTTTCAATAAAAGTTAGAAGTCCTTAATTCTAAGTATTTAATGATTCATTTTTAGTAATTAGGTATTATCTGATTTCGTATTACAATTGTTTATTATTTTACCAAATCCAACTGAAACAATACATAAATAGTAAAGATGCAACAGCAATATGGCTTTTGTCACGGCTCCGGCGCTGCATGTCCTCGTGTTACGTTTCATACGGTTATATGTTTCATACGGTTTTTATTTCCCTGTAAGAAGCATGCAAACAAGCATACATCATGCATGCAGCAAGTATGCAGCAGGCAAGCAAGCATGCAGCATGCAAGCGAGCATGCAAGAAAGCATGCAGCATCCCCACCAGCCTATAGCAGTCCAATGCGGTACACAGGCCTCACCCATCACAAGCTATTCAACTCGATCCTCGACAACTCTCATCTAGACATCCCGAAGATCGTTGCTCCACCTAGCCTGAGGGCGTCCTACCTTTACTTACATTTTCTTAGCTAGCTAGTTACAGCTATATGTAAGCGGGCACGCCCTTTATGCCTGGAGGCTTTTTCTTTTTTTTTTTAGATATTGTTTACTTTTAGTTATTTTTATTTCTGCTTGAGTATAGTTCTCGATGCTTTTGGTTGGTATATTGGCGTGTGCTAGCTGTCATATGGCTATTAATTATAGCTATTTAATTTAAATTACTTTTTGCATATTGTAAATTGTCTTGCATACTGTTGTATAGAATCATTTTTTATTTTTTTCTAACTGAACAGACAGCTGTGCTGCTGGGGAGTTTGTTGCGCCACTTCTTCTTCCCAGCAAAAGCACTAGGAAGTGGTGAAGGGTGGGCGTTTTGGGGGACTGTCTTATGTAATTTTGACGTTCGAAAAGTGCTGATTCTCAGCCTAGTTTGAATAAATGACTTTTGAATTTTGAATTTTTGAATTTTATACATAAACTTCTTAAAACTTTCTAAAATATAAAGCATTTTTATTTTAATCTAATTCAAAATAACATATTTTATCCCTTCAATTTCATCTGAATATATTATTTCAAGCGCTATTTTTGTATTTTGAAGGTAAGATACAAAAATCAGCCGGGGTTTGTACCTTCACACTAGTCTGAGACTGATCTGGGATTTGCATCGCATTTGCCTTTCACTTATGTTACTAACAATATTTCTTTTTACCTCAAAATTGCGTCTAGACGTGTTCTTAAAAAAAAACGTTAAATTGTCGTCTTTGAGAAAGCATTTTATTTTGTATTTATTTACATATTATTTGGTCTGGTTTTGTAATTGTATCATTGATATGCATTAAAATACCATCTTTGCTGAGAATTATATAAAATACAATATTGTTGTCGCTCAATTTATCTATATCAATATGTACCCAAACACAATGTCAGTTATTTTCATTCCAACTCTGAGAGAAAATTACAGTGACATATTTCAATTTACTTGCCACGTTAAGCCGACCGGGACAGCTAATCTATTACAAATGTACATACATTATGCTCATAATTCACCCGAGCATGCACACAGAACAAATAAAACGTTATTGTTCCCCCCTCCCTTTTGTTCTCCTCCTCTATGTAATCGCTTCTTTAAACATGAAAGAAATTACTCAAAACAGTATAAAGTTTAAAACGAGCCATCTCATTTACTTACAATCACATCGTCTAGCCAATCTCAAAACAAAACGACTTACGAAACCATTCTAGATGTTTACAAAACATTTTTTACATAATTATACCTACTTGTAGCGGTCAAATATTTATAAAATCTCTGAATTTTTGAGTAGGAAAGGTCCGAAATACATTAACATAACGTATTCAGAACGTGAGTAGGATTACATTAAGTACTAACTACTAACAATTTTTGAAGTGTATAAATAACGTTTTACACATTTATTCGCTCGTTATGAAATACGCGATAGAGCCTAGACCTTAAAACCTAAGTGCCGCAAATAATAGCGCCTTTAATAATTGTTTGATTTGCATAACAAAACTGGTGTAACTTTACCCTGGGTTTGCCACGAATTGCCACTATTACTCGCGTTTGTTTGTAGTTATTATAGGTAAAGTCGGTTTGTCTAGCGGTTTCAAGTGTTGTTTCATAAAGAAACCTTTGTTATTTGATCAGATGAAGTAAGTATGAAATTGATAAAGTTCTGAAGATTCTAAGTAAAGTTTCGACTGTTGTTGTTCCTGTCGTAATTAAGGCATTTAAATAAATATATTTGTTTCTTAGACTTGAATTATTCTAATAGCCTGTGTTTCATTTGTTTTCATGATGAATAGACAAATTATCTAAGTTGAAACAGTACCTATTCATTTCTGGAATGTTATCAAACAAATACGTAGTTAATGAAATTATTTCAAACTTTATTAAATCTGAAAAGTTGATAACACTTCACTTTACACCATCCATTTCATTCACCGGCGAGATAAATCTCGCCTATTCATTTGGTAGCTTGGATAGTGTCAAGTCTTCTAAAGACTATCATGTCATCTAGGTACACTAACCGTTGTAACGTCGTTCTATAACCACTGTGAGCGTCGTGTTGTCAGCAGTATTGAATCTGGGACGTATTCAGACCTCCAGCACTCAAGCGATTCTGCCCCACTTCGTTTGTTAGACGCGTCTAACTTTTGTCTTTTGTCTGATCGGGAGTAACATCAATTTAATAGTAGTTGCGGCATGAATCATTTGTTTTCACTATATCGGTGGAGCGCTCCCACTTTTAGTGCTCGATTTAAAAATAGATTTTAGTTTAATAGAAATACCTTTTCTGTGTATTTCCGTTCGAAATAATTGATTGAAGGTTTTAGTTCAAACAATGCCGAGGGGCGTTAATGGGAATTATTAATATTTTGAGATCCCTAAAATGGTTATGTAACGCCGCTTCAAATTTTATGAAAATTCGTGCGCTTGGGGTCTACATCACGATAACAGTCGATATCACAACTAGGTCAAAGCTGCCGAACGTTAACAAAAATGTTAATATATTAAATTCTGTTGATCAAACTCAAAATTGAATACGTTTTTCGATAGCATCAAATTACAGTATCTTTAATTAAAAAAATGCTGGGCTGCTATCAGATACCTTGGCGAGATAGAATAAAAAATATTAGTTATAATTTACAGTACATACTCGTAATGGCTTTTAAGTTTCGTAAAATTTTCAGTTTTAGCGTGGAGTGTGTTCCCAGGGTGGCAGGCGTGATTAAGCCACTTTCGTCTAATTGTTCTAATAAATTCAAAGAGGAAGGCCTTTAATTTCCTCTGCCCCTATTATTTCTTCTGATTAAATTGGTTGTGGCTCACAGACAACTTAACTTGTGATACTTAGAACTTCATTACTTGGAGTTATTGTTTCGTCTACTTTGGGTTCCTGGGTTACATTCTGCATACTATTAATGGTAACTTAAAAAAGTTTGAGAATATTTTGTTACCATTTTATGTTTAGTTATGCGTTATCTTCATTAAACGGAACGGTCCTATTTCAGGAAACAAAGGATTAAGTTACTACAAGCAAAGAAGAAAACGATAAAATATTACTTTAATATTATCTTGGCAAAGGTTACCTTACAGGAAACCATAAGACGTGTCAGTGAGTCAAAACATTAGTTCTTTATTTATACTTTCGGCGTAGGTTATCGAATATTCATGACTTTAAATCGACTAATATGTCGAAAATGTAATAGTAAACGCACCTGGTGTGCTTGCTTTAAATGCTTCTCACAAGAACACTTTCATTTCAGTTTTTTATACAATAGGAAAAAGGTAAAATAGAATTAGCAAGCACTATTAGAAAGGCCAAGACCCGAAACCTACAACAGTTTCCTAAGAAACTGTTGTAGGTTTCGGGTTTGGAGAATAAGAGCTTTTGTCAGTAAAAGCTCTTATTTTTCAATACGGCCGTGTGTGATGGAATTCAAACAATTTATTTTATTCACTGTCCAAATAAAAGGGTTTACTTCTAAATGGCACATAATAGGAACAGAAGGTTAGCTCCATACAATGAGCGAACACGCACGCACACATATACATGCTTCACGTACAACGAGCGCAAGCGCACTGGCGATGGCGCGGCGACTGATATTGGTTTGAGATCGTGTAAGTACGCGTTTATGTATGCGTGCGCCTGTTTAGCTCATTGTATGGAGCCGACCTTCTGTGCTTATCTATTCTGTGCCAATGGGCTGAGAAAGTTTCGCGTGAAAGCCTTCCTTTGTGTGAATTCCTTAGCTACGGAGCTCCGAGGGAGATGATGTAATTTATTTGAAGGTTTATGGTCTTAGTGTGAATTGTACTGCTTTTGTTTGGTAAGCAGAACTTGAAGTGGTATGCCTTTTGAAGGTTTGTAGGTTATTGTTTATTTGTTTTATTTTTGTTAGTTTAAGAACATCGTTAAATGATCATTGTACTTTTATGTTTAGTGATATGCAGAACAATTAATTTGGTGTGCCAGGCAGTTGGTGTGCTAATATTGAATATTTTGATGTGCCGCGTCCTTATTTCACACATTTACTCACACACACAAAATAAATATCACGAAAGGAATGTTTATTTAGTGAGAAAAATAAATGAATATTAACTTAAAAATCTATCGTCACCAAGTGATGGAAGATAAACGTGATAAGTGGAACCAGCTTTAAGGCCTGAACGTGATACAATCATTAGTAGTTTGCGGGAACACAACATAGTTATTATGATACATTTTCTTATACTCCGGGCATAAAGGTTTATACTTAAAATGTATAAAATACAGATAACCGGAAACCATTTCTAGTAGCACTTTACGAGAGAGCACCTAATTCGACAGAAGATGCCTTGAGTGATGTAATAAACTCAGCGATTTACCCTCATCTCAAGACTTTCTTGTAATTTAACTCGCAAAGTGCCAGTATAGTACAGAAGGACGGCTCCATAAAACCAGAGAAAACAGGTGCACGCAAAAATACACGCATACGTACGGTGCGCGGCGGCGGCGGCGGCGGCGGCGGCGGCGGCGGCGGTCTCAAACAAATGGCAGTCGCGAGTGCGCTTGCCCTCGCTGTGCGTGAAGCATGTCTGTGTGCGTGCGTCTTCGCTCGTTGTATGACGCTGACCTCCGTTCCTACCTCTTTCGTGTTTTATATTAGTAGGGCTAGTGTTGTATTTAATAAACGTTTGACCTATATCCTCGCTCTTTGGGTATTGTCCGCTGTTTCTTAACCAACTAACTGAATAGAATTCATTAAATATTTTTCTAGTTATTCTTTTGCTGTCGTCATACTGCTTTTAATACTTTTATTATTGTTTGGAGATATTTTGACTTGTTATTGCTTGTGCTTATAATAGCTGTATATTGTTCATTTCGATAATAATGTAATTTATGTGGAATTTCTGACTTCTCTGAAAGTTGACTTTCGAAAAATTTAAGAGTCAACTGATTACAATTTTAGAACACCGTGATATTAAACATAAACTGCACGCCTGGTTTCCCCGAAGGGTTGGGCAGAGGTGTACACGAGTATAGTACACCCACATTTCGCCAGTTATGTTTATGTCCCATGCTCCCAATTTTTTTCAAAATTTTACAATCCCTGACTCCGTGAAACGATTTTAAGGCGAACTTTTTAATAAGGAAGCGACAGATTCGTGAGAGTAAATAGTGATTCTAATGCCTAAAATGACCGTGACGACGAGTAAACTTGAAAAAGGTACTTTGACACTTCTTTATCTCGCGACGAGAGATCGATGTTGTAAATTATTAAAAACAAATCATTTTTATGATTGCAACATCGGCTTGAGGATCCGTTTCATTCATTCAATTTTATACATGAAATTAGTATGTACTATAATAATTATACGCCACCACCACCTCTCTTAATCCACCTCTTTTAATTTGTTTATTTTTTGTGTAACCGGCTTTTTTTTATTAAAATGAAATGTTTTTCTTTGGCATGTGAAATTAAAATACAAAATGACGGAAATGAAAATCAGTTACCCATAATATACTTACTAGATAATCATCACAAATGACAAATGGGCCGACGATCGCAATTTGACAAATCGAAGTTTGATATTGTAACAATCACCTTAAAGCCATTAGCCACATTGCAAATTTTGTTAATCACCACACTTACGTTCAGATAAATATGCAGCTGGAGTCGATTTCGCTATTATAACCAAAAAACACCTTAGTGTTTTTACAACGCTTACGGCTTAGGGCTTTACAACGTAAGCGTTGTAAAGTCCTAGCTATTTTCATTATTAACACTTTCCGGGACACTAAACGCCTATAAACGTAATAACAATAAAACTTTTATTGTGTCTCGTTCAGTGTCCCGGAAAGTGTTAATATATTGTAAAATTAAATTATGACTAAAATAAGTACAATTATGAAACTGCCATGTTATTTTGGAGTTTTTGTTTATGTATTATGATAATTTTGTCTACTCTTCTCGTACTCTTCGTCATTTAAAATCTAGGACGAATAAATACGACTAAATGACAGAAAAATGCAGATTATCTCGTGTTGAATTGTCAAATATCGAGATAACTGAGGTGTCATGTGGGTTTGTCGAGAAAACATCAAGTTGTGACAGAACGAGTTGAGTATTTTGTATGGCAGCGCTGTCAGAAAACGAGAAAAGGGACAGAAATAGACGAAAATTACTCACGCGAGAGTGAGTAATTATCGCGTGTGTCATGTTAGGCCTGAGGGTACGGTTATAAGAGATAGGATTTATGTCATAGTTAGATTTTGTTTAAATTTTTTAAACAAATATTGGCTAAACAATAGTGAAAATGCCGTCTTGCATAACACAATTAAATGTTGCGAATAAACACATGACATACCACAACACCACTATTATACGTGACGTTATGCGTTGTAAACACATGTTGTTAAGTAATCCAAAATACAGCTTTGTGTTTAACGAAGTACCCTTTTTAGAAACATATCACATGATAGTCACTACTTTTGAATATTTGCTATTCTCAACGAAACCTTTAATAAAATATTTTTATACAAAACCACTATCTTCTTGATTCAATCTCCCTAACCATAACTCAGCTGAACGATAATCCCTTCACCTCCACAATACCTGGCAGACGCTCGGGAAGTATAACGTATCAGATATCGGTTCCCGAAAAACATATATCGTAATCGTCCGGATCCGGATCCAGAGCATAATTCGCAGCTTCCAATGCCTTCCGGCGGCTCCCGATTACGATATCGGCGTAAATCATGAATTTTGTCATCCCCTTCAGCCCCCCTTATCCGTTCAACCCCTTTATCCATGGGTGTTTCATCCCTAACTGGTATAGATAGGAACCGGTTTTAAAAGTTCGGTTCTGCTGCTGCTTTGAAGATTAAGGGGCTGGTTTATGTGTAGTTTATAAATCATATAAGTTTTTGTTATTTTGAATTTTATACATCGGAAAATGGTGATAAGTCAGTATACACTTGTGCATAACCCTGGATGCAGGCGTTACATCACGCCTGCATCCAGGGTTATGAAGAAGTGTTAGTTGTTTTAAGTCTTTTGACTGGTATATCAAACGATTTTATATTAAATATAATTATGTTATGATTATAAAAATCTGTTGCTTTAAAATTGTATCAATCGTTTATTATATCCAATAAAATTATAGATTCAGTGGTTATATATTGTAAATATTAGAGATTTTGTAAGTATATCATATATTACTTACATGGGGTAAGTAATATATTATAAAGTCATTCAATAACATGAGAATATTTAAAACTTAACATAAATATAATTGTCGGGCGTATTTCAAAAACAAGACATTAATTGGTATAATATAAAATAATAGATTTAAAAAACCGACCATGTGCGTTTTGGACCACGCACAATGAAGGGTTCCGTAAATATTTACCATGATGTTGTAAGACCATAGACTTCTTATAAATTACAGGTTCACATTGCATTTTAACCGTTTTTTTTTTTCAAAATTTAAGGCTCAGTAGGTAATTTCGGAGAAAGAGGTCGGGGGTGATGGTAAATGTTCATCAATTCTATTTTAAATATTTATTTCAGAATTATTTAAAAAAAAAAATGAGATCCTTACCTTTTAAATTTTCTAGTTTGCCCCCAAAAAGTGACTTGCATATTCAAAATTCATTTATTTACGTTACAGATCCGTGTTTGTAAGGGTCTCGACCTTTCCTCTTAAGGTACAGAACCCTAAAAACTGTCTATTTTCCTTTAAGTAATGCGTTAAAGTTAGGCGTTTGACCACTATCTCAAATGAAACCATCATTTCATCCTAAACAGATTTATTTTTAATAGAATACATTATTGGTTTTTCTAAAGGAATTATGTTGAAAGCTTCTTCTGCATGCTCACATTGTGTTGATTATTGAGTTCCTCTATATTTATCTCCTTTATACAGTTTTAATCACGCATCATTGCACAAAAGAGAACTCACAATACAAAGTCTATTTTACTTGAATAAAGTAGAATTGGGTCATAAAATGGCTTTCAAGCTCATTGGTTATTAGCGCTATACTGTTATTGGTCAATACCGAGTTGTTTGTAGCCCTCAGGCCGAACTGTAGTATTGACAGGTCGTTATTGGTATTGCTGAGAATTGCCTTGTACTGGTCAATGTAAAGAAAGAAAGAAAATAAAGGAAAGGGTTTTTTTTTCGACGGGCCGGCGTTGCGTATCAAAAATTTTTGTATGAAAGCATACTAATATTATTATACTTTCAAAGAATATAAAAATTAACCATTTGTTACTAAAATCAATTATTATTATTTTTTTATTTTGTAAAATTTGACGTTCAAAAGTGCCTTTTTGTGCCTAATTGAAATAAATTACTTGACTTTGAATCATTTCTTTCAAATAGGCACTTGTTAACGTCAATAGGCAGTAATATAAGTTATTAAGTCACATGTAGCCCTTTTAACTAAAATGTAGGCGTACCTAATACACTTCGTGATTTAATTCTACCCCTTCTAATTTAGATTTGATTAGATACTATATTAGACCTAGATTTTTAAATAATTCCTCTATTTTAATTAAATGAACAGTTTTTTGTATATTTTATAACAAAACACTTTTCCTGGCAAACAGCTCATTCGTTACACTTAAAATAACTATTGATTGCAAATAATTTTCTGTCAGGCGTCTGTTATACACAATTAAGTGAGTAGGTACCTAATTTCAATTTACTTAACAATTGGCGTAACAACCTAGTAGGGCTTGACTAGATTTAGCCATGTAAATAACTACACGACGTGGCACAACCCGCCACTGGGTCCGGCGGCTGGAACTAGCTTAAAATGTACCGAGACAGTGGTGAAAATTATGTAGGTACGTATATTTTTAAAACCTGAGAATTAGGCAGTCTTCGTAAGGAATGTGCGAGGTCTCTAAGCGGCGAAGCTAAGCGGCGAAGCTAAGCGGCGAAGCTAAGCGACGAGATCACATTTGTAGGTACTTCGTTTTATTTAAAACCCTTTTCGAGCAGAATTAAACCAAACTATGCTATGAAAATCGAACGATCCTATCACATCATCATCATACCATCGCTAAGCAGCTTAGCACATCTCTGGTGGAGAGGCTGACTTAGGATCGTTAAAAACATCTGGAGTTGGCTACCAAATGCTTATAACGTATGGGAGAATTCCACATACTATTAAAAGAAGATAAAAGAAATCTCTCACAAACAACGTAGGTACCCTTTTTTATTCAATCAGCATTTATTTAAAAAACTAAATAAATATAAGTGTAGTGAACATACGGCCAGTCCCAACAAGATCCGTGGATCAGCACCATTTAGCTTAAACATTTTGAGGGGTACTGAATGATCCAACACATCATATAGTTTTGTTCTCCGTCATCTGCATTGCAGTTGCACGGATAATTCACAGGCTGCGCGTCTCTTAAGAGTCCTATTACATTTTTGACGCAAATTCATGATTTTTGACGTTGTAATTTTCAGCAGCAGTAAGATATTTGAATTATCTGATTATGAATAACGATAGTGCCATTCTCTTTAAAATTGTAAGTTGGAATTACACATTTTAACTTTTCTTGTCGTGTAATTTACTATGAATATTTTACGAACTCACTTTACAAGGAAAAACGTCGGCAATGGAACTTTGACGATCAAATTCACATTGTTTCATTCAGTTCTAATAAATGCGAAAGTTACTAAACGATAATTTTAATGTTTTACTTGTTTATTGGAGTTCTAGAATTTCTTTAAATTCCTTGTGTTTTCAGGGAAAATTCGTAAAGAAAACCAATAAATGTCTTGATTTTCATGTCAATTATATTCCAAATAAACACAATTAAATCAAATAAACTAACATGATATAAAACTTCGATCTACAGTGAATACGTTTCATTAGTTTTTGTTTCTCAATATTATAAGACAAATTTACAATAAATTAAATTAAAGTACTATATATTCCGCGTCAATTCAGCAAATTACCCGAAAATAATGTGTAACTCCAACTTACAAGAAAAAGAATGGCACTATAGTTATTATAATCAAATTATTAAAATATCTTACTGCTGCTGAAAATTACATGGTCAAAAATCATGAATTTCCGTAAAAAAATGTAATAGGACTCTTAATACGTTGCACGCGTAAAACACATTTGATGCAGCGAAACGTTGATGTACGATTTCAATCATCTGAGCACCGCAATAACATACCCAATTATATTTCACCGATAAACTCATCGTATCGCAAGTCCAATAGGGAAACCAAAATCATCAATGAGATATCGCTTTCAAGAATATGTATATCGAGCTTAAAGTGCAAAAAAGGTACGGCTAAGTGATTAATAAACAAACAAACAATAACACACGCAAAGAGCACAACGTTTTAACGTAACAGACTAATAAGAATCCTTGTAAATATTGAAGACACCGACAGTTGCAAACCTCATTTCCAAGAACATAAAATACTTACCCTCCCCTGCCTTTACATTCTAGAAATATGCAAAATCGTTAGAAATTACCAACACTTTTACACGACAAGAGAAAACATACAGTCAAAATATACATTATGCCATAAATATGGGTTAAAGTTACCAGGCTTTACGTTAAAAAAGCACTCAACCAGTGCACTAGTCATGTCAATTAAAATATATAATAAATTACCAGAATTATTTAAAAATAACAAAAATTGAATGCATTTATAAATAAATTAAAACAATTTTTATTATCTAAATGCTATTACAATATCAATGATTATTTAAATGACAATTTATACTAACACGCTTTATCAAATAATAATTACAGTCGTTATATAGAATAACAACAACTAAGTGGTCAAAATAAAAAGCCCTCTTCCTCTCTCCTACTCCGCTGTGCCCAACAGGGTCCACAATGATCATATTTTTGTAAAAGCTACCACCTAAGTTCACATGTGTAGCAATAAATGTATTTAGTATTGATTAGGTTTCTATGGCGACCAGTGACAAGTGAGTGAATGACCGAGTGCAACTACAACCAGTGTTTTCAGACAGTTATATTATTTTACCCACAAACTTTTCACGAATGTGCTTTTGAAAAATAAATTTTAATTACAAAAGGCATTTGTAGAGTTCTTATTACTTATATACTGTTAGAAGTACTGTCTATTAAACTTCTCTGCAAAATGGTGGCCGCTTTGGTTATACTACCTCAAAAACAAGGTATTTACCAACCACTCATCTGATCACATTGACCGACTGAACGAATTGAACTACCGTAACTTTCACTTATTGTCGCCATTAAACCGAAAATGCAACCGGAACTACAAATTATAATCTTAAACAAATGCTTCGATTAAGTCTAGACTATTATCAAAAATCTAGTTTGAATTAATGAAGAATAATTAAAACTATGAATTGGGTGGACATATAATAATATATGAACATCATCCTTTTTAACTCAGAAATGAATTTCGTCATTAATACTATATGTTAGAACAGATGCTTCACAACTACTAAAAAGTAATAAGTACCTAGACATAGCATTTTAGACTTTACTGCACACAGTGTGATAAAGAATCTAATTTGAAAACTGATAAACATTTTTAGACCGCGACTGTACTTGGGTAACTGATTGCCGCCCGGTGCGTATGAAAGCTTGTTGCGTGTTCCATACACCACTGTGAGTCCGGCCGGCGGCTTACTGGTAGGAGGCGACCGGTCGCACAGTGGTGGATCTGGTGTGCACCCGGCGACCGGTTGACGGAGATAACGTTCATGCTCATACACCACGGTGAGTCCGGCCGGGACGTGTGAAAAGGCACTTACACTATTGACAGTTCACCTTTGACAGTGCTACCAACAGTTAATCTAAATCACCCTAACCATAAGTGATTTGTTTGTCTAATAAAATATTAATAACAAGGAAAAATAAAAATAATAATATAGCATTTATTTCGGGCTATGCCCATAGTGTTAGTACCAATGGTCTTAAATACTAGTGTTAGTAGACATACTAATAAAATGTCATAGTTGAAATTATTTTTAAGACTCAGCGTCTGCCCTTGCACTATCCTTTAAGACCGATTATGGGGAGGTTCTTAAAATTGGCAACACCCCTTTCACAAAAATACGCCCTATAACAAAAGTATGCAGTAAAATCGAATAAATAACTAATAAAATACCAAATATTAACCCCACATACAATTTCGATCAAATAAACTAAGACAAGTTTAAAAAAAAAAAAAAAAAATGAGTATATTTTTATCTTCATACTATTTTACTTCAAAGCGGTTTTGATTTCGGGCAATCTCGTTTATTTATCCCAGGTTAAGGCACAAAATGCTCACACGAAAACAAAAATAAAAACGTAGAAAGCTTCAAACAGTACTGTGTGCCTCACGGTTGCGCCAAATAGGTCCAGTTCAGCAAAAATGCCAGACAACTAGTGCCTGACGCTGGTTTTCAACTGAACCTTATGATACAAGTACGTCTTACGGATGTAAATCAGTTAATGTACTTATGTATATTATGTGAAATATGATTGGGCCGTGTGGTTCCGGGCTAGCAATCAATCTGCCTAGCCTTTTCCAAACTATGTTGGGGTCGGCTTCCAGTCTAACCGGATGCAGCTGAATATCAGTATTTTACATTGAGCGACTGCCTATCTGACCTCCACAACCCAGTAACTGGGTAATACGATACCCTTTGGTAAGACTGGTTGTCAGACTTTCGGGCTTCTGACGACCTGTAACGACTGTCAAAGAAGAATGACAGCCGGGACCAACGGCTTAACGTGCTTTCCGAGGCACGGCGGAGTCTCGGTATGTAAAGATGGTCACCCATCCACAGACCAACCCTGGCAAGCGTAGCTTCACCTAATGGATCGACCAGTGCGGCAGTTATTACTTAACCACCAAATTCATACTACTACCTAACCTTGACCTACCTACTAACTAAATCGTTACTAATTATGACCATTCTCCGTTTTATCACGCAGTATGGTGTATGTGTCCTTAGGTCTTTGAAGGTAATTCTTACGGAAAGTTTAGCCTGTCTAAAATAGGTATAAATTCTAAAATAAAAACTAGTTCTAGTGCCATTTCTTCCTAGACTAAATTAACATAAGAACCGTTGTAAGCACCCATAAATATAATAGTTTTCATGAGAAGTAATGTTGTAAGTTTAGCGTCATAAATCGCTTGTTCTCGGCTTCTCCATATAATACGTTTTTTGTGCTACCTACATACTGTTGAACACTAAACTTCGTGAGAGATGGCGACCATCATGTCAGACTTACTCGACGAAAGTTCAGCGTGTACGGCAATCTTTATAAAAGTTTCACGTATTCACAGACTTAGCAGAGATAACTATGTATAAAGATTAGACATACTTAGTCTGACGATATAATTTATTCATAATGTTCATAAGATTTGATGCCTGAAATATTTTGCTAAGAACTGCCTTAAGAAGTTATTAAATTTAAACAAAATTAGGCTTGAACTGGGTGAAACTTAGCATTCCATAATCAAGCATAGCTAAAGATTAGACTAGCTAACATACAATTATCGTCAATACTATTTGAGTTGAGTAGAAATTGAAAAGTTATCTACATCTTAAATTATTATTATTAGGTTTCTTAGGATTTTTCATTTTAAGACACATTTAATGCCCTCAGAACTTCTTGAGCCTACAATAAAATCGTCCGCACAAACGAAGTCACGATTCCTTTTCAGTCTAACAACAAGAACTTAATGAACGTTTCTATCAGTATTAAAACTGGGGGATTACTCCTAATCCCCCAGTTTTATGCCTCCAGGAGTCCAGGATAATGGATAATGAGCGAGTTTCAGTGAGGGATGTCTTTTTTCAGCTGCGACCGACCCTCAGACATTACTTACTTTAAATTGATGGTTCGTTTCTGTTTCTCTGTTACTGCCGATGTTTTTTGCAGATCGGCAGATCTTGTGTAATTTCATTGGGATAATTAAAATTATTCGCGTTTGTTTAGAGTGCTTTTTGTGCTTTCTTGTTTTAGCGTAAAGTTTGGTTGTGTTAGGGTTTCGTGGAAAGACTTTTTGGGATGTTCATGTTCATTAATTATGTCAAAGTTGAGGAATAAATCAAGTTTAAAAGTTCGTCGCTTCCACAAGAAAAATTCAAACCGGACCGTATATTATAATTAAACAACGCGCAACGCCCAGCAATCTAAAGTTGCGCACTTATAAATAAAAGTTGAATAAAGTTTTTATTATTAATGCTCCAGCAGTAAAAATGCTGCTCAAACATCCGTGTTCATAATTCTCATATTTTGGCGCTTTTCCATCATTCGCAATACACTTTACAGTCCATTTATGGGCATCAAATTACACCCGAAAGCGCTGACGAGATAAAACGCATGACGCTACTTCCGCCATTGACGTAAACTTTACAGTAGTACCAACATTCTATATCCATAAAATATAGTACTATATCCATAAAACATGTACCAACTTTACGACCTTATGAAATATTTTGCAGTTTGAATTGTGCCGAGTTCGCAAACTGCACAGACTACATAGGGATACTACGTATTACATAGGGATACTACGTATCAGACGGTAATCTCCCATAGCAGAAAAATCGCTATACGATCTGTGCAAGATATCATTGTGACGTTTAATTTTTTTTTTAATTTTACCCATTTTCTCGCACGTGTTGTTATGAGACCGGGTCTTTTTGCCAAGGTTTGTCGAGCCCAGAATATTTTGGAACCTAGCCTTTTAAGCCTTTAACCGACTTCCAAAAAAGAGGTTCTGCTTTATTTCAAGCCGACGTTGTGATTGTGTCTAGACAGGTGTACCTATAGCACACCTGAGGTGTGTGTGTATTAGAAAAGGAATGTCATATAATGGAAATAAAAAAACATTCAATACTCTCAAACTCAAAGCATTTATTTCAATTAAACCATTTACAGGCACTTTTGAGTTGTCAAGGGGTCAGTCAGTTAGAAATATGAAGCTATTTGCCCACTCCAAAGCGTAGGTCCATATGCAGAAAACGGGCAAGAAACTCCACGGACACTCTTTTAAATAAATCATCAAAAAATGAAACCATTAAAGTTGGGCTGACTGGTTTGGTATCGGCTTAATGAGCTGCAACAAAAAGTAACATGCTTTAAGTATACTTATTTTAAAGTGACAGAACTTGCAGTCGGTGAGAAAACTAAATTGCAAGCAAAATACTTACAAAACTGAGTAGTGTATGAAAGAGTAGCTGCCACTGTTTTGCTGAACACTCACACAATTCTTAACCTGCAATAAAATGGACTATTATAAGTACAAAACTTTAAACACATTGAAATATTGATAAATAACATTAATCCTATGAATCAGTACAGCCGTTTATGCATTTATGTTAAACAACCATCTTCAGAAACATTCTCAATTCAATAAGAATAATTACCTTAATTTTTCCTGGAATTACGTTTTCATCATTCAATTTGTGTAACAATCGCATTTGTGCATGATTGCAGTCCGTTTTATAGAATCCACGATATCATTCCATTTGGATATTTTATATTTTTGGTAATAAAATATAAAAATTAACCCCTTTATTAGGTGGTGTGGATCATGTATCATCAGTGGCCATTGATGGTTATTATATCATCTGGAAATAATGACTGGAATGTTATAATGATAGCTTTAACATACACCTTCAATATTCAATTATATTGGAAAAGCATCACTATTGTATTGTAAATAATATTTTAATTATGGGGTGATTGCCAAAAAAATTACGCAAAAATGCCGTCAAAAGACTACATTAAAAAATTATAAAGTACTTAATATATTAAAACCCAAAAAATAAGATAAAAACTGTGACTTACAAATTTTAGTCATTCTGTTTCTATATAGGTTCAAAGGTACAGTAGGTATGATCCTCATGCTGCCTTTTCTTAGCATAGGCGTGATCGGAAACATCATTGTCTGTAAAGAAATATTTAAGCTTATTAACATAACAAAATACTTAATTTTATGCGACTGCCCAAAATGACTAAAAAGTAAAAAAGCTTCCAAGTGCGAATCAGACTTATAGACAAAGGTTCAGTACCACCATACAATATTGCACATTACACATTCTTCGTTTTTTATAGACCCCCTTCAATTTATAACTATTTTTTTTTATATAGGAGTACATTGTAGTATATTTCAAGTGTAACTGTAACAACTGTGACCTGTAACAGACGGACTGATGGACGGACTGCTGTCATAGTAATAGGGTCTTGTTGGCACCCTTTGGGTATGGAACCCTAAATAATTACTGTTTATGCTTTACAAAATATTTTGTTATCAAGTTATTGTCTTATTATACTGGACAGAAAAAATGTTAATTACACAATATGGGTTTTTATAATGAACTAGGTCTACAATACTTTTTAATTTCTTTAAAATGTATGGCTTGAGTGTGAAATACCACAGTGGAAAATTAAGTTTTGAAACCCATTTTTGTATACATGATGCACTTGTCATTTAAGTTTATGAGGAATATGTAAGAAAATTTGTTTTTGTATAGTCATATTATTGAAGTACTTACCAGTGGTGTGGTCAGTGTACATAGTTTGTAACCGAGGACTAGGAGTGCCACTGCTGATTTCGCTATTGGAAAACCGTGTGGGATAGGCGCCAACAAGAAGACGAGTCCTCGCGTTGGTCGTGACGATGAATTTCTGTTCAAAATGCTTTTGACAGACATAACGCTTGTGATGATCCTCTGCCCGCAGGTTTCACAATTCTTCAGATAATACACTACTAGCCACTTGAGTCCTATCTCACGTTTGGGAAATCGAAATAATTTAAAATCCTCTCATTTATTAGCGCAATTCACAATACAGCAAGTGCGGAACATACTGCACGTTGTAATTACACTATTTGTTTACGTTTACGTTGTAATTACGGTTAAATTTGAGAGGATTATATACGGAAATAAATCAACGTAAAACTTCAAAAAACTGTAATGGCGGGGTGAAGACAACCACAGACTATGATAGACTTACAACAAACAAATATGGCGTTCATTGCATGGGCGACAAAGGGGAAAGGGACGAGGGGCGATTGTCACTTTGAGTCGTTACACCCATAGACAAAATACGTCTATTAATGCCAGGCTTTTTTGTTCCGAGATTACCAGCCGTGGCAAACTGCCTCGATATTGATTCACGCGCAAGTGCCTACAAGCAAAAATCGACTTTAAAAAGACTGATGTACAGTTTAGAACTGTAAAAAATTTGAAATAAACTTTCAGTGAAAGACGCGTGTTTCCAGTTAAGAATACGTAGGTTTTAAAGCAAAATGTCTTGCTTTACAAGTTTAAGCTTTAAAGTGAGCCAATAAGGTTGATATCGCGTTGTGATAAGATTATTGGATTCCCCGAGACGGTCGCAAATAGAAAGGCGCATGTTTTTCATTGTTAACATTGTTTCCTCGCAGTGTTTGCGGACTCCTAAGGTTTTATTTTAAACATGAGGTTTGCATTTTAAACGTTTCCTTTAGCTGTGTTTTGCTTAATGTTCACTTTTGTTCGTACGGTGTCTGCGTTATTTATTTTGCAAATAGCGTGCTATGAGCTTACTTTACTTAGTACTTACTCTTTTAAATGTTGTGATGTTATCCTGATAACGGTTACTTATTCTTTTATCCCTAATCATTAGTCAGATAGGAAACGCCGAACTCATCTAGCTTTTTTTTTTTTTATATGACTTATGTAAAAGTGATTCCAATATCCTATTTACAGAATAAACAATTTCATTTCATTTCATCCATTAATTTTCGATTTCGATTTTTGGTTTATAACTGAATTATTTTTATTAGGAAAACTAATGTTTAGCAGAAGTCAATTTTCCGTGTTACCGTTAAGTCTAAAAGAATCATAGTTGTGATTTAATTTACGGACAATTTTAAGGTAATTATTTTGTACTGATTGAAAGACGGGCCGTCTTTCAATCAGTACAAAATAATTTATACAAAAATATTAAAGTAACTTTTATTAAAAAGCAACCGCAAAACTTAGAAATCGCCGTCAGACTAAAAAAACGTTAAAAAAGGTAAACTAGTATGCCCAGAAACTCTGCGTCTATGAAGTGTCCCAAACGAGCTGACCTAGTTGAAAGCCGCGCGGTTATTACCCGGTACCCGACCAATTACTGGCGCTCCCTTGAGCGTAGCAGGGAGAAGTCGAACGAGATAGTTCATGTCTAGATCTTAGTATCGGTTAGTATTTCTTTTGGGTTTTTAATTCATTTAAATTGCTGTGACAGTACATGTCCTTCTATAAATACCTATTATTAAATAATTAACGTCACTTGTCGTGTCTATCTGTGTGACCGCGTTGTTCGTCTAAACGGTGCAACGAATTTTGATGTGATTTTCAGGATTATTTAGGAAACTTATTCCGAAAAGTTTATGTGTATAAAACTTTAATATAATAAATAAATCTTTATGTTTTGTCAGGTCGTAAACACCGGGCGAAGCAGGAGCGGATCGCTAGTTTATAATATAAAATGGCTGCGGCTTGTCGTGTGTTGCATTTTCACACTTTTCGATTTAGGGTTCCGTCCCCGAAGAGTGCCACGGAATCCCATTACTAAGCCTCCGCTGTCCTTCCTTCTGTCTGTCAGCGGGCTGTATGTCATGAACCGTAATATAATATAATTAGGTAGACAGTTACTTTCTTCTCCTTTTTTACCCATAAAAATAAAATAAAGTTAAAAATTTAAAGGGCTCCCCATACAAGAAACGTGTTTTTAAAGTAAAAAACGTAGTGTTAAATATTGTACGGTGCGTGGTACGAAACACTTCCGTGTGCGATTCCGATTTTTTTCTTGAAATAATAATATTATAAAATCTATCGTTATTAAGAAAACGATTACCTATGTTTAACTGAGTCTTAGACAGATACACTTTCAGTTACATAATGAGGTCAAAGTTAATTATTATTTATAATCAAAAAGATGCAGACCATGTTTATGATTGAACTCACTCTTCTATGACAGTAAACTTAAAAGAGAAGCTCTTAGAACTTGCAAGTATATTCTACATTTAATTTCACTCCCAAATGACCGAAAGTAACTTGGTCTGGCAATAAAAGTGTAATTTAAACGAAACGCCAACACTTATTGTGAAAACTTTTTAAACTTAAGAACAATATTTGTTTTGAAGTTAGAAACAAGTTTATCTTTGTAAAACAATTACTAACTTTTGTTGCAGTTTTTATTCTAGTAATACCTCGTTGGTTGCAAGCATGATTACTGTGCGTGGTGTCCTGGGTTTGATTCCTGGCTATGTGCCCGGTTGATGGCTCGACCTGATACGATAGGGCGAGACGTGGATGTGCGGTTCACATCTGCCATCTCCTTCAGGGAATATAGGCGTGATGTTATGTAATGTTATTCTTAACAAAGAGATAAAATTATGGGTAATCTTCCAAATATTCTGGTTATGCAAATAAATGGTACTCGAGAGAATGTGCTGGTGTTGGTAGAGAGCCAAATTGTTCCTATTTGTAGTTGATTGTAGACTAAAGTAGCAGGTTTTAGAACAATAGTGTTATTTTAATAAATTGAATGCAGAATGTGATAAAATTGTACGGAAAATTACGAGATTAAGGTACCTGTGGTTAATGAATTTTATTGGAGATAGTTATAGCAGACCTATATTTTAAAATTCTGTATCTTTTAAAAGAAAACATTAAGTTAGTGAAGTACACCTCCATTTCACTGCTTTTCCGTTTTATTTGTAATAATTTTATTCCTATCTCTTTGCCAAAATATACATCCGAAACATTAATGACTAACATAATAGTTACTTAGTTGGCAAGAAACCGTTATTTTTTTTTATTGGCAATGAAAACGGTCCATATCAACAACGTACTACGAGTATGTGTCAATATAACCCTGCCAAATTGGCCGATACATCAACTCCAACCCCTACAAAGCTCCGGAGATCCTCTCAAAATGGCCGGGTAACAAATTAGTTCAAACTTAAAGGTGGGATTTGAAGTCAGTTGGCAGGATTAATTACATCCCTGGGACTTGGGACGTTATACGACATATGACAATGATAGCTCAGACGTTAGTTCTGTGTACCTAATTGTATGTATGGGCTTCGACAGTTTCGGAGCAATCTTCACAAACTGTATTTGTAATGAAGTTAGGAAGTGAGACCTAAGAGGATTTTGATGCCAAGTTCGAAGTACAGCCAGCGATATTAATTGTTGAGCTGTGTTATAACCATTTCATACAACAGACAAAGAGTGACAGTTGTTATTTGAATATATGGACAGTTTAGGTAATTAATAGTAATTTTCCTTAACAATCAGACTCCATGACTGTACGGATATCCAAGTGCTTTTAATGAACGATAAAGGTAAAGTGATACTGAAATACTTCTGGAGTTATTTTTAGAAAGGGCGCCAATTATTAAAGAGTTTTACTGGAGAGAGTGGGTTTCAAAGGATCACTAAGATCGTATAACAGTTCTTACTCTAAATAATTATAATCAGTGAAAACATGGGCGGACTTCTAAAAAATATTCGAAGTTATTTTTCGGAGTTTTTTTATTTCGAATGTTGATGATTCTAGTCGCCCCTTCTAAAAGGTGTTCGTATGGAGAAGAATGGTTTACATTATTTGTACAGGTACATTAATTATATAATTATGTTATGTGGAGACGATGCACCTAGAATAATATTACTATAACACAATAGGTAAAAAGAATTAAAAATGAAGTAACTAAACAAATAAATTAACTATGTGATAGATACATGGTGCTCACATGTTTACAAACATTGTAAAAGTCGACGATTTTCCTAAAAACTTACAATTAATAAGTCAGTGTGTGTGAAAGTAATCACAGAATGTAAAATCAATATCATAAAAATAATAAATTATACAATTAAATTAGCAACCAGTTTGATTTTGTCTAGATTCTAGATTGTCCTATGGAGCAGGACCAGCATGTTTCCAAGTATTCTTATCTTAGATATAATCTTTTAATTTATAATATGCTTGTTTACAAAGTGTATTTTTAATATGAGTTTTAAATTTTCTTTCATTTAATTGCAATATAATTATTACAAGATAGTTTGTTGTAATATTTAACACAGTACCCCATAAAAGATGTAAGTATGTACTTTAGATAATCTGAAAAATGGTTGATCTATTTTATCTTTATGTCTAGTATTAAAGTTATGTCTATCACTTATTTGATTAAAAACATGACGTATATTTTTTCTTACATACATACTATTTTCTTACTTAAATGAATTATAATATATATCACAGTCTACCTATGTGCCAAATTTCATCCAAATCTGTACAGCCGTTTTATTGTGAAAACGTAACAAACAAACAAACTCACTTTCGCATTTATAATAATATTATAGTTAGGACTACATCTCAAACAAAACGGTCTCCGTGGGATGATAAACTTGAACTTATATTTGAATAATTGTATACACACTTATCAAGTGTACATAAAATTATTAAAATTAAAACTACAAAGTGGGATCCCATTAAAAAAGCAGTCTGTTTTATACTCGCAATACTTTAAGCACCAGTCGCCTTTTTTGTTGCTTTACTTTGAACAACTCTCGATCTACAGATACACAATTGTAATTGTTTTCTCTTAAAATCGAAAACATGCGAAATTGCAAAGCGCTCCCAATACTCGATATCAGTAAAAGATCAAATAAGCATACAGCAAAAAATGGAAAAAATATCGTTCAAGACGGAAATACGATAGGAAGTACGATCTTGTGAAGTGGTATTACGATTCAAAATTGCATAAAGTATCATCTCGGGAGGACGCTGGAGGAAATCAGATCTTATTATGATAGTGTTTGGGTGTAGATTCGAGCGCGGTTGGCGTGCCTGATTCAATAAGGTTGAGCTTGAGAGGTAAGGTCAGACACAGACGGATTGAATTGTGTGTCGTGAGGCTTTCCGTGCCTCGCCTCCGCTTTTAACATTCAGTTCAGAAACGTGGATATTTGCTGTGCAAAGCCTGACATCTTGCCTTTTTACAAGTGTCTTGGGACTAATTCTAATGTATACGCTTTGAGCGACGCTTTTATGAAGACTGCTTTTGATTTCTTTGACATTGCCTGCGTCATTAAAATTTAGTCTACGATATTACGGTTGGTTTGTGTTTATTCAGCATTTTATGTGAACTCACCATTGAATATAATAACTTCCGGTTTTCTATAGGGGTCATTAAAATAATTAAGCAATTACAACGTGTCTTGAATATGAATCACGAATCATCATATTTGATAGATCATAATAAACTGTATTTTTATTCCACTAGACATACAAATCATACTCAACACAGATTACCTCTTCACCTGTTAATACCATAATATCCACACTAAACAACTTCAAATCATCAATCCAATAATGATAAACTTGTCAAAACTAAAAACCTCACAATGACGTCACATAACCATTACTCACAGTCACAGCCTAAAAAAGATAATAATATAAGTTACCCTCTCAAAAACGATCGCACAATTTTGAGAGACCAAACAAAAATATAGCCCCGACCTTTATATAATAGACATTTAACCTTATCAGAGTCATACATTACCCCCGCACCGCTCAATAAATCCCTTCCGATCTCATTACAGTCTCGCGCCGTTTGTTCTGATCGTTTCACGTTACATTGCGTTGTTTGCACGATTCATTCGTCTTATATACTACAGTGAGCCAGCAATGTATACTTAGTACCGCAATATTATATCGAGGTTTTTCGAATTGTGGTGCGGGACGATGAATTTAATTCGAAAATAATGGGTTCTACATTGAATATGAAATGTCTGTAGCAATATTATTTTGAAGGGTTTTGTGATGTTTGTAATAATATGGTTTACGTCGGAGAAGACAAAATATCTAATATGAGTAAGAAATTAATAATGAAACTTTCATAGGTTATTAATTTTGAAGTAGGTAATTTGGAAAGTTCGTTATTAAAGCTAGATTTCATTTTGTGCGATACAGAAGGCAACTGTATTGTTGATAATATTAGCTATAGAGGTTCGGGGCCTACTTGTCACAGCTATGGTTCGCTGATGACTTGTTAGTCATGAAATGCATAATCTCGAGTCAATGCTGCAGGATCTGTATACATAATTTATCTCTAAAGGTGGGCCAAGATCAACATAAGACCGAGGTGATGACTAACATCACCAGCGGCGTGTTACCGACTATTACAATCGGTGGCAAGCCTCTGGGGGAGGACCATTACGTATATCTGTGACATAGTTTGTCTTTTGAAAGAGATCTCGAGACGCATACAACTGCGCTGGGCGGCATTTGGCAAGCTGGGTGAGGTTTTAGGCATCGTAAGATATCACAATGAAAACGAAACTGTATGAACTATGTGTTCTGCCTACCATGACGTATGGGGTCGAAACAAGGAAGATCACTAAACAGACTGTGTATAAAGTCCAAGTTGCACAAAAGGTTATAGAGCGCGCCATGTAGGCCTATCATTAAAAGATCGAATCCATAACTCAGAGATCTGACGTAGGACTAAGGTTCAAGACGTTCGACTACGGATAGTAGCTCTGAAATGGATGTGGGCAGGACACTTGGCTAGACGTGACAGGTTGAGCAGAGAACTCATGGAATGGTTGCCTAGAGACGGTAGAAGGACCGTTGGCAGACCAACTGCCAGGTGGGCGGACGACCTGCAGAAGTTCGCGGCGAAGACGGACCAGGGACGTGTGGCATGTGAGGGAGGAGGCCTGTACTGAGCGGTGTGAGGAACAAGGCTGCTGATGGTGGTGATGATTATGAAGGGTTATGAATTCAATGGGAACTTGTCAATACGTGTCTGTCTGCTCATCTAGTGTCAAAGATAGAAGAAAGTGAATACAAAAACAACCGACTATCGGTGTTTTTAGTTTTGTATTTTCGCTTTTTGCCACCGACTTCTGTAATTAAAGTTATTTTTTATACCTAGTATTTTTGTGGACTTCGGGTTGTGTTTTTATTGTAAAAAGTTTTTAGTTTTAGAGTTCCGTACCCAAAGGGTAAAAACGGGACCCTATTCCTAAGACTTCGCGGTCCGTCCGTCCGTCCGTCCGTCTGTCATCTCATGAACCGTGATAGTTAGACAGTTGAAATTTTCACAGATGATGTATTTCTGTTGCCGCTATAACAACAATTACTAAAAACAGATTAAAATAAATATTTAAGCGGGGCTCCCATACAACAGACATGATTTTTTTATAGATAATGGTACGTAACCCTTCTTGCGCGAGTCCGACTCGCACTTGGCCGGTTTTTTAGTTATTGTACCTACCCAACACAAATTCGAATAATACTACACTACTACTAATATGGATGTAATGATACAGTGATAGGAACTGTATCATTACATCCATATTAGACTAAGTGGGAAAAATACGTGTTATTGAAGCTAACTCGAAAACTACTCAAACAAAATTAATACAATTTATATGTGGTCCCATATAAATTGTAGAAGTATGAAGTATGACCTACCAAACAAAATGAATCATCAATTTATAATTGGTGGAGTAATCGCGTAATAAACATTAAAAAAACTGTTGAATTGAGAACCTCCTCCATTTTGAACTCGGTTAAAATTTTGTTTTAATTGCGTTTATCTCAAACGATGCCCAAAACCCTATCTTCGACTTCCTATATTTTCCTAAGCTTAAAATAAGACAAGACAACAGAGCCGCGCTAATACATACAAAATTACTTGATACACAAGCAGACATTTTTTAATTACCTCTAGGGCCACATAATTGCGGTGCCTTTATACCAAACGCAAGATCCTACTCTTACAAATGGGTGAAATTAAAAAGGGCATGAAGGGAGAAAAGGGCCTTTCTTTTGTGAGTTTTTTTAACAATCCGTGTAAAACAACCCACATGCGGCGTTTTGTCGTAAATATACAATATACATATTATGTAACACCTCTGGTTAATTAACTGCCATTGTCTCTTGGTTCGCTGAACGCTATGGATATGAATCTTGTGTTAATTTTGAATTGTAGTTCGTGGAGTTTTTGATGTTTTTAACTTGGATTTGAAGCTTATTTTTTTTTTTTTTTAGTTGCATTGCATTGTATTTGCTAGGCACTAGATTTTTTAGGCTCATTGCATTCCTTATAATGCAAGCTTTCTTCGATTGGAATCATTTAAATTTCTGAGCAGATTTACAGCCGATATGAAATTATTTAGCTATTGTCAACTTTATATACGTATTTTGAAGCCCATTTTACGAAATATTTTTGTTATATCTCTTTAGATCTTGGTAGTCCTTTGCCAACTCTTGAGAACGACACCAGACTCACCGTTCTAAGTGAATTTTTTTTGCACTATACTTTTTTTTTGTTGGTGGGAAATCATCAAATGACTTCTCCCGCTCTGAGTGGAACAGAAGGGCGTGTCAGACTCTTACTGACTAAAACCCACCCGTGTTCCTTCTGTTGCCTGTGCAATGCCAGGGGGCCACGATATCCCTTTCGGACTTTCCCACAACCCCGGCAGGCAATGGTCTCATCGGTCCCCTTCACTTGCTGACATCTCTTTGAGGCGCGCGTGCAACACAACGCGCCGTCGACCCGGGGTTGGTCCTTACCGGACGGCGAGCTACCCATTGTTCACCGTCCGCAAGCCCGCGCCTACGGTGGCCGGGAATTGGAAATAGATTCCCGCCGCCGCCGCGTCTCTCGCTCCGTACCATGGCCTGGACCAGGGCCTCCACGAGGACACGGCGGTGCTCTGCCCAAGCCAGGCATACCTCCACCGTATGCTCCACCGTGTCCTCCGGGCGATCCACGAACACGGCCTCCTTTCAAGGAGAGGGAGTGGGCTATACCCACTCCCTCTCATTCAGAGGTGTCCCTGCAGTGGGAACGTTATAGGCTGATGATGATGATGATGAATTAGAATTACGACATAGTGAAAAATAGAGGGTCGCGCGCATGCGCCTGCCGTCGTGATTTGACGTCATAAGCAAATTATATCCTGATTCAAAATTGTTATACATACCTATATATATATATATATATATATATATATATATATATATATTATATGCCCTATCTTTTTCGGTCAGAAATATTTAACTTACTACTAGTATGCAGTACTCCGAACGAAAAGACGTTTTATTTATTATTATTTATTATTTAACAGTTTATGTACACACATATAAAAAGACAAGAAAAAAAAGGAACAGAAAAATACATGCAAAGGTGATGCTTATTTCTAAAGAAATCACAAAAAAGAAAAAATAAATATTATTATGCACAAGTATGACAGAAAATAAAGTAAATTCAAAATTCAAAAGTCATTTATTCAAACTAGGCTGAGAATCAGCACTTTTCGAACGTCAAAATTACATAAGACAGTCCCCCAAAACACCCACCCTGCACGACTTCCTAGTACTTTAGCTGAGAAGAAGAAGTGGCGCAACAAACTCCCCAGCAGCACAGCTGTCTGTTCAGTTAGAAAAAAATGATTCTTTAATAGTATGCAAGAATAATTTACATTTTACACAAAAAATAACTTAAATTATAATTTAATAGCCATATGACAGCTAGCACATGCCAATATACCAACCAAAAACATCGAGAACTACACTCAGGAAGAAATAAAAATAACTAAGCGTAAACAATATCTAAAAAAAAAACCCTCCAGGCATAAAGGGCGTGCCAGCTTACATATAGCTGTAACTAGAAGTTATAATTGATAAACTAGGACCATTCAATCTGCCTAGCCTTTTCCCAACTACATTGGGGTCGGCTTCCAGTCTAACCAGATGCAGCTGAATACCAGCATCTTACATGGAGCGACAGCCTATCTGACCTCCACAACCCAACTAGGTAATACGATACCCCTTGGTAAGACTGGTTGTCAGATTTTCGGGCTTCTGACGACCTGTAACGACTGTCAAAGATCCATGAATGACAGCCGGGACCAGCGGCTTAACGAGCTTTCTGAAGCACGGAGGAGTCTCGGTATGTAAAGATGGTCACCCATCCACAGACCAACCCCGGCAAGCGTAGCTTAACCTAATATATCGAACCGTGCAGCAGTTATTACTTAGCCACGAACTCCTCAAAAAAAAAAGTTGATAAACTAGGACCATTGAGGTAAAATAAATAATTGTCGAGGTCGCTATCTAACCACATATTGCAATACAACTCGTAAAAAAACATTGCAATGAGTAGATTATTTCAACAATAAATTAAAATAAATCAAACCCTCTCTTTTATCTGTTCATTTTGCACTTCCTGGCTTTGTCCTTATCCGTAATGATAGAACTGGGAAGGGTGGTGGTGGTGTTGCCATTTACTTGCGTAATGATATTCCCTACAAGATTATCAGCACATCACTATCCTCCTACTCGGGGTCAGCGGAGCATCTATTTCTCGAAATTTCCCTGCATCATGCTAAAATGCTACTTGGAGTCGTTTATAGCCCTAACTCCAGTGTTGATTACTTTGACTCTTTTGATTCACTTTTAAATAATTTCTGTCCCTCTTATGAACACGTCGTCTTGATGGGCGATTTTAATACTTGCCTTCTTAAAAACAACAATCGCACTCACAAACTTCAATCTCTCTTATCTTCCTATAACCTCTGTATTCTGCCTCTTTCAGCTACGCATCATTTCCCTAATTGCACGCCTTCTCTGTTAGACCTATTGATAGTCTCTAATTCCAATAACGTATCTGTCCACGGACAGCTCACTGCTTGTTTTTCTTACCACGACCTCATCTTTATGTCTTACAGGACACGCCCTCCCAAGCGTAAGCCGCAGTATATTTTCCTTCGGAACTACAAGGGGTTAGACCTGGAGGCATTGCTGCGTGAAGCTGGTAGCATCGACTGGACGGACGTCATGGAGAGCTCATGTATCAACGATATGGTTCACATGTTTAACAGGACGATACTTAGCTTATACGATCGTCATGCCCCTATCCGTAGAGTCAAAGTAAAATATGTTCCGGCTCCATGGCTTACTCCTGCCATTAAAGATTCGATGGCAAGTAGGGATAGAGCCAAAAGAAGGTTAAAACGCTGTCCTTCCGAGCGCAACCTGAATGCGTATAAGGTGCTGCGTAATCGCTGCAGGCGTATGTGTAGAGATGCAAAGAGACGCTACTTCCATGATTCTCTCGATAACCGTAACTCCTCTCAAGTCTGGAAGTTTCTGAAAACTGTCGGCATTGGCAAGTCTCCAGTCGATTCCAGTAATGACACCGACGTGTGTGCTCTTAACAATCATTTCTCACACCCTCCTGTTACTTTAGATCCGCACGTCAAATCAGCTACTCTTAATAAACTTTCCTGTTTGCCAGTGTCACAGTGTTCTTCTTTTGAATTAAGTCCATTAAGCGAGATTGAGGTCTCGTCTCAATGAGTTTTCTTCTGATTGGTGCTCTCTTACCGCAGGTGTACCTCAGGGTGGCGTTCTCTCTCCTCTTCTCTTTTCTATTTTTATTAACTCTGTCTCCAGAGTCATCTCTTCTCATTTCCATCTCTATGCCGACGATCTGCAGATTTACAATAATTTCGTATGGGAAGATGCGGAAACCGCCGTATCTGCCATGAACAGTGACCTGGATTTGATTGGCGAGTGGTCGCGGTCCTTTGGACTGCAAATCAACCCTAGTAAATCCCAGGCCTTGATTATCGGCGGCAGGTATATGCGGAATAGGCTCGATGTTGCGTCATTGTCTCCTCTTTGTCTGAATGGAGTTCAGATTGTTTACGCAAATACAGTTAAAAACCTGGGGGTGACCATGGACTCGTACTTATCGTGGGCTGCCCATGTTGCTCAAGTCAGTCGCAAAGTGCACTTTACGTTCCATTCGTTGAAATGCCTCCAGAGCTTCCTGCCCTTGATCACAAAAATCTCCCTTGCTCAAACTCTCATTCAGCCCATTATAGATTACGCCGATGCCTGTTATTTGGATGCCACCGAGGAGCTTTTAAATAAACTTGAGCGTTTACAAAATTTATGTATTCGTTTTGTTTTTAACCTTAAAAAATATGATCACGTCTCTAACTTCCGCAAGATACTCAAGTGGCTCCCTATTCGACTTCGCAGGAACTCTCGGATATTGTGTCTGCTATTTAACCTCCTTCATAATCCTAAAACTCCTTCATATCTGCGGGAGCGCTTTTCCTATGCCCGTGCTTCTGATGTGCCTTGCAGGTCGCATCTTAGAAACCTGCTTAAGTGCCCTACCCACTCCACTGACTTCTACTCCTACTCCTTCACCGTGCACGCGGTGCGGTTGTGGAATTCACTTCCGCCTGACATTAGGGACTGCCAAACTGTTGCAGTATTTAAAAGAAGAGTGAAAGAACACTATCTTTCCACTTCGTCATAGTTGCGTAGGTATTTATGTTGTATTTTATTTATTTTAGAAGTATGTATGTATGTTCGTAAGTATATTGTCATATAATTTGTTTTATTTTATTGAGTGAATTGTTTTGATTTTATGTATTTTACTTTCTCTCTACTCTTACACACGGTGTCTACATCTCTTTTTACCCTCTGTCTTATCGCAGGTATGCTGGAAGAGATTTCATTAGAAATAAGCATCACCTTTGTACGTATTTTTCTGTTCTTATAATCTTGTTTGTTTATTTTTGTGTGTACATAAATGGTTAAATAAAAATAAATAAATAAAATAAAATTAAAATAAATTTACTTATAAATCAAAATTATAAACAATTATATAAACTCATAATAATATAACCTGTCAGTAAGCTAAGTCTTTAGATCTTTCTCCAGACTTAGCTTAAACATTGTCTTGAGTAAATCACAGCAAACTATTATTTTCATTAAAACACGTTACCATCACTTTACGGTTACCATTTCTTTTACTGCTTTATTTACAGCAGGTTTTTTGGCATTTAATAAGCAATTCTAGTCATTACCATTATTTAGCCAACATTCACCAAATATTGCCCAACAAACATCATCAAGGAAAAATATATTCTTCAAACAACCGTTGTGAGTAAATTAAAAATATTTGTATGGTGTTCCAGAAACATAAAAGTACGTCGTAAGTCATGAAAAAAAAAACATAAAAACAAAAAAATATGTTTTTAACAAGCTTTTAAAAAGTATTAATACTGCTACGCTTGACTTGTAGACTTGATATTATTACGTTTGACTACTGAACGATAACGTCTATAAATTTTGGTATAAGTATCATCTTTCAGTAAAAAATATAAAACACTTTACGAGTAGGTACCTAAGTGTTTGATATTTTGGTGTACCTACAATAAAGTACAATCTATCTGTATCTATCTATTCTTATACCCTCACCGTTGTCATCTAAGTGATAGAAACAGCATACTCGTATTGTATGTGTCAAGCCTAAAAACATAAAAACAAATAAGCTTGTCCGAAAGCTAGTATCTTGTTTGCTACGCCACACGTAGCATATAATATGTTACGCTGCTACAAAATCTCGTAGCATTGCTACGCGGTATCTTTCTTACACTAAAAATCATATATTACAAGAGATTATCATTAACCTCATAATGAAGCTGCCTGTCTTGCATTACTATACTTACATATCAACAGTATAGACGTTTTTGTTCACATTCAAATCTCAAAGCAAACAATTCTGTTTGAATGGCAGTTCTCAAGTGCTTTGAGCTTGCAAGCAGTTCTGTAAACCTTAGTGCTTTATAATAATATAATAACTGTGTATTGAATTGATGGTTAGGATTAAATTGGATGCAGTATTCAATCTGCTACGAACTTCGTAGCCAGTGCTACGAAACTTGGTTTTGTCGTTAATGGTTGTTGTACAAAGTAACTGTTTATGCTATAACAAATACTGTTAATTATTGAAAGGGCGTCAGTCAAGTGGAGAGTTATACTAGATGCCATTTAAATAACGATTTTTATGGAAACCGTTATTATTAAATATATAAAATAATAGTGCTTTTGATATGTATTTACAACTATACAGCCGCTTTCCTCAACGCATTGAACGTAATATTTCATCGTCATTTATAAAATTTTGATAGTCTTCATTTGTATAAAATAATTAGAAAATAAATATATGTGCCTATACGTACAGCGAGTAATGAGTTTTAGCATTCTCAACTAACATGATGGCGTTAATTTATTACACATTACAAGAACTTTTGCTGTAAGACAGATCAGTTTAATAGCATAAGCGAAAAAACAGAACACCCAATTTGAACCAAAATTGTCAATCCATCTATTCAGACTCAATCGACGTTCCTTTGAGTCCCAAACAAAACCGTCACACACATGTCAATGGAGGTTTTGAGTTACATGACATCACAATACACGTCACACGCGACTCACAGCTCAACGGCTTTTGAGTTTTGAGCTCACAGCTCAAAGAAACATCGTAACAAACTTTAGTGAATGCAAAATAATATCTCTAATGTTTCAGTTTCAGGATTATTCAAAGCCTTGGCTTCTGCACTGTAATTAAAATTGTATGCAACTGTTTGTGCAGATTGTCTGAAAGTGTTGAGTTTAGTAAATGTACTTACAAACTGCGCAGACTGGGGGGTAGCTTGTGGGAATAGAAGGACAGTTATTTATTTTTATTTTGTCGAGCTCTTTGTTAGTGCTTTTGTGAATTAAAGCATTTACTAACTTGATCACCATAATTCACTGCTTGAATGCATCCACAGCTAGGCACAATCTGTATGCTTCTGTGCCAATTTCATCAAAGTTTATTACCTTTGACCTTAGAATCCAAATCATACCATAAGTACGTAAAAGCTGCTAAGAATTCTCTTAATACAAAACCCATGTGATTTTTAAAAGCATGTACTCTTAAACTCTTACAATCACATAGCCAATCCCTTTAAATAAAACCTACTTGTAGTGACGGTCGGCAGAACGTTTGTAAAGAAGACTCCACTTACTCACCGCAGGATACAGAGTGTCCGGCAATAAGTCTTCGCACAATAGGGGCAGCCCTAATGAGCTCCGTGGATTTATTACACACACACGTGAGCAGACTGCTGTGGCTGTGCGTGTGTGTGCGTTTGTGTGTGCTTGACCTGTTAAGGTTGGCTTATCAACATCCAGCTATGCTGCGCGATAGCTAGCTAAGCTTACTTTCTCGTGGCATGTGTTTTAAACAACCGCGTTGTACCGCAGAATCACATAGTTTTGATTGCTTCCTGGTTATAATCAACTAGCGACCAGGCCCTACGTTGCACTGGTGAGATCAGCTGATGTGGCCACAATACTGTCAATACATCCAGATGTATGTGTTCAATTATATATCTATGTTACACTTAACCGGAGGTTCCCGGAGGCTCAAAATGATGAGCCACGTCAAAATCCAAAGTGTATTTTAGAAGAATTGAGCAGGCACAACCAAATGTTCCAGTAGACAACATACAAATACAAAAAGAGACTTCGTTTTTAGGAGCGAGTTAGTTAGATACAGCTCAGTATAGCTTGATGTTAGTAAGTTACCCTAGGATTCTGGTTGTGTTTTAGTGAGTTAATGGATTTTCTTTTTGTATGTCTGTAAGAGTGTATTAGCCATGATGATGGTCCTGGTCTTTAATTCAAATTCATTTTATTTATTTGCAAATATGGTTAAATAAAATGTTTTACATTCATGTAATAATTGTATATCACAGTCTTAGTATCACCATATTTTACCTTTCGGAATGCAAAGTAGGTACGTAAAAAGAAAACACAAAATAAATAAAAACTAAACAGAATAAAATTAAGAATTAGATTAGTCTAACTAGAAAAAAAACCCTATTGTTTATCCAGCAAATAGTCAGTTATTAGGCTTTATTTATCAAAAAACTATTTAGTGCATTTTTTCAAATTCAAAAGTCATTTATTCAAACTAGGCTGAGAATCAGCACTTTTCGAACGACAAAATTACATAAGTCAGTCCCCCAAAACGCCCATTCTTCACCACTTCCTAGTGCTTTAGCTGGGAAGAAGAAGTGGTGCAACAAACTCCCCAGCAGAACAGCTGTCTGTCACTTAGAAAAAAAATATTCTATATAATAGTTTGCAAAGTAATTTACATTACGCAAAACATAATTTAAATTATAAATTACGAGATAGCCATATGACAGCTAGCACACGCCAATATACCAACCACAAAAATCGACAACTATACTCAGGCAGAAATAAAAATAACTAAATGTAAACAATATTTTAAAAAGAAAAAAGCCTCCAGGCATACAGGGCGTGCCCGCTTACATATAGCTGTAACTAGAAGTTATAATAGATAAACTAGGACCATCGACGTAAAATAAATATTTTTCGACGTCGCTAGCTAACCAAATATTGCAATACAACTCATAAAAAAACATTGTAATTTTGTAATGAGTAGATTATGTCAACAATAAATTAAAATAAATTGACTTATAAAGTAAAATTATAAACAATTATGTAAACTCATATAACCTGTCAGTAGCTAAGCTAATTCTGTAGAAAGAACATTTAAACATTGTCTTGAGTTAACATAACAGGCGATGATGCTTCCATTAAATATTTAGGTAGGTGATTGTATACACGGGGGTAATGTATTGTGGTATTATTTTAATGGTTAGGTAGGTTGTGGAAATAATGTAATTTAAAAGGCATAATTATAAATACACTTTAACGGTATTATTGTTTTATGTCAAAGTTTGAAAGTATTATTTGTATCTTAATATAAATATAAAAACTAATTATAATATTACTAAATGTGAGTATTTTTCAGGTACGTGGTGACTTTACCAGTTTACAACCAAATACTTTTCGTAAGTACGTAACAGTTAAGTCAATTATAAGTAATTATTTAAGTATTAGTAGTCGTAGTGTCACATATAGCATTTTAGTTTAACTTTTTATAATAGTCGAAATCGAACCTTTTTGACCCTTTCTTTTGTAAGCGGTGCTAACTACAACGAGACCTTCGAACAGTCTATTGGAGAATCGAGTGATAATCACCGCTCTTAGCAGAAGGTTTCTCCCATAGTTACACCGCATACAAATAAGGGTAGACACAGCTACTCATTCCCGAGATTTACAGCTTTATTCGCCTGTTACGACACCCATGGGGGGCTGATGGGGGTTCTATGTAACCGAGACTTTGGCATTACCATCGTTAGTGGGTGATAAGTGGTGGGTTAAAAATTGTGTGTAATTGGGGATAGAAACTTGATTGTAATTACGAATTGTACTTTGTTTTTCTTTAGTTGTTCGACAAACGGTGAAGTAAGACTAATGAGTAACACTGTCCATTGCACTATTTATATTTAAGAACTCTTCTATCCAGGATTATTAAGTAAATAAATATGTTCGTCAATTGTGGACCGATTCTTCGTTTGGTAGAAAAAGCTTGCACGGTGGTCCCATATATAAATTTTATTAACTTTACTTGGGTAGTTTTCAAGTTGGCTTCGTTATTATGCATTTATCCTCTTTATTTGTCTTGATGATATTATTATATTTCCTGCCACAGTTGTTTACATAGCAAGTAGTGGTATACGAATTCGTGTGGGGTAGGTATCATAACTAAAAAAACAACCAAATTCCAAAAAAACACCAAAGAGAAAAATAACTTTAATTTGGTCGGAAATCGGTGGCAAAAAACAAAAATACAGATCCAAAGACACCGACTTCCGAAATTATAGTTATTTTTCTCTTTATGGTGTTCTCTAAGTCAGTTTTTTCTTTTTTTATTACCATACATACAATCTGATACATAGACCTGCACCTAGCTACCCATATCCACCTTAAGTTTTACACATTGTACTGTTATATTATTATGTAATATGTACTTGTACTAACAGCTGAATATTATACGTAAAAGGTTAAGTGCCTTTTAAGTGATGAAAGGAGTAATTAGCAAGTTATTTAATTACCAATCTCTTAACATTTTTTTCCTGAAGGAAAAAACCTCTTTGAAGTAGTTTTTAAAATATTCTTTGTTGCCGAAACTGTTGGTCTAATTTATTTATATTAAGTTAATATTTGCTTTTACTTATAATTTTACTTTCATATCTATTTTTATCTTGACTTTGTTAATACATTTGTGAAAATACATTTTCTTATGGGCAAGAAATTCATATTTTAATTTATCTTTTAAATTGAGATGAGATTGCGAAAGCATTAAATAGTAAAGCAATAAATCTGCCTAGCCGTGTCCCGACTATGTCGGGGTCGGCTTTCAGTGTAAAACCGGATGCAGCTGAATATTAGTATTTTACCTAGCGGTTGTGGAGGACAGACAGGTAGTTACCTAGTTGACCTAGTTACTAAACTAGGTAGGTACTCGTAATACGATACCCCTAGGTAAGACTGGTTGTCAGACTTTCAGGCTTCTGACGACTCGTAACGACGGTCAAAGATTCACGAATGACAGCCGGTACCAACGGCTTAACGTATTTCCCGAGTCTCGGAGGAGTCTCGATACGTAAAAATGGTCACCCATCCACGGACTAACCTGATGGATCGATCCGTGTGGCTGTTATTACTTAACCACGAGCTTCTTAAATAGTAAAGCAATTAGTATTAATTACCTTAAGGCTTGCGTGTATTAATCTTAATAGTCATAACGTACTAGGTACATCTTTACTTATTTATATCTGTAATTCGTATGGTGTGCATATGTAATAAGGAGTATTCTATGCCCTTCTAGGAATAACTGTTATTATAAGCCCATAAACTATCTTCACTAAATACTGCTTTGATAAGACTGCCAATATCACCACACTTCAGCAACGGAATGGTAATAGGCATAACTAATGTTGTTACCTACTGTTGAACGGTGTTGATTATCCAGCTAGAGTCTACTTAGATTACCTACGTTGGTTTAACCCACAAAAATATAAAGAATCCCACATTCGTTCTTCCAAAATAGCAATTTGTTCCTATTACTTGTACAACCAATACATTTTAACATTCCTACAAATGCACCTGCACCCTACAACTCTGCCCACCCCACAATAAACACAACCTAACAGCGGTTAAGCGTAAATCTCGCCACCCAAGTAATTTGTTGTCTCTCTTCAACACCAACGTGAAGCCTCGAGAGAGAGAGAGAGTGAGACAGCCGGTGAAATGTGTTTATGTCTTACCGTAAAATATTGCGTTTGGGAGAAAAAAGCGAGTTTTGGAAAATAACGTTCAGTTGTTTTAAAAAGTTTGTAATTTGCTGTCTGGGGGTTGGAAGGTGTGTGTTTTTTTACTGCGATGCGAGAAAAGATTTTTATTTTCAGTAAACGAATATTTTTCATTGTAAGTACTTTTTTTTTTTTTTTTGGTGAGTAATCATCAAATGACTTCTCCCGGTCTGGGTGGAGCGGAAGGGCGTGTCAGACTCTTACTGACTAACCCACCCGTGTTCCTTCTTTTGCCTGTGCAATGCCAGGGGGCCACAGTATCCCTTTCGGACTTTCCCGCAACCCCGGCAGGCAATGGTCCCATCGGACCCCTTCACTCGCTGACATCTCTATGAGGCGCGCGTGGAACACAACGCGCCGTCGACCCGGGCTTGATCCTTACTGGACGGCGAGCTACCCATTGCTCACCGTCCGTAAGCCCGCGCCTACGGTGGCTGGGAATCGGCTTGTGATTCCCGACGCCCAGGGCGTCTCCTCCTGCGGCGGCTAGGGGCGTGAGAGCGCGAAATTTGCCTCTCCTTCACGTGTTCCGCCTCCTCCTTTGCGAGAATTACTGCTTCGCAGAAGGAGGTGACAGCCTCCCATGCCCTCTCGCTCCGTACCATGGCCTGGACCAGGGCCGGAAGCGAGAGATCCCCGCCACCAATCGCCTCCACGTGGACACGGCGGTGCTCTGCCCAAGCCGGGCAGACGTCCACCCCGTATGCTCCACCGTGTCCTCCGGGCGATCCACGCAGTGATGACACCCGGGCGTTTCCTCCCGCCTGATACCGAACAGGAACCTCCCGAAACAGCCGTGTCCGGTGAGGACCTGCATCAGGCGGAAGGTGAGGACGCAGTGGCGCCTCTCTAGCCACTTCTCAAAGAGGGGACTTATCGCCGCAATAGTGGCGTGCCCAGCACCGGGTTGTGACAATCGCACTCTCCATGACGCCATGAGATCCCGCCGGAGCTCAGTCCGCTTTGCCGCGATTTTCGGAGTCAAACCCCGGCGTTTCGCTTCCTCGCGCCACTCCCAAATATGCGTGAGGACTTTTGCCTCCAGATCCCATGGCGGCAATCCGGCAAGGAGGCTCGCCGCCTCACCGGAGACCGTGTGGTATCCCCGGACCAGCCGGGTGGCCATGACCTTCTGGGACGCGTTCACCGGTGGGCTGGCTGCCGCCTCAACGAACGCGCCCACATCGGTGCCTCGTAAAGGGCTATGGACCGCACGATCCCCGAGTATAGCCTCCGGCAGGAGGCGTTTGGACCCCCTAGATTGGGCAGGAGCCGCTTCAAGGCAGCCCCGGCCCGCTCCAGTGTGGGAGCCAAACGTCGGAAGTGCTCCACGAAGTTCCACCGACTGTCGAAGACGAGTCCTAGGTACTTCATCGTCGACTCGACGCCGATGTGAACCCCTCCTACCGTTATTTGGGAACCCGACGGTGGCGCGTTCCGAGGACCATGAAAACACATGGCCTCGGACTTGTGCAAGGCCACTTCGAGTCCCAACTGCCGGATTCTGGCAACGATTGTCGCAACTCCGTGTGTCGCTAGTTCGGCCGCCGCCTGGTCATTGTAAGTACTTGAGAGAGTAAAATTAATAACACAGTCAAGTTCTGGGTAGGCACTATCTACCGGATACATCATTATGACAAGATTGTAAGTAGGTATATGCTAGTTAAGCAAACCAGAGCTTAGCAGGAGGTGGTAATACAGTCCTTAGACAAACAGTGACAAACACATAATTATATAAAACCGTTCACATAAACTGATATATCGCCAACGAAACTCGAACCAAACTATGCGGCTTTCACCCCTCTATAAAAATTATAGATAATAATAAATGACGACCTCACTTTCCAACAATAAAATCCACAACTTTATTACTCTTACATTTAAGCTGCCACTTAAAGTTAGACCACTTAAACTTTCTCCCAAGTACAAGAAGTACAGGTATACCTCAGTGTACTCGAGAACACTTGGTAAAGTGAATGTGCTCTCACTTAAAAGCTTTGAGTTTCCACGGAAATCCGTGACAGTTGAATAGTATTGCATTTTACTTTTTAACAATCGAGAGGTTTAAATGTGGTTTAAGAGAAAGCGGTAAAGCTGTCAGAAACACTAATGGAATTGTGACATTTTATGCGTACTTATATTTTAAACTGCCGTTCTTTTTACTCCCTTGTTGATGTAGTGGTTGCAAGCTTCTATTGCTGAGCATGAGTTCCTGGTTTCGATTGCCGGGTCGGGCAAACTGTTATTGGGTTTTTCCATCAGGAATTTCGCAGTATCACCCCGGAGTCTGAATTATGGGACTTAAACATAACTGGCGAAATCTGCGTGTACTATGTACACCTTTCGGGACAAACAGGCGTGATGTTCTGTTATGTATTTCACATTGCATTTTTAATTCGGTTTTTTCTTCATAGAAAAGAAAGAAGAGTCAATAAGTTCATATCCGCTTAGTATGACACATTCGTACTGAATATACTTAATATATTTAGTATATTCAGTACTAAATGTATTTAGCTTTAGATATTTGTTTCAACTATAAATAGAACCCGAGGTCCGTAGCGCAGAAACCAATCACCACCACTACGCCAATCGAGCCCTAGTCCATTTCTTTAGATTTTTATTCTATTCGTTGTGCTGTCATGTAGGCTGGTTATTTTCAAAGACCCAACTCACCCAACACGTTGTACTCAACATGGGTAAATTAAATTCACACTCTTCTTCAGAGACTCAGCAAAATAAAAAACAAAAAATAATCTAACCCTATTTCATTTCTAATCTAGCTAAACCTTAGAAAGACAGCCACAAAACATCCCTCGTCTGTTTTGTAACAGTCGGATAACTCGACACGTGCCGCGGAACCCCGGAGGCACAACCGACTCAACCGACGTGTTCTCGATAATGTTACACTAACCGTGAACCGGAACACCTTACACGTGTCTTCCTGACGCGGGAGCACGGCTTGTTTGTTCAAATACTTTAGGCCTGTGATGAGAACATTCGTTTTATAATAATGTTCCTGATTTATCATGTTTTTTTTCTGTTCTTTATTGAAAAGAACTACTGGCTACTAGCTGGTTAACAGATGAATAGAGTTGTTTTAAGTTAACCTTCGTTTTTTAGGCATTAGGTTAGACAATAGCGGCCTTCCTGTTTCGTGATTGATAGACTCGCGTTCGACAAATATCTCACCTACGAGTAATGGCAATCTCTTTACCGACGACGCCTATAAACAATTGCAAAACTCAACCTGAGAGGCAAAGTTGAAATATCTCGAACGCCTGTTATTTTACAGAAACCGTGTACCATGCTGATCAAAATTTTGCAATTATGTTTAGAGGTAGAAATATGTACTTACTTAACCCGCGCAAAAATATGATACTTATATGGAACTTTTTCCAAAACTAGATTTGACATATCACCTGTATTGTCCCACTGCTGGGCAAAGGATTCCTCACAGTTTGTCACAGTTTGTCACGCTTCCCTTTTCCTCTTCTGATGTGTCATATTAATGGCTTCGTACTTTGAGCTACTTGTGAACAGCCCTATATTTATTGTTTCGTTTATTTGTAAATTGGTTAAAAATAACACTTATACACGGCATTTTTATTTTATTAATCTGGATGAAGGCGGTCTCACACACACTTTCTCTGTTCACTACAAGCACAAACCTACCTCGAGGCTCCAGTCCAGTACATGGGCGTTCCAGCCAGTGATTAATGAGGCGAGTGATTCAATTCGCGCCAGACGACAGATGTCAGGTCGTGTTGCTGTAGACTAGGCTTAAGTGGAGGGACGTATTGATAGACTTGTACGACGTGATGTTTGGCACGTGGAGTTCGCTTTTATTTGTGTGTAGGTAGTTTACATAAATAAAACACAAATTTTAAAATTACAATACATTGGCAAATAATAAATTGATTTAAATAGATGGGCCATTTAATTTTGTAGTAAATTTGCTAAACAATTAATTTCCCAGGCTGAGACAAGACATTTTCAACCTTGCCTCAGACGTGGAGACGCGCCTGCGATGCCACTGGTGCTGCACATTGGGAGGGGTCGTCCATACACCAGTGACCACTTACACGTTTCATTATTTCTTGGGCGACGTCTAATACACCATTTTTGTTACAAAAAAGGTTTTTTTTTCTATTTATTGAAAGTCTATTACAGAATATTCTAATCATTCGCTACTTTGTGTCAGATTTATAGCCTTTAGGCATAATTATGCATAAACAGAACAACTATTCCTATCATCCATTAAAAAACATAAAACCGATACACATTATCTTCTTCCCGTTTTCCACCATAACTTCACTAAAACCCAATAAAATGTCACCAAAAAACGCTTTAAACTGCAGTATTAGGCTACAAACGAAATCGGCAATCGGCAAAACAATCAGTGATATCCGACGGCTATTAGCTGGTGACCGGTCCAGGGGTTGGGGAGGCAATTAATCTTCGCCGGAAGGGGCGGGGGCTGTCGGCTGTCGGCAACACTCCCCCCCGCCCCCCTGATCAGCTAGGTTGAAAGGTATTGATGTGTGGGGAATGTAAGTTTGTGGTTTTGGTTATGTGTGTGTGTCCGATTTGGCACCACAACCACACAATGTCACAAAGTTGATACTTCGTGACACTGTGTGGTTGTGGTGGCACATGGCAAGCAGCTTTTCTGAAACGAAACCATCTGACTTTTCATTGTAATATTTCTATTGATGTAGATAGGAAGACTAGTGCAGCTTTATTGTAAAACAAAAGAGTAACGTTGGCGTTGATACAAAGTTAATTTAAATTAATATGGGTACTATGGCGGTCGTATCGCTAATAGCGTTATCAACCAGAAATAAACCTTTTCACTATGGTTTTATTTGCTAATCCAAAGGTACCGTGAGCGAGATTACTAAATTGTTAAAATTACTAATAACTTATAAGTCAATTCACTGATCAATTGGGATCGTTTTGCACAAGTACGCCTAAGCAGTTAATTATCAGTTAAACAATACTCATCATTTAATACTCAGAACAGCGCCTAAAGATATCATGTTATGTGTGTATACACTGCGTATTCGCTGCGAATGAATAAAGGTGAGACAAGATTAGCAATCAAAACACTGCTAGCAAGTTTATTCGTTTTCAATTTTGTACGTGTAGCTTCAGAGAAACTAGACGTGATATTATTAGATAGTACTTTGTATCGTTTAAGGAACATACTATCGACTCTACGTATTAGAGCCATGACGACGACCCAGGCAGGACGCCATTGGGACGTTGCTAGGTCGCACTGCTAACTAAATGTATACAGCTATACATCGTCACATTTTAGTCGTCTTACAAAAGCAGCCCACTTCATGTATCCAATGACTACTACAGATTCATAAAAAAATATATATTGTAACAATTTTTTAATTGCTCCGAGAGGTATTTTATTTCGGGTACATAGAGTAGCCTTTTTTAAGACGAGTATATTCCCGTTGTCTCTGTAGAATTATCCCAGTTAAAGGAGACAAAGGGAAATTAATAAAAATATTAAAATTACTTCCCGTTGTCCCCATTCTCCATGTACGTTTTCACCGTTACTTTATTGTAATTTATGGTCAACGGGAAGCAAGTTTAATTATTTTATTAAATTCCCTTTGTCCCTTTTAACGGATACATTTCTACGGGGACAACGGGAAAACACCAAGTGGGCTGCTTTTTAAGACGACTAAAATGTCGCCGTGGCTCACCTGGCGTCTGCTTGGTTACGCAGCCAACCATACAAATTGTTGGCGACGCGACCTGGCTGCGCCGCCATAGTGTCCCGGTGAGGTAATGGCTCTTAGTCTTGCATTGGACGAGGTATGATAAGGAAAGCTCGTGATAAAAGATTGATTAGTCTAGAAGGTTGGTCGCATGGTTAACGGCCTATGTTGCGTTTGATGTACCTACTTGAGCTACGCCACATTCAAAGCCTCCTCTAATACATAACTTTATAATCTGTCCAAACATTATTAAAACAATATTAGCTTATTTACAAATACTTTTATTTTGCAGAATATGTTAAGGGCCTTTCAGTATGTGCTAAATAAATATTTTTTTCTTTTTTTTCTTCTTTAAAACAAGTTTTTTGTACATTTTGAGAACGTAATACAAATATAATAATAACATTTAATTCCTATTACTTACTAAAATATTTGAGATAAATAAATATTACATAGTTCGTTTCCTTATTGTTTAAAAATATTTCAATATTAAAAATGCCATCACAGTTATAATGGAAACTGTGAGCCACAACGCTTCCAGATAATAAATTCCAGCCAAAATGAATAAATTCAATATTCTATGTCAGAAATTTGCATATTATCTGTAATAGACAAATCAAGCAACCGTGGCTGATTATTAGTATTCACAAAATAATATCGATTCTGAATTAATTGGATCGAGATAAAATACAAATTAACTTCGGTGTCTGTATTTGAATTCTAAATGAATGTAATCGTTTAATTATCAGAATTGTAATTTTCTCTGTGAAAATACTGGATATTGGTTACTACAAAGCTTAGCTAAAAAGGTACATTTTGCAATAAAAATGACAATAGATTTGAGATTAGTAGATTTTATTTCACTTCTTCAACTTTTCCATGTGTGCTATAATTAAAAAAACATATAACCCATCATTAAATCCCTAACTAGGAAAAAGGGTGAGGTTACCTTATATCACATAAAGTTAACCTCAAAATGTGGCTCCTACTTCTCCTTTAATAAGTTATCATGGATAACACTTATTCATAAGAACTCTTCCGAGACCGTACTTGCTAAAATAGCATAAAACACAAATTACAGTCCCTGAAAAAATATTTTGGTCTAACTTACCCAAACCAAAAGTAACTGCCAACACCTGTAAGCCGTAAATACTTATGACCCACTAAACTTGATTCATATCCGACCGAGGTCACCTATAACTTACAAATAGGTCTGATTCGAACCGACGACCCGCAAACTGGCGACCTGCAAACACTGGCGACTCGCCAAAATATTAATACGATCAATATGCTACTTTGGCACTGCATTACACTGTGGTTTAAATTCAATCAGGCTTTCAAGCATTTGGCAGCGAAAGAATTTAAATCATAGTTTTTAGCGATGGCAACAAAAAGATGAATGATTCAATAGTTCAATCTAGTTTCAAATAGTACATTCTTGTGGTTTAGGTACTGACTACTTGTCGTAGAACTTCTTGCGAAATAGTCTGTAAAATAACTATATCCATCGATGTCTGTTTCCGTCGCTAATCAGCATTGCTGTTATTCGATTATAAAAGTAAGCTGCCGCTGAAATGACAGTGAAATGAAGTATGTTATTTAGACGAAACACTTACACTTAAATCTTTAAAACAATGCATCGGTAATGCTATCGTAATCCTATTCGTAAAACGATAGTAGTGATGATCACTGTTTTCCGGCCGGCCTGTGTGCTCACCAAGATGAGAAATCTGCCGCGTCAGTTTATATCGGGTCGTCATTTTATAAAAATGTTTGTTTTCAACTGGCTACTGTTTGTTACTCTTAACCCGAATACGAGTCAAATACTGTTCACTTCTTCCTACCTAGTCACACTGGAGTTAAAAAAAGCTTCGCTTTCCACGCTCGGGAATGTTGTTGTTTATCTAAAGCCTTAATGTCTGAACCCGTTTTAAAATGGAATTTTAAGTTAAAATGTTTAAAACTCAACTGTGCTCTGTGAATTTAAATGGGAACACGCTATTTGGAATGCATATCTTTTACGTTATCTATAGCATAATGCATGGAAAATTTATTTCTAATTTATTGAAAATAGTGATAGCGCGACTCAGGCTTTTTACAAAATCACACTACGAAAATTTACAACAAATTACCATCGCCCACATACCCCATAGATGGCGCTATTATCAAAAACCATTTACCCTCGATTCCCTGCCACTAAATTTTCCTAAATGAAAACGTTTTCTACGAAGAGGTTTTAGTGAACGTAATGAACCGTCAAACTTGAACGTGAATTACATTAAAAATAATCCCAGTTTACACACGTAAGCCTCATTTACTCGGCTCGGCGGTAAATGGGACACTACATCATATTCAGCCGACATTTTCAGAATAAAATAGGTATTATAGCCGTAATGTGTTTTGATAATTCGCTCGAACGACTGCGACATTTATTTTGTTTGAGCAAAATGTCTGTATAGTTCTTTCTTTATGGTTCGGTATTTCTTCTTCTATTTGAAGGTTTGTGTTGAGTGCCTAAATTCTCATTGGTTTTGGTAAATAAATACCTAAATTCTGATTTTTCCTACGTGTCTATACGTTCATGTGAGTTTTAACTTTTACTGCTAAAACACGCCAAAACTAGACGTTTGTGAACCAGTCTTTCCTTGCAATTACCGGTTTTCCATAAATTATTAACATCCTTACATCTTTCTCCTCCTTGTATAGTCCTACTTGCTAATCCCAAGGCTTTCTGTACAATCGCCGGCGCTGGCGCCGGTGCCGCTCCGACATCATGTACAGGGAGCCTTACAGTTACCGGCGCCGGTGCCGCTCCGACGTCATGTACAGGGAGCCTTACAGTTACCGGCGCCGGTGCCGCTCCGACGTCATGTACAGGGAGCCTTACAGTTGCCAGCGCCAATGCCGCTCCGACGTCATGTACAGGGAGCCTTACAGTTGCCGGCGCCGGTGCCGCTCCGACGTCATGTACAGGGAGCCTTACAGTTGCCGGCGCCGGTTCCGCTCCGACGTCATGTACAGGGAGCCTTACAGTTACCGGCGCCGGTGCCGCTCCGACGTCATGTACAGGGAGCCTTACAGTTGCCAGCGCCGATGCCGCTCCGACGTCATGTACAGGGAGCCTTACAGTTGCCGGCGCCGGTGCCGCTCCGACGTCATGTACAGGGAGCCTTACAGTTGCCGGCGCCGGTGCCGCTCCGACGTTATATACAGGGAGCCTTACAGTTACCGGCGCCGGTGCCGCTCCGACGTCATGTACAGGGAGCCTTACAGTTACCGGCGCCGGTGCCGCTCCGACGTCATGTACAGGGAGACTTACAGTTGCCGGCGCCGGTGCCGCTCCTACGTCATGTACAGGGAGCCTTACAGTTGCCGGCGCCGGTGCCGCTCCGACGTCATGTACAGGGAGCCTTACAGTTGCCGGCGCTGGTGCCGCTCCGACGTTATATACAGGGAGCCTTACAGTTACCGGCGCCGGTGCCGCTCCGACGTCATGTACAGTGAGACTTACAGTTGCCGGCGCCGGTGCCGCTCCAACGTCATGTACAGGGAGCCTTACAGTTGCCGGCGCCGGTGCCGCTCCGACGTCATGTACAGGGAGCCTTACAGTTACCGGCGCCGGTGCCGCTCCGACGTCATGTACAGGGAGCCTTACAGTTGCCGGCGCCGGTGCCGCTCCGAAGTCATGTACAGGGAGCCTTACAGTTACCGGCGCCGGTGCCGCTCCGACGTCATGTACAGGGAGCCTTACAGTTGCCGGTGCCGGTGCCGCTCCGACGTCATGTACAGGGAGCCTTACAGTTGCCGGCGCCGGTGCCGCTCCGACGTCATGTACAGGGAGCCTTACAGTTGCCGGCGCCGGTGCCGCTCCGACGTCATGTGCAGGGAGCCTTACAGTTGCCGGCGCCGGTGCCGCTCCGACGTCATGTACAGGGAGCCTTACAGTTGCCGGCGCCGGTGCCGCTCCGACGTCATGTACAGGGAGCCTTACAGTTGCCGGCGCCGGTGCCGCTCCGACGTCATGTACAGGGAGCCTTACAGTTGCCGGCGCCGGTGCCGCTCCGACGTTATGTACAAGGAGTCATGTACTATGAACCCCATAGGAGTGAGCGCGCACTATATACTTTTTTTATATATACACGACAACATGTCGCTGCGATTTTAAACTTAGACCATATTTAAACCAATACTCTACATTTGTGTAACAAAATAATCGCGTGATAAAAAGTCGTAGTGCGTGCTCGCCCTAAGAGGAAAACCGCTCCCATGTAAGAAAAGTTCTGTTACCGAAAAGTTCCATGCACACCATGCGAACTGCTAACTGCCATTTTGATAATCCCACTCCACAAGTTTGTGTTAGTTAGGTAACTTTTCTATTTATTCGCGTCTTGGTATTATGGCTTTGACCTCATTTATTTACATCGTATTCCGGATTTTTTGTCTGTTTTTTTTTTTTTTTTTTGTGGACTGTTTAATGGTTTAAGGTAATTTTCTAGGATTCTACATTCATCGTGCATTTCGACGTCCTGGCAATTTACTAATACTTTTGTAATTAGTCCTATTTATACCAAGAAATATGGCTTGAACCGGTGGAGGCCCGCTGTGACCTTAAGGACACGGCAAATCGACATACTTCGAGCATGAATATGACCCTGCGCACACGCAGGTACACGCTGTTTAAATCTCTATTATAAAATAAGGGCTAATATAGTCTGTGGAAAATTTTACTTTATGGGCCTGACGGATAGAATAATCGACTAAATCATTCGAACAAAAGTATGTCGGGGAAAACAGGTCTCGGAAAATAGGCCTCTATCTTCAGACACTGCAAAATATGTGCAGAACACTGCGTTGTGATTTCTTTCAATTTGGCCACCTTGTTTTTTGATTTTCATGGTCTATTGATTACGAAGAGTTAGGCCGCAAACCAGTACGCGTGTTCGCGCCGACAGAGGGCGCCTTCCGGTTTTCCGAACAAAAAATGACAGATGACAACGATCGCTTTTGGTTAGGACGCGAGGCTAATCGTCAAACCATAGCTTGGGTAGCCATTAGTTTGCATAGTCTGTCTCTTTCCGATGCAATTTTCATTAAAAACTGCACAAAAGCTGACGTTAACAAAATCCTATTGTTTGTTTCTGCTCAATAAAGTCAGCTATATTTTTAGATCGCTAAGCTGCCAGTGAAAGTCAAGAAGCACTCACCAGAGTAAACAGCTGATAGCAGCTCCTGAAGTTGAGTGCTGTGAAACTAAAAGCATTTTTCTTAAAACTAAATATTTTTGAGCTGTTGGAGGCAGCAGCTTATAATATTAAGTACAATCTAGAATAATCTAGATAATGTTAAGTTTAGGTGTGCTTAATGAGCGTGAGTTGAGGGACACATAACAGATAAATACCTTCTTGTATGTTATTTTTCCTGACCGATGAAAAAGTGGTTGTTCTATTTGTTCTAGCTTTAGGTAAGTAGGTAGGTGCAACATTTTGGCAAATATCTAAATAGGTAAACTACCTAGTCCTAATACCTACAGAGGCGAACAACTGGCGCCTTCCGAGTAAAAAGATATTTACTATAAATTATAACTTACTTAACTTTCTAGCTACCTTACCAATATAAAATTGAAAGTACACACAAAGAAAATTACCATTACATACTCGTATAACTAAAAATATCACCCAAAAAACATTAATAAAAATAAAAGTAAGCGTTAAAAAATCTTTTGACGTGAAAAATTACAGAAAAAAAAACCTTTAAGGTTGTTTGAAGGCAAAAGTCATTAATTTTAATTGTTCACCGATGAGGAAGTGACTAATTCATTAGGTACATGTAATAGGGGAGGGGGAGACAGTTGAGTTGATTTATGGTTGTCATGGAGTAAAGAGTTTTAGGAAATTTGAATGTTGGATTGAAGGCCTAAAGTTCCTTGAAAATAGTTAAATTTGCAAAAATACTGTGTAACAATCTTTTAATGCTGGTATAAATAATAAATAATTAATGCAATATAATGTCGTGATGACCCAGTCGCTGAGGCCGCGCCTCAAGCACGAGGTCGTGGATTCAAAGCTGGACAAGTATCAATGTGACTTTATCAACTAACAGGTACTTTCTAAGTTTGTCTTGGACATCATTGACATCGGTGAAGGAAAACATCGTTAGGAGACCTGGACTTATAATAAATTAATCTGTCATGTTATCTGTGTAGTTATACCCGTCTTGAAAATTTAAATTTGTTTAGGAAAAGCCCGTTGCCCATTACCCAAGGCAACAAAATCCACCCCTAATTTAATTAAATAGGGTGTGTAGGGAAAATAATTAATCATGCTCAGTGCCAAATAATAATATGGCATTATATTTTAATTTTCATAGTTAGTTAATTTGTTTTATCCCGTGTTTTTATCTTCTATTAACATTAGTACATACTATACAAGCATAGTAATAATTAACAGAAAACTACTCCGGTCTACACTTATTACTAGATTGAAGAACCTCTACTTCGAATGTTTGTGTGCGAGTAAATTATTACCTACGGTTAACTTTAATTAGGTAACAATCTAGACTAATTACAGTTTTTGAGTAGCTTCAGTTCAGTTAGTAGGTCTAGTTCTTGTCGGACCGTTTTATTTTAATTGCTAAACTTATCCTGTACCTTTTTTGTAAAAGCCACCTTAACCTTATTACAATTTTCGAGCATTAGTGTAATGATGGGACACGAGCATAATTTAATAATAAATTAAATACATATCTTTGTTTTCTTTCCCAAAACATTTTATCAAGGTGAAGAAGATTCTGCTATAATAATCATTTGGAATTGTATTCCTGCTTTCCTAATTTCCGTATTTCGATATTTTAAAACCTTTATAGTTTGAAGAATATTTATTTAATTTACGAGAACACATTAATATTTAAAACTCTCTTTGATCTCCGGTACTAAAACCAACGTAGCATATTCGTAGCACTCCCATACCATATTCGTAGCACTTCCGTAGCACCAACGTAGTAGTTCTAGGAATATTCGTAGCGAGAATTTTGAGATCGAATTACATGTATGATTGTATTGGGCTGTAAACTCAATTTTCCGAACCAACGATATTTAACTCGATGGTTTGTAGGACGTGTATAGTTGTAACTGGTTTTTATGAGTATTCAGAAATATAGTAGATATGAATTCGATTTAAAATGTCATATTTATTTGAAAATGGAGTTTGAGTGACGCTGGTCATAGAAAATCTCCATTTTCCTTTTTTATTTATTATTATATTTTGTATATTAGTGAGTTTTGAATAATTATTATATAATAATTTCGGAGTAAAATCTAAATTATGGTAAAACCGCATCAATTCGTTGCCTAGGTTAGAAAAATAACGCGGTCACACAGACAACCACGAAAAGCGACTCTAATTTATAATATGTTTAGATATTAGAAATTATTTATTTAAACAAAAGAAACTAAAATACAGTTCGGCTAATCTTCATACAACAACAAGTTGTTGAGAAGTTATCTTATGTATTCACATCACTTAACACAAGACTTCTCATGTCCAAGTTGCTCGCAGATTTTTTTCAACATTTGTATCACTTTGCTGAGTCTTGGTCAGTCATCTTCAAAGGGCTGACTTTCAATAAACCAAGTTGTTAAACGTTGAATGATTTTAGTTCAATTAACTATCGGCCTAGGTATCCAATGGGCGTTTAATGAATGGCCTAGGCGTCCAATTAGCTGGCTAATTTAACCAGATAGCTTCGACATTTATATAGTAAATTGTATCTCACCCAGGTTACATAAGTTCTAAATACACGTAGTTAAGAAATGCTACACGACTCGTAGCGCTCGTAACACTCGTAGCACTTGCTACGTTATATCGTAGCACTAATATGTGACGTAGCACATAACGTTAAATCAGTGCTACGAGAGAAAACTTTTTTATGAGAGTTCGCGAAACAGTTTGAGCCTGCCTCTACTTGTGGTAGGTACTGGGTTTTATGGCTCTTTAGTCATACTGTACTCACATTGTAAGGCTTTAGTTACATTAGGTATATATATTGAAGGCTTGAAATGTTAAAGAGTCAAACTCAAACTCAAAGCATTTATTTCAATTAAACCATTTACAGGCACTTTTGAACTGTCAATAAGTGGGTCAGTCAGAAATAGGAAGCTAGTTGCCCATTCCAAAGCGTAGTAGGTAATTATGGAAAAGAACGGGCAAGAAACTCCACGGACACCCTTTTAAATAAAAACGTTTGATACAAAATATTGGTTACATCATTCATATTGGAATTATGCATGTGAGAACAATGAAGAAAGACGTGCACGTTCGTAAAAGAGTCCGTAATAAAAAGTAAAAAAACAAAAATCCATTCAAAAATTTAAAATCATTTAAAATAAGCCATGGCAGCTAAGAGATGACCAGTCCCCACTGACGGCGCCCGTTCACGAACATGACGCGTGCTGAGTATTATGTTAATACGTACAGTCATCTTATCTTTCATATACTTTAACCTTGAATTGCCGATTAAATCGAATCATGTAAAAAGTGATTTTATCCAAATGCTAAGTTTTTTTTTATTTTATTTTTTTAAATATTCTTACTATTATTTTAAGTGTTAGTGTAAGGGATTTGCAATGAAACACCACTTTGATTATCACTATTGCGGTACATTAAGTCGCGCACTAGAAAACTGAAATTTTTACATTTTGGGTTTGCTTAAATACTTCTACTATGGTACAAGTAGCAGGTGGTTCTAGGATTAGAAATAAATGTTTTACAGTTTTTAACCAACGATAGGTGAGTAAAACCTGGATATTTCGGTCAAGTATAAGCTTGATTCTCGACAGATTGTAACCTGCTCTCTGAATGTTACCATTTTTCCCTAGTTTCTTTCGATAAGTTGCGACTTGTTCGTGAACGATGCCATCTGTCTAGTTTCTTTCGACAAGATCCGACTTTTTCGTGGGTGATATTTTATTCGGTTTATGTGTGTTGAGGTGTTAGTGATGTACCTGTGTGTTCTTGTCAAGTTGGGACCTGCTTTGTGGGCCATATTATTGATTGATTTGCAAGCAGTTTACCTTTAGGATGCGTTAGTTACGTTCTTAATTTTCTTATCTATTGGTTTACAATAACTTATATGTGTATATGTATGTATATGAGTTTGTTGTGGTCTTACCTTACACAACAGAGGATCCCATACACCATCTTCACTCAGCTATGACGTCACCCAACTAACCATTAATCCTCCCCCGCACAGCACTGCGGCCGCTTTCAATTCCTCTCAGCGACACGCTCCAATTTTTTTGAATATTAACATGAATGCTCTCCACTAGCGCGCACCGAGATGCGCTGCATCATTACTCTAAGAGCTCTAAAATTAATATTCCGTAATAATGTCGCGGAGGCTGGTGATATAAATTAAATTGTGGGAGGGAGTGGGTTTTTAAGGAGCTGTTGGTTATGGATAACAAAATGAATTCTAAGTTTTATACGATAAGGAAGAAGCGTACGTAGGTACGCGTCTGCCTTATCTGTATTAAACTGAGAAATGTGTGTAGGTAGGTACCTAAACACATTTCGCCAGTTATGTTTAAGTCCCATGTAATAGGCGGCGAGCCTATTGCCATCAATTGGGCATAAATCCAGACTCCGGACTGCTATAGAGAAATTCTTGATGGAAAGACACAATTTAATAACACTTTTCCTGACTTGGGAATAGAATCCAGGACCTCATGCTCAGCAGTAGCGCTTGCGACCACTAGAGCAAGGAGGCAGTCGGTTTACAATTATTATTGAAAAGTGCGGATGAACATTATAAGTTCTCGGCCCTGCTTTGTATCTTCAGTAACAACACTTATCTGACACTGGGGTTGGTACAAATATCTTTGCTCAATTTTAAACTAACACTTTCTAAGATAATAGTCATCAACAATCATGTACAAGTAATTGAAACAACTGAAAACCTGTTAAGCGATAATGACCCCTTAACAGGTTTGAGTTGTTTCAATTCATTAAGAATTATTAAATTAATGAATTTATTGAATTAATGAAGTACAATGGTACTTCATTATTATGAACTAGCATTCTTATGGGTTGTTATGCGTACAGTGTATGAGCACCAGATGTTTTTTTTTGTTTAGAAGGAGTCTATGAAATAGAAGACCCATTACGGTACTGAAGTAAAGAAAAAAAAAAAAAAAAAGTCATTTATTCAAACTAAGCTGAGAATCATCACTTTTCGAACGACAAAGTTACATAAGAAAGTCCCCCAAAACGCCCATCCTTCACCACTTTCTAGTGCTTTTGCTGGGAAGAAGAAGTGTCGCAACAAACTCCCCAGCAGCACAGCTGTCTGTTCAGTTAGAAACAATTGATTCTATATAATATTATGTAAAATAATTTACATTATGCAACAAAAAACATAATTTAAATTATAAATTAATAGCCATATGGCCATTAATTACTTTATATTTAGCATACGTCAATATCATCATCATCATTTCAGCCATAGGACGTCCACTGCTGAACATAGGCCTCCCCTAAAGATTTCCAAATTGGCCGGTTGGAAGCGACCTACGTCCAGCAGCTTCCTGCGACCTTTATGGGCCGAAACACATAACCGCGTTGCGGCGCCGCGCCGCGAGAATCGGCAGTAGCGGACTGCCGATTGTAGCGGCGCGGCACCGCAGCGTGGCGCTAGCTCCAGCGTTATGATGTCATACTTGTTGACAATGATTTAGTTTGTTTCACAGACTACATAGAGATACTACGTATCAGACGACCCATTCCAATACAGAAAAATGTTATGTAGAGGTTGTCAAAAGTTGGAAGAATAGAACATGACAGTTCGTTTTTTTTTTTTAATTTAGGTGTTGAGGTTTTGGCAAAGGCTCACACAGAAAGCCTCAATTACCCCGCTGTACCGTAGGTATTCACAAAAGATCACTTTTTTTCAAGCCCAACATTTCCAAAGCAGTAAGAGGTTTCCTTCCTATAATATTTTTTTATGTATATATATTGATAACCCGCGTAGTAGCTCTTCAAATGATGATATACTCATTCTAAAGTAGGCGAAAATTTTATTTTCGTCTTTCTTTAATGCTTTGTATTTTCGAGAAAAGTAGGTACTCGCCATCGGGATTCATAGCCTTATTAAATGGAGGTATCTTCTTTGTCGTTTATTTAAAACAGGGTAATGTCTTTTTAATAACAAATAAGCAATAAGTTTTTCACGATGGTCCATGGCAGAGACACGTCTATCCACAATCAAAAATCACGAGGAACTGGATACCCTACCGCGACGCCGCAACGCAAACCGCCGATTTTAGCGGCGCGGCGCCGCAACGCGGTTATGTGTTTCGGCCCTATTAGGTCGTCTGTCCACCTTGTTGGTTGACGTCCTACGCTTGCCGGTACGTCAATATACCTATATTCAAAGGTTTAATAACTCGTATCCTTTTCATAGAGCATCCCTCAATCGCACCGCCTCCTTTAAATAGTGGTAGGCAAATAATAACTGGTCGAATAATATAAGGTTTTTACTGAAAAACATCTTTTCAGTTTCCAGTCGAGTAGGTTTTCACGAGCCACTGGCTCTTCAGTATTTATGTACATAACGTTATGTAGCAAATAATATGGAATCATTGAGTATTTAGGAGAAGGGTTGGCAGCACTGATACGGTTCCTGCGACGCTTTTGAAGTTATAACAGTTTGTACATAAATATAAATACAACAGTGTATATTTATGTTTGGTATAATACCAAAGTAGTCGTTTCCTTGAAATTGGAAAAAAGAGGGATTTCCTACAGGTAACAAACAGCTGTGCATTAATTTATATGCGTTCAAAATAATTTTTCTTTCAAAAGTTATCTTAAAGTATAATATTTAAGAATATTAGTTTGATTGAAGGCCTCTTCATGCAAAAATACACAAAATTGAAATTTCACAACAAAATTATTTAAATTAACGTTCTCAATCAAAGTACCTAGAGTTTTAGAATGAGAATGAGTATAGAATATTTTTATATAATACTAATTAATACTAACTAATGTATACTAATTTTTATTTACTATTTTTTTTTTCTTCTATACATATCCTTTGGTGACGGTTACCTAAAATAAGTTTACTTAATGTTTCTTGTCTGTTCTCATGTAAGTGGCTTTTTTGCCTTTAATGAGAATAAATGATTTAAACCTATACCTACTTCTAAAGCTTACGCGAGGAACCAATACTATCCAAAATATAAAAAAAGAATAAAAACCAAATGAGTTCTGGATAACGTTATATTTATATGTACGCTATTTGTTAAAAACAATGTTTATAAGGGTCGCCTCTTGTATTATGCTGTTACTTGTAGGAAATAAATACATTTCCCTCTTTATCTTTCTTTTTTATTGTTAGTTTAACCTTGATTCCTTTTATTGAAGCAAAAAAGAAATACAAACAGTAATGTTTTAACAATTCTTTGTAGCCATTTATAAAATAGCTCTACCTAGGTGAGTAATAATTAAATCCTGTTCTAAATATTAATCAGTTTTAAACAAAACTGTTAAATCTACATCGTCATAATTATTATTATTATAATATTATCACCGCAACCAAAAAATCAGTAGTAACTTCATTCCTACAGTTACCATGACCTCAAGCACAATCACAACAAATCCTTTGTTACTGTCTAAAGAAAATACATTCCAATCAAAAGGTCTTTATTAACATCCTACAAAGATGTCAGTAAAAAGTACCGTGGCCACTTCATTAGCGGTGACGTCATCACAATAAGGTACCTCCCATTGTTAGAAATTGCTCGCCGGCCGGTTAGAAAGAGATTTTTTGTGTTTTTTGTCGGGTAGTCAGAGATTTTTACTTGCTACTTGCTGGTGTTGGAAGCCATATTTGTTGTGTACCTTTCGCTATGGGAATGTATGTTATTTGGTGTATTCCTAATTAATTTAAAGTTAATATTTTCCCATACGGTACAAGGTACATCTACGTTTCACCAGTGCATGTGTTCTACCTGCCCTTTATTTGCCCTTTAACCATTCAATTTAGTGTAGCGATGATTGGCGGCCCATTTTTGTGGTTTTGCGATCGCCGTTTATAGGCTGCAAATCGAGCTAAAAAGCCGCAAAAACAAGCTTAACAATCAACTTAAAAGTTTCCTGTTGAATAAGTGTCTTAATGCTGTTGAAGATCTATAACGAAATTGCTATATATGTTGTATACATTGTTGTAATGTTTAACGTGTTTTTTCCTTACGTCATTATTTTTATTTTATTTTCTACACCATGTAATTTCAAATGCAATTTATTGTTCATGAATAAAAAAACAAGCATATTTCCCATCTAAGTTAATGTCATATCCACCTGTAACATAATGTGATAGAATAATTGCAATATTTTTGGATTCTGACTACCTACCGAATATAACAATTATTGTTGTCCGCTAACATGCTATTTCTCTTTTATTTACCTACATTTTACATTACATTTAGCTTCTTCTATACTACAATCCTTACCCTTATCCCTCTCTACATATACATATAAGACAAAGTTCATCCGCATCTGTCTGCCGGTCCGATAAACTAAATAACTACCGAACGAATTTTTAAACGGTTTTCACCAATGGACGAAGTTATTCATGAGGAAGGTTTTGTGTACGTAAATAAGTTAGCTGAAATATTACGATTATTGTTGAAGATGACGGCAAAAATCATGCCGACTGGGAGCTATTCTGGCGTGCGCTGCGTAAACCGTGAGAGATAAGTAATATGTATGTTCGACAGGATTGTCTATCTTAAAAAGTTCAGCAAAAAGTTTGCGATGGTATAGGTCTATCAGGATGATCTACAATAACCATTTTTATCTTTCAGAATTTGATAAAAAATTGATTGTTATTTCCGAAGCTATTTTGGTTATCCTTATCCAATAAAATATTAATATTGGGCATTTAATTTAGATTACAATATGCCGTGACATTATTAGCATATAATTGAATCCCGTAGTTTAAAAGATATTGCAGATTCAAAATTACACGTAACAAAGTAATTATAGTTGACGGCAACGCAAGCGCAGCGGTAGGAGTCAATGACCTTTTCCTCGGCTATTAGTTATGAAATCCCGGTAGTACGTGGAATATTTTTCAACATCCACGCTGGCGATGCCGCGGGTAAAAGCTAGTATATTATAGAATATAATAATATTATAAAGAGGTAAAATTTGTTTGTCTGTTTGTAAGTTTGTATGTAGGTGGTAATCTCCGGACCTACCAGTAGGATTTGAAAAATCTTATTGTATTGGATAGCCCAATTCTCAAGAAAGGTTACAGGCTCGCGGGCAGAAGCTAGTACTTTATACTCATTGATAATTTATTACATTAATGTTTATGCACTTCCTAGCCCGAAGCACAAGTTCAACTAGGTTCAGGCAAATAAGAAGTTCAACTAGGTTCAGGCAACTAAGCAACTGTGCTCTGTTTTAATTGTTAAGTAATTAATTGTAAATGTGCCCCTTTTATAAATAAACAGTTGTTATTTAACACACACAGTTTGTATTTATGATTAATTTTCATTTATATTTAAAATGTGATACACTTATCACATCACCATAGCCTCCATTGAACTCACATAAAGCCCATAACTACATAACTCATAAAATGTGACCTCCGCTCCAAGAAAAGACTCGCGTTGATCCGACGAACTATTTCTTACAAGTTTGCACTCGTAACAAGGCACGTCAAATGGCGGCGATAAAACCGAACATAAATTCTTACTTTATTTGATTATTTTTATGGGATTTATCGGTATCTACATGAAATAATTAAGTAGCTAAGCAAGTATTGTTATTTATACTTAAGTTAACTTATTCTTAACGAAAATGACAAACTTTAGGATTTTGCGCCATTGCAATATAATAATAATATTTTATTTCGTCCAACATTAATAATTACGCTATACCTAACACAGAATAAAGTCTTTTCACATAGCCAAAAACTAAAATTATTCATGTTTTAACAACAGAGACAAACTCACACTTTATAATGTTATGGCAAGTACATTGATCGTATAGAAAATATACAAAAAAGATTTATTCGTTTTCTATGTTTTCGGCTGCGTATACCATACCATTCTGATAATTACATAAATCTTTGCAAGAAATTTCATTTACAGCCACTCATAAATCGCTGTCGACTAGCAGATTGCACTTTCCTCTTAAAAATTATATCCAACGAGATTGACTGTCCTGATCTCCTTCATGAACTACGTTTCAATGTTCCTCAGAGATCAGTTAGATTCAATTCACCTATGTATCTCCATTCCTTTTTCCTCTTCTAACTACAGGCAAAACTCATACATGGTGCGAGCGAGTAAAGACTTTAATATTCTTTGTAAAGAGTTCTCATTTGACCCATTTACCACCAAAACCTATTCTGCACGCGCTCGGCTAAACGCTGACTTTTTTACAAGTGCATAGTGCATAATACTTATTGTACCTTATATATAATATATAGATATATTCTTAATCTTTTTTATCGTGCTTGTTAGTGTTAGTGATCCTAAGATTTCTACAAATTTTTCTGTTTTTACCCGTGAGAACCTTTAATTGGCTTTATGTTTCTTAATCAACTGTTATCCATTTGTTATTGCTGTTGGTTCTCCTATAAATAAATAAATAATATTTGCCCCCTCAATATCCACCCCCTTCCTAAAATAAATTAAACATTTATTTGCTAAAACGTGAGTACCTACAATTATTGTAATAAACATAAGTAAATTGTTAGCATACAAAAGAAGTCAGTAAAAATTAAACCAGATCATCACGTTCATGTTCAATCGCGCATAATCCTCAAGTAACTCAAATTCGAAAAGCAGTACACATCAAACATATTATAATTCTTTGATAGCATGTGCATCAAGAACCTCCAAATGATACCACTACACGCGCTCCACTTTGTAAATTCTTATTAATATAAAACTTCACAGATTTGCATGTAAATTGAAAATTAATTACTTGCCACACAACAACAACATCACTGTATCCCGAAGTCCGGGATTATGGAACAAAATCCCGTCGTCTAATCCCGGTGCTGGAAGCAATTATTATTTTATGTTTATAAACATGTCGGCGGTGTATTAAGCACTTGCAAATCTGTCCCGGGACTAGCACGGGACTGTTTGGGGAGGCTCGTTACGATCATATTAGTAGGTAGAGGTACCAATAGTACCTACATAACATATTGTGTACTTTACTATATCTATGGCAAGAGGCAAAAGGAGTATGTAAGGATCGCAGTAGATGGCGTTCTGTAGTTTCTGCCTACCCCCGTCGTGGGAAGAAGGCGTGAGTTTATGTGTGTATTTAATGGCTCTTCTGTAAAGTATTTTTTTACACTAACATTCTGTAGTGCGACTTAGTTTGGAAACATATGTAAATAAACATGATGTGTTTTTGGAAAAACAATTAAAAACCTACAAATAAAGTTCAGCTTGCGTTACAAGCTCAAACATTTTTATGATTTTTTTAAATAGTACCTACCCTAAACAGTACTATTTAAAAAAAAAATTATACTTGCGTATAATTGATAATCGTTTAAGTGGAAGTAACATCACTAGGACACAAGGATTTGAAAAGATTTTAAGCTTGCGACCAACTCTCAGGCAGATGGCATTTTCACACATTGAAAACCTTCCATGCGTTGTAAAAATGAAGTTAAAACCTTTCCTATTGTTGGTGATTCAATTGTTACGGGTAATTGGAAAGCCCAAAATTCTGAAATGACTGAAAAAACTGGAAATGATATTATCGCCAGGATTTCAGCTGGAAAAACAACACTTGTTTATTTCCTAAAAATAGAGGCCAAACATAGCACAGCTCTTTCAGTACCGAACCGAAAATCAACTCCTAATTAAAACCGACATTGACCCGAAAAAGCAATAAAAATTCTTCCCAACTTTGAAAATTTCAAACCCTCGACACAAGGGTTGAGTCTGGACCCTAAAGTTGTGGGTCCAAGTGGTCCCAATTGTTTATGATGCTAATTAGTGGTTGACCTGTATTTACAGGGCTCTTGAGAGTTTTACAACGTGTACCTGCATTTTGAACACTTCAAAGTATCAATAGTTTAAAGTGCTACGTAGGGATTAAGGATTTCTAAGCAATGGTGATGTGGTCGTTTTGGAAACTTTCTTTTGTTTGAAACCACTGGCTTTTCTGCGTATTTCATTTGTTTTGAGCTTAAGAAGTAATAAAATGTTGTTCAAACTGATGTCTACTTATCTGATTGGCATAACTTATATGATACCTATTCGATAGCACTGAATTAAGACAAGACTAATTTAATTGTGATGATATAATTAGCACAGAAGAACATCCACGTGAATTCATACCTTAGTAACAACTTACTATCTGAAAATTCGTTTACGGAACTTCGGTAATTTCCAACAATTTCAAAGCACTTCTTTTTCAATATAAAACTCCAATAAAACGCGCCCAATTTTTCACGGTCTTAAATTCTCAATTCTTCGTAATTCACCGCGCCATCTGCGAAGCGGCGATAGTGACAATCCGTCTGAGTCTTCCCACGCGTGGTCGTAGTGTGGGGCCGTAGGCCAGCAAAGGCAACCACGCGGCTAAGCTGAGCGAAGCCGAGCGAACGTGACCTAAGCCGAACGCAGCCCACAAGTGCTACGTCCAGTAGGATTTGATAGTTCTACAGTTACCATTGAAATATGGAGGGATTTCCAACAGTTTCTGTAGTTGAATAATGTTCTATTATTCAAGCTTCTCCAAATTCTTGGAGGAAGAATAATGGAGAATAATGATATGTCGCTGCCTGAACCTGCCTGTGTAATATTGAAAGTAGTGCAAATATTTGTTAGATCCTAACGGAATTAGGTTTTAACTCAAAAGCCATAGTTTATGCGATCACAGAATAATTACCAGGTTAATATTTATAACCTACACCTTATTTACAACGATGCTTTACTTATTTATTTATTCAAAATACATAATAAGCTATTAATTCTGATGACAGTTACAACAACTATTATTGAGTTGTGCAATTATGAAAAAAATCACTTTAATCCTAACTCAAATGACCGTACAGAATTGGAAAGCGAAGTCACTCGTTGTAATATCATTGCGGATGTGCACCTCGACATCGTTGGAGTTTTAAAGTGATTTGTAGAGATTAGGTAATTGTTACAAGCCACCACGATTCTTACAGCAGTGAAAAGTAAAAACAACAATACAACAACTGAGGTAAGCGGAAGCCATCAAAATTTACAATAAAAATACCAACCTCATTTAACTTTCAATTTCCCTAAACATTGAACAATCATCCCATTTCTAAAAACAACCCTAATGGATTATAACACCTGAAACACTTCAAATAACGCAAGTAATCCTTTTCAGAAAATACTTGACATTACTGGGAAATACTTCGGAATCTTTTCAAGGAATCCTTAAAAAATCCGCGTCGAAAGTTTTCGATTGAACGCGACTTTTTGGTCGACGAGTTTTCGACCGCAAGTGATTTGTTTAGACCCAAAGTCCACGTTATCGCCTCTGTAGTGTGAGGCTAGACGGTTATACGGTTGAACTACTTTTAAACAATGTTCGCAACAAGGGATTTTAAATGTTTTACTGTAGCGTTGCTCGTTTTGTTTTGACCGTTAAGTCGCAATGCAGTTGTGTTTAAGGGAATTGGGTTAAATCGGTGAAGCAAGGAAACTAACGGGTTGTTAGTGTTAAGGCTGACGTTAAGAACAAACTGCACACAATGCTAGAACAAATATATTTTTTGTTTAAAAAAAGTAGCAGTATGTAGCTAAAGTATTTATTGTAGTAATTACTGTGTCCGACCAATTAGATTGTTTTAACTATGGTAAGCGTGAGCTTAATAGACTTTTTGCAACAAATAAAAGACAACTTCGTTAGCTAAAACCCCATTAAATTTTATTTGTGGTTTGTTATTTGTTTAGTTGCCAACCGCTCACCAAAATTGAACTTCTATTTTACCAATCAGAGATTATGTTCGTAATCTCGTCCTCATTTAGTACTTATGTAGTTTGTACTCTGTACTACTCGCTGTATCACAATTTTTAAAGATGAACCACTGACCTCCATAAATACAAGTACGCTGGACTTACGATACCCTATGAAATGACAGCTCTTTATTGTGCCTATTTGAAGCGCCCCCAATGCGTGGGAAGAGAACTAAATCTGACGTAACTTGCAAATGGCCGCTGTCTCTTTTGAATTGTCTCCCGTGTTTTTGGAGGTTTAACGAGATTAAGCTTCTTTGTTGTGTCGTATTAATTTAGTTGATAACATAAATAAGTGGTGGTCATTCATAGGTCAACTATGAAAGAGTGTTTGTTTTGCAAAACTCATTACCAGAAAGGAAGTGGGGTTGCATTCCACAAGTTATTATTAGACATTTAAAAATCTGTCACTTATCTTAATATACGTATTAACAATATATTTGTCTTTGTATAACCGGTTTTTATAAACCACAAAATTTTATAGTGCTGTAAAAGTTACCTGTCGATAAAAGTTATCGATATTTTTCCTAACGATATCTATTTACTTTCAAGAACGGAAATTGCCGATGACCGATTTTTATTATGAATGTGTGTGAATGAATGTGTGAAACCTGTGAATTATTTTAAAATTATATGTATTTACATATAATTTTAAAATAATTCACAGGTTTCCGACTGACAAAAGAAGACTGGAATTATGGCTGAAAAACATTGAAAAGCCTAGTTGGCGTCCGAAAAAATATGATTACATCTGTTCAAAGCACTTCTCCGATGACTGTTTTATTAAACATAACTCATTTTATTTTCTATAAATACCTTACCTATTCCACTCCATCCCAAGAAACCCTCATTTCTATTTAAAAAGCGTTCCCTATTTATTTTTGGATTTAGTAAGTCACATACTAAGTATCCCCTTAGTCTGGCTACGGATTATCCTAAGACTAGCAGTCTGCCCCAACTTCTCCCGTGGTACATAGCCTATGTCACTCAGGGATAACGTACCAATCCAACGGTGAAAGAACTTATGAAATCGGTCTAGCAGTTCCTGAAATTTGCGCGTTCAACCAAACAAACTCATCTGCTTTATTATATTACTAACTGACCCGCGCAACTTCGTCTGCGTCACAGAGTGGTTTAAGTAATGAATTTTCCCAGTTTTTTCGCAACATTTTTCATTGATGTGCCGCTCCTATATCATCATAATAGTCATAGCGTTGCCCACGACTTCGTCCGCGTAAATATCATTATCGTGGTTGGATAAATAATATTACTATGTCCTTCGATCTTCGTCAAAATCGGTTCAGTAGTTTAGCCGTGAAAACGTTACAGAGAGACAGACAGACAGAGTTACTTCAAAAACTGTTATGACATAGCTGTACCAGCGTTTTGATGAAAAACCTAAAAAAAATGGAACTATAGTAAAAAATGGCACGGGAACAGGAATAATAAAGGAACGTTGGGTAAAAAAAAGTACTGGGGGTCTTATAAAAATGTGGGTAAATAAATTAACGATTATATAATTAGTAGTATTTTTTTAAGGTATTTTAAAGTACTTCAGAGTAAATGATATTTTTTAGTTTTATTTTCTTGTGGTAGAAGAACATACTGATTTTCTCCGCAACCTGATCTTGATAACGCGACATATAGTTTGTCCATGTGAAAAGCAGTCTTAACGTAAATCGATTCCTACGTGTTTAAATGTTTGCCCCTGTGCTTTATTAATTGTTACGACAAAAGATACCTTAACGGGAAATTGAATTCTTTTAAAAATTAAAAGGTAAATCATTGGGATGCGAGGTATTAGCACTGTTTGACCAACTGCTGGACCAGTCAAAACTAATGCAACTCGCAGAACTACCGGGCGGCGGCAGGCCAGCGCCCCTTCCGCTCACCCGCCGGCCAGCGTCCCTCCCCCTCACCCGCCGCGTCTTGCGCGTCATGCGCACGTGAACCCGCAAATATCTATTTATTTTGTTGCGGAGTTCTTTTAAAATTATTATATCTCCTAAGATGTTCATTGAAATCAAGTGATGTCAAGGACAATTTTGTTTACATTTAAATACTTGTGATTAATAACATATTTATTTGGCTATGGATTAATATTATGTTGTTAAAACTCCTTCGCAAATAATGCATTAATTTCGAACAAATTTGATTACGATAAAAAAGGTTATAGTGAGTCAATCTTAAAAGATAGACATATACCATTGCGGATTTTTTTTTAGAACTTTTAAAGAGGAACAATTCCGTCATACATGATATTTGCGTAACTTAAACCGTTTACGCAGCGCACGCAACGGAAGCTCTCAAAAAGGAATATTTTTTCCCGTTTTTGTAACATTTTTCATTTATGCTCCGCTCCTATTGGTCGTAGTGTAATGTTATATAACCTATAACCTTCCTCGATAAATGGACTATCTAACACAAAAAGAATTTTTCAATTGCAACCAGTAGTTCCCGAGATTACCGCGTTCAAACAAACAAACAAACAAACTCTTCAGCTTTATACTATTATTATAGTATAGATAAGTATAAACAACCCGGCCGAAATATCTGTATCTGTCGGAAACATAGAAATAGTATTACCTGATGATCGGAAAAGCCTTTTATCGATGTATTTTATCTTATTGTCCCATCCCTATTATTAGTTCCGTTCCCACCCACTTCTGCGATCAGCGCCAAAATGGCGAAAATCAAATCGCCCCACTATGGCTCGGCTGATCATAGGTCCAGCGTACTTGTATTTATGGAGGTCAGTGAGATGAACACATTCATTAAAAATATTTGATAGTCTGTGGTTCGTCGTACGTGCGGCTGTGGACATCTGTCATGTTCATTGTACTTTTTTGTGCCGCTCGCTGTGCACAGAATTTCAATTAATACTCGTAAGTTTTATTCATTGCAAGTAAAATGGGAAAAAGCAAACGGAAAAAACGGGATGAGGCTATGACTGAGCTACATGAACGTTTACGAGATCTGGAAAAGCGGTTAAATAAGAGGAGTCACCATACCCACGCCGGTAAGTTTTTCTTTTTCATGAAACATACCTACCTACTAGGAAAATTCCTAGAAATCGAATGTTCAATAGGGTCCTTAGAGATTCCTTGTGGGGTATTTAACCTAATGATTTTACAAATAGGACGACACCATTATTGAGCTTTCAAGTGAGGTTAGCCGTGTTATATACGTAAGTAACGCTAAAAGTACCTAGTAATTCGAATTTATTTTATAAGATTCGCTGAATAGGTACATACCTTCATATTTAGTTTTGACTGCATCTTTTGAGCTTTCACGAGAGGTTAGCCGATGACAGTTTTCGTTAACAATTAAATAGTAATTCGAATGCATCTTATGAGCTTTCACGAGAGGTTAGCCGATGACAGTTTTCGTTAACAATTAAAAAGCAATTCGACTGCATCTTATGAGCTTTCACGAGAGGTTAGCCGATGGCATTGTCGTAAATTGTAAAACGTTTCGACTGCATCCTAAAAGCTTTCACGAGAGGTCAGCTATGGATTTGACAGTTTCGAGCCTAACACTATGCGTTTGTTGCTCAGGTGACTACGAAAACCGCCCCAGCCGAGCACGGTCAAAAAGTCGTTCTTCAAACGAGCGAAACCAACGCAGCTTGACGCGTAGGAGCCGGACGCCTCGACGTCGCAGGTTACTATCTTCCTCACCGGATACTGAATACAGTCGTAGTAACTCACCTAGTAATGAAAGCGAGGGGGGGGGCACACACAGAAGAAGTACCTCACCTACCAGTGGTTACCCCTGAGGTAGTACCAGTGGAAAATGCAATACCAGCCCATATCGAGGAGCTCCTGGGTCAAGAAGGCACCCCACCAGCCAATAACTCGATAGAGTTGCATGAAAGCTTAACAAAACGTTGGACGGCCATTCTTCAAAATGGCCTTAAGGCTGAAACTAAGGCTAGCATATTACTAAGGCATAACCCCCCCAAAGAATTGTAGCCTATTAGTTCCACCACTATTAAATTATGAGGTAGCAGCTGCAATGAACGAGAATGGTGTTAACAGAGACAAGAGGATTATTGGAAACCAAAATGTGCTATCAGCAGCAATCACTACGATTGGCAAGGTATTGAACAATATGATTGCCACGCATGAAAATGAACAATACGTCGAAAATTTAAGTGATTCAGCTCATCTACTATGTGACTTATTCCATGAAAATTCTGTCACACGAAGGTCACTAATATTACCAGGGCTAAACAAAGACCTAAAAGACTTAATGGAAAGTGCCCCTATAAGTGAATAACTGTTTGGGGACAAATTACAGGACAAGGTCAGTGCTGTAAAAGCAGTCAAGAAATCAGGGTTGGAGCTTAAAAACACACCCGCTCAGCAAAAAGTCCCTAAGAGGAATAATTTAAACTACCGGGGCCCACAACGACCACAGGTGCCACGTCCGAGTGTGCAGAAGACAAGACCGAAGCATACAGCACACCAGACATATTATGTCAACAAGCCACCGACACGAGGGAGACGCTCTCCACAGAAATTTCAACAGTCACGCCATCAGGGTCAGGGTCGTCGCGGTCGCTAGATCAGGTAAAAACCGGCAGGCTTAAATATTTCTCAGACCACTGGGATAGTATCACTACTAACCCCACTATACGCAAATGGGTCAGAGGCTATTCCATACCTTTAACCAAGGATCCTGTTCAAACCATAGTGCCACAGAACAATTGGTTTACAGAAAAGGAAACCAGCCTTATTCCTATAGAAATTAACAAATTGTTACATTTGAATGTTATACAAAGGTGTTCAACTGTAAAAGACCAGTTTTTGTCCAGCATATTCTTACACCCTAAGTCAGATGGTTCTTGGAGATTCATATTGAATCTGAAAAAGTTTAACAAATTTGTCGCTTCCACTCATTTTAAATTAGAAGACTTAAGAACAGCAATAAAATTAATGACCCCGGGAGTCTTCATGGCCACAATTGACCTAAAGAACGCATATTATTTGATATCAATAAAAGAATCTGATAGGAAATATTTACGTTTCCTATTCCAAGACAAATTGTATGAATTTAAATGCCTTCCCTTTGGTCTTAATACAGCACCATATGTCTTTACTAAAATCATGAAACCAGTAATGTGTCACTTAAGGTCATTAGGTTTGTTGTCTGTTATCTTTCTCGATGACATTCTCTGTCTTGCAGATTCATATGAAAAATGTTTACAAAATGTGTTTACTACTAAGACTTTATTAGAAAGTCTGGGATTTATAATTAACATCGACAAAAGTTGTCTCCAACCTAAACAATACTGCCAGTATCTTGGGTTTATACTAAATTCTGTTCAGTTCTCCATAACACTTCCACAGAAAAAGATATTATCTATATGTAAAAAATTAGAAAGAGTAAAGTCTAAACAAAGATGCAAAATAATTGAATTTTCTCAACTCTTAGGTACCCTTGTAGCTGCATGTCCGGCAGTAGAATATGGCTGGCTTTATACTAAAGTAATGGAAAGCCATAAAACATTAGCCTTGAAAAATAATAATGAAAACAATGAGGCATACCTTTCTGTATCAAACGAAATCAGATCAGATTTGGAATGGTGGTTATCCCATATCCATATAAATCATCTCAAAATTAAATAATTTAAATTCTTTTTGGAAATATTCTCAGATGCTTCTAGTACAGGTTGGGGTTTAGTATGTAACGGTGTTACTTCTCACGGCCACTGGACAGTTGAAGATAAATGTTTTCATATAAATTACCTAGAACTACTAGCAGCATTTAAAGGGCTAAAAACATACGCATCTGAACTAAAGAATTGTGAAATTCTTCTTAGGATAGATAACACCACTGCTATAGCCTATGTTAACAGAATGGGGGGCACCCGCTTTCAACATTTAAATAGTCTAGCGCGAAAGTTATGGCAGTGGTGTGAAGAAAGGCAAATATGGGTGTATGCATCCTACATTAGCTCGAAAGATAATACTGTGGCAGATAGAGAATCAAGGCGTTCTCATTCTGAAATTGAATGGGCTCTATGTGACATGGCATATGAAACAATTACTACTAAATTGGGTAAACCCCAGATTGATCTGTTTGCAAACAGATACAACAACAAGTGTAGGAATTATGTATCTTGGCTACGAGACCCCAATGCACACTCCATAGATGCCTTTACCATTACATGGAATGGAATATTTTTCTATGCTTTTCCACCATTTAACCTTATAGGGAACCGCATCCTCTATACAAGAACCTCAAACTGATTGCCGCCACATTATCAGGTGTGCGTTTCTAGAGAAAGGAATACCTCCTCCCTCAATGGACATAATGTTAGCGTCCTTATCTAATAAAACCAGGAAACAGTACGAATCTGCACTGAACCAGTGGATAATCTTCTGCAGGAGTCAAGATGTGCATCCCTTGTCAGACTCAGTACCCATGGTAATTTCGTTTTTAACATCTAAGCTTGAACAAGGACTATCATATAGCTCACTGAACACCATGAGGTCAGCAATTTCTTTAATCTTAGGCTCTCACTTGGGAACAGATGAGAGAGTAACAAGATTTTTTAGAGGTGTTTACAAACTAAGGCCCAAAAAACCTAAATACGACGTAGTATGGGATCCTGATATTGTCTTAAGATACCTATCAAATTTATTTCCTAATCAAGACCTCAGCCTGGAATTACTCACTAAAAAATTAGTAACATTGCTAGCACTTGTAACTGCGCATAGGATCCAAACTTTATCGCTTATTAGTATAGATAATATTAATATTAACGAAGACAATATTGATATTAAAATCCCAGAAATGATTAAAACATCTGGACCAAACAAGCCTCAACCCAATTTAATATTACAATTTTTCAAGGATAAAATGTGCATCTGTCCAGCAGAAACTTTACTCTGTTATTTAGATAGTACTAAAATTATAAGACAAAATTGTAATACTTTGATTATAACACTGAGAAAACCTTACCATGCTGCCTCTACTGCATCTATAAGTAGATGGATAAAGCAAGTTTTAAATGACAGTGGCTTAGATACTACTAAGTTCACAGCTCACAGCACAAGACATGCCTCGACTTCAAAGGCTTCTGAGGGAGGCATAAATATTGAGGTAATAAGGAAAGCTGCAGGCTGGACACAAAGGTCTTCTACATTTGCTCGTTTTTATAACAGACCAATTGTCAACAATCCAAATGATTTTGCTCAAGCGGTGTGTTCAACAGACGTTTCCTTATAAGATACCTTAATAAGTTAAGTGCCTATACTGTAATTATTAATAAGTAACCATTGAGACTGATTACTCTATAATGATAAGAGGACTAAGTTTACCTCCTGTTTATCAAATAAACATGTTAATTATTAACACAACTTTCTTCTTTAAACATCTACATAAGTACTAAATGAGGACGAGATTACGAACATAATTAAATAGATCGGATTAACTTACCTAGTGACATCCGATCCTCAATTATGTGAAGTAATCTCGTCCTCATTGCATCCCAACCCTTCCCATATTCTCATATCTTCCCCGTTCGGAAGTTGTGTATAAAAATTGTATGAGTATGTGTGTGTAATACTTTGAACTAATGAACATGACAGATGTCCACAGCCGCACGTACGACGAACCACAGACTATCAAATATTTTTAATGAATGTGTTCATCTTTAAAAATTGTGATACAGCGAGTAGTACAGAGTACAAACTACATAAGTACTAAATGAGGACGAGATTACTTCACATAATTGAGGATCGGATGTCACTAGGTAAGTTAATCCGATCTATTTAATTATTCCAATGTTTCAGCATGCAGAGCAGTGTACTATTCACATCACGAAAAAATTAACAAGCTATCTAAAACAGTCTCAAGACGCGACGAAGTTAACGGTAGAGGCTAGTTCAACCAATCCAATTCCCGCGACGATTGAATTGCGTCCAATCGCGTCCAGTGGTAACCAATAGTAGTAGTCGCGTCGCTCCAATCGCTTCTGATTGAAACTCAGATCGACTACAATAGAATTAGGGGTTGCGAGGAAACTGATTCAATGTCTTTTGTTTTTTGTCTTAACATTGTTATGGATATGTTACTGACATGTCGGATCGTGTTTTGTCGTGTTTTTGTTGTCTCGAGTTGCCAAAAGATTAATGAGCATGAGGAGTCATTACAATACATTGCATTACATACCACTTCTTCTTCTTATATTCAAAAAGATCTAGTTTATTCTTCGTAAACAGGGACTAAAATAGCTTTTTAATCCCTAGGGATTAGAAGTGATTTGAATTTGGAATGTGGATATTGTTAGTAAAAGTTCCAATCACCAAAGAGATCAATCACGAAATTGTATGAACAAGTAACAGACTGGCAAAAGAGAAAGAAAGCGTCACATTTGGTCAAAATGAAAATCCAAGATGGCAGCTACGAAAACTCTCAAATTTTTCATCATGGGTTTCGTTTTCATGGTTTTAGAAGGTGCTAAAGTCGATAGTGAGGTCTATGTAAATCCAAGATGGCACTGGGAAAATTTGGGTTTGTTTTGAGAAATAACTCCATTTCTGACGGGGATCCAACCGCTTTTTTTTTCTCATAGAGGGTGATAAAAAGTATAGCGTTCACCTAGGGAGCAACACTATTTTAAGCTCGAGTGACGTACTTTGAATCGCTCGCTGCGCTCTGGATTCTAAAATTAAATCTCTAGAATCCTCTAGAATCCTTTGCTCCGCTCTGGATTCAAAGAAACACTTTCGCCTTAAAATAGTTGTTTGCTCCCTAGACAAACAATCTACTATACTTTGTCATTAAAAACGTAGTTATTTTTATATTTTATCTCAAATCAATTTGGTTTTTGTTTACACTATTACAAAGGATGAAGGCTAACCATAATTCAAGGATTTTTTTTTAAATGTGACATGGAAACTTTTACGTAGAGAAATCCTACTAAGAAAAACAGGTTGTTGAAATCTAAAATCCCCATAACAAACACGCAAAAACTAAGCCGTTAACGCACATTACATTACATTAATTCCCTACAGACGCCTCTTCCTTTCACCACAAAATAAATCACCAAAAAGAAACTCAAACAGATTCAACTTTTACTCTATCAATCTAGCTTATCTCCACACTATCGAATAACCGATAACTTCTCAAATAACCGATAAATTCTCGGGAAAAACGTCAAAATCCGAATTGAGACGCAAACAGTTCGATATCTGGGCAGCTAAAATGCCGTGAAAAGCGTTTCTGCTAAAACCGTTCGATTCATCCGGGCAGCTAAAATGTTCTGAAAAGCAATTCTGCCGTGAACCGTCCCGGGATTCATTGCCAGCAATTTGTAAGCGCCTACATAAGCGTCCTTTGTTCGGCGGTTTTAAAGTCGGAGCAGTGGAAAGAGACGTGTTGTCACTTTAAGATAAGGGTTCTCATAGATAGCGGTGGCGAATCTATCTAAATAAGCTTGGACGGGATAATATTTTAAGTCAAAAAAAGATAAATGGATGTGTTTTTTTCTAGCTCATAGTTTTGGTGACTACGGGTGTGTGTACCTCTGCCTAACCCTTCGGAGAAATCAGGCGTGTACATACAGGACCATAAACAACATTTAAAGGTTCATAAAAATGATAATCATTACATATAATGCCATACTACTGAAGGACAAGTCAATAACTCTACGTGATTGAGATGTATAATGAAAAAAAAGGTTTTATTTGCAATTATATAGAGTGGACTATATTCAAATATTCATTTTTCTTGACCGTCAACAAAAAAGTATAGCTTCCGTGTCAGCACACACTTCACTGCTTCCTAAAGTTTACCAACCTTCAATAACAACTTTATCATCAACCCATAAAATGTTAAACAACAACTCAGCAGCAAACACAAAAAAACAACAATAAATAATAAATTACATCATATCGCGATCGTCACTTGTTTTACGCGCCACATCTGCGCAATTTTACGCGCGTAGTAAACCGGTCGCGTAAAAGTTCTGCGATACACCGTATTTCACCGTAAATCGCGTAAAATTGCGTAAAACCCTTAAACTTACGGTGTGAACTCGTGTGTTGTATTTATTGTTCTCAGTATATTGTTTACGAGTAGTTAGTGTATTGTTTTATATTTCAGTTTCATTTTGTGGTTGAAATAATCTCGAGTATACGAATATTTTTATGTTTTCTTTTATAACTAATTTTATAGTTTCGTTTGAGTCACAATTTGTAACAAGATCTGAAAAAGGAAAATAAAAAAATAAAACAAACGAAATATGAAACGAAAACCCGAAAACTATTAGTGTGATGGATTTTAAAATAATGTCCAATCTTTGGTATTGTTTGTCGAATCATTGAGCTCCATAAGTTCTAAGTTGAGCTGCACGATTACTAGCAAATGCGTGCACTGACTGGTCAGTTCCACTCAATCTGTGTGGTTCTCACAAAATACTATTTCAGACACCAATCTACATGGTCTAGACTTTCAAAGAGGCTGTGACCTCGAGAGTTTTTGACGTTACCGTTTTTACGGTTAACGGTGATCTATCAACTTTGTATATAACTCCTTCCCCCGCGCACGCATAGCCAGAGCCAAATGAGCCAATGGCCGCGCCTTCAGAAAATCTGGCGTCGTGTCATTAAGGTGAAGTCGTATCTGCGACTTGAATGTACCCAGTCCCTCTGCGAACACTTCTACGAATCCTCATCGGATACATAAAGGTGGCTATTAAATGCATCAAAACTAGATATTTTTAACTGTTTTATCCAAGTGTACCCCATTAACGGAGGCCCCCATTAGTGATAACTAATAACGTATAGCTTTAATGAAAGTTGCTTATTGTTATAATATATGTTATTGCATATATCTAGTATATATCCGAGAGCTTGAATAACGTCTCCAGTTCGTTATAATACCTATGTTGTTTATTAATGTTGATTCTATTATATAGTTGTAGAAAAAACACAAATAGTACCTACCTACCTACTGGTAATTTTATACTGCGTATTGTGACTCAATAAGTTAATATTCAAGTTTTCACTTCTGCCGGCACTCCTGGAGTGCAACTCGTTGTTTTTGTAGTAAAATATCCCCATGGGACATTTTCATTTTCCCAGTAGAACATAGTACTGCTTGCTCTACTCACTTACTCACTTTACTTTTTTTTATGCTTTCTACTGCTTTTGCTTTTAAAAGAAGTAGTATGTTATAATGGGATTAAAAAGAAGCGAAGCAATGATCGCATACCCAATAGCCGAGGAAAAGAAATTGGCCCTGTCCTAGCGCCGCCGTCATCCATAATTATTTTGTTACGCGTAATTTTGAAACTGTGATATATTTTAAAGTATTCATTTTAATGGTATGATGTGAGGGCATATTATAATCTAAATTAAATGCCCGGTAAAAATAGTTCTGGAAATAACAATTAATTTTTTATCAAATTCTGAAAGAAAAAAATGATTACTGTGGGTCATCCTTTTGATAGAAATATGCTATTGCAAACGTTTTTGTTGCACTGTTTAAGATATACAACTGTAGAACATTAATTGTAAGAGTCCCTGTTTACGCGTCGCACGCCAGTAAAGCTCCCAGTCGGCATGATTTTTTCCGACATCTTCAAGAACCTTCGTCATATTTCAGCCAATTTACACAAAACCTTAATGAATTATACTCCTAAACCTTTCTCATGAATCACTTCATCCATTCGTGAAAACTGCTTGAAAATCTGTTCGGTAATTTTCAGTTTATCGCGTTCAGACAGACGCGGCGGGGGACTTTGTTATATAATACGTAAGGATTACTACAGATTTTCTTTATCCGTACAAAAACATTTTAAAATAATCGTTTGCTTGTCTTTTAACATGAATCACAACTGTAAGCTTATTTAAAATAAATAATAACAGAAACGCTTCTTTTCATTGTGCAACTAATCGCGTATGGTTTGGAAATCCATTTTTTAATCAACTACCATAATTTAGAGTACCCGTACGCATACGGACTAATCGTGTGTAGATTGCGACAAATTGTGAACTGGTATCTAACTTATTTGCGACGTAATGCACCTTGCGCTAATACTAAATATCCTGCCTGGCTACGAGCAACTTGGAAGTAGCGCTCGCTCGGATCGCGCGTTGTTGGTCACAGTTCTGATCTAACCAAACCCATTACACCCAGTTCACATTTTTGTTATTTTTAAATGTTATTAAATATATGTTTAAAACTCTTGTCAGGAGTAAGTGATGTCTTATAGTTTGGAACCAGGACGCGCGCGTTCACGTTACAAACTACACACGAGCAGTACGCAAAATTCGTGATACATTGTAATTACAGATTTAAAAATAGTATTACAATGTATACGTGAGCAGTTTCCTATGGCTGCGTTCTGGCCATGTATAGATTGCACTCGACGTTTACGTCAAAGTTTCTTTATTCCTTCTCTCATGTTAGGCTACTAAGTCCGTTTATTTACTTTATTATAAATCGAATTAAAAAATACACCCTGTTATTACATATGTTACTGTTTATTTTACCGGTAAAAAAATCTACGATAATAAAATTGCAGGCCCTACATCTGATTTTTAAAATATGATTGACGTGTAAAAGTGTTTTTCTTACAAACCTACTTACAGAAATAAAACCATTAATCGTTAAACCCCACTGGCTTAACTTGAAAGTGAGAGTGAGATGCAAGATCATAATCAGCTAACAGTCTGTCCATGTTTTCCATCCAAATTGGGATTACTACCATCCCATGTAAACACACCACCACATTCGCAGCTATCCCAAAATTTATAGCCTCCATGTATACAGTTTATCCGACACATCGAACCGGATTTAACCGACCAAAACCGGCTATACCTATGCGTTCCGATCCGAACGAATTTGGCTCTGAAATTCCATTTTACTTACCCCAATTAATATTTTGCGGTTGCAAACAAAAGGCAAGCGAATTTGACTTTTATTGGATGAGAAATAAGAGTTGATGTGTGTGCTTGTATGTGTATGAAATTCTAGTATATTTTATCGAAGTGTTATACGTAATATCGTTTTAAAGTTCCTCGATGATAGGAGCTTATTGTCGATTGATAAATGTATCGTATTTTGTATTTCCTTTGGACAATGTTCAACCAACCAATTGATCAAAGAATTTGCGATTGTCACTTTTATTATTGAATCAATTGGATACTGTCAGGAAAATTCTGATACCATTCACATTGTAATCCGGAAATGTATAAATATTTTCAGCGTCAATATAAAAATATTAAAGCTCTCATTTTAGGGTTCCGTATCAAAAGAAAAACAGCATCCTTATAAGATCACTTCGTTGTCCGTCTGTCTGTCTGTCTGTCTGTCAGTCTGACAAGACCCTTTTTCTCAAGAACGCGTGGAGATATCAAGTTGAATAATATCAAATAGGTAAGTCTATGGTCCCTTGGAGCTCTAAAAAATCAACTTTCTAAGTCAACGCAATAAAAAAATACAGCCATTTTTGCGACATAATTTTGATACTCGCAAATAAATCAAAACCTACATGGTACTTCAGATTGACCTAGAATCATGAAATTTGGCAGGAAGCAAGGTCCCACAGCACATGAAAAGGAAAAAGTCCGATTTTATCACACAATTTGCGTTTTTTTTTTGTGATTACCAACTTACATTTGCAGTTCTAGGTGCATCGTCACATATAATTATATAAATAATGTATAGAAGATATTGTGAAAATATTTTAAAAGAGTAACGGTGGAGTTTCTTGCCCATTCTTCTCCATACGAAAACGACCTTTTGGAATGGGCGACTAGAATCAATTATATTTTTTTTTGTAAATGTTGACGTTCATAATTGCCTTTTTTGTGCCTAATTGAAATAAATTATTTGACTTTGACTTTGAGTTGGAGAATTGACCGTGACGTATATTGATATATGGGAGATCATGTTTTTCAACTACAATGTTAAGTTTGTTTTGGGATAAATTCATCCCAACTACGGAACCCTTCATTGTGCGTGGTCCAACACGCACTTGGCCTTTTTTTTTTTGTTGTAATATTGGTGACATGAAAATGAAAGAAGAGATTATGTTAAGAAGATATTTTCATCTACAAATACCCAGACAGCAACATAAGTATTCCTGTGCTATCACAATAGACTGCAATAACCAATTCTCAGTAGCAGCCTCAGTATAGATTTGTGCCCTGTTAAACAAAAGGGTCGCACTTAGATCTCACAATGTATCAGGCAAAATGCAGCAATTCTATACCTATACCTCTGTCTTCTCTTTTGGGGAAGACAGACGCGATATTACATAGATAGTCAGCAGTATTCAGAAGACAGACGCGATATTACATAGATAGTCCGCAGTATTCAGAAGACAGACGCGATATTACATAGATAGTTAGCAGTATTCAGAAGACAGACGCGATATTACATAGATAGTCAGCAGTATTCAGAAGACAGACGCGATATTACATCGATAGTCCGCAGTATTCAGAAGACAGACGTGATATTACATGCATAGTCAGCAGTATTCAGAAGACAGACGCGATATTATATAGATAGTCAGCAGTATTCAGAAGACAGACGCGATATTACATAGATAGTCAGCAGTATTGAGAAGACAGACGCGATATTACATAGATAGTCAGTTTCGATTAAAAATCCAAGAGTCTAAGTTCAAAAATGATAACATTTCTTTCTGAATTTGACATAAAACACCTTATAAAACACGAACAATGCTGTGTATGTTTTCCTTTACTTTGGCCTCGATTCCAGATACATGCAAATGTCCCTGAACATCGCAAATGTTTCGGAACATCGGGGTGGAAACACACTGGGTACTGTTAACGACGTCAGGGATTTGGGCAAAGCGAGATGTTTTTTTCTGTACAACGATAGAATTGTAACTACGTTGACTTTGCATATGTATAGGTAGATATGTGCCGTTTTATGAAGTCTGTCTTGAAAGCTTTTCTAAAAATAATCAGGAGATAATAATATCCTGGTTTGTGTGTTCATACAATTAAAGAGATTTTTTTAAAACCCGCCTGCACATTGAATTAACAGTCTATCTAGAACCAAGAATTCTTCATATAAATAATACTTTTGTATGTACGTGTGTACCGTTACCGTATCCTGAAAAAAAATCAACACTGCAATTAAAGAACCTGCAATACATGTTCTACGTGCACTATGATTTAGTAACAAATACTAATAACATTACTAGCTTATGCAACCGTTGAGGAATACAGGCAGTCTGTAATGGTATATTCAAAAGCTTGCAATTACCGAATCATTCAAATCATTTCAAAAGTCAATTTAAAATACTCGCAACTCATATTTCAGTTGAATTTATAACAGATTACATAATCTCAACTGCAGTATAGAACACATCATAAAGCTTCACAAATTAAGTTTATTCAGATGAATACTAACTAACGAATTTATGTTCTACGATGTAATCGGTAGATCGACATACATACCTACTTTGCGGCAAAGCTTTGTTTTATGCAGAGCATTGAAGTTGCGTGAACACAATATATCGCTGCTTACCTACTATTTATTGCTCTTACAAACCGAGATACGCGTTATGTTGTTCCTTTCTTAATGATTAGGTACCTCTATAGTAAGCTTACAATTCATTTTGGAAAAAAATAAATGAAAATGTGCTAAAAAGGACGGCCTAATAATTTATTACAAAGCAATGCTACAATAGTTGTAATCTATTTTAATTACAAAATCTATTCAAAAAAATGTGAGACCATCAACATGACAATTTTGTTGGTATCACCTTTTAGCCTAAATGTGTTTATAACCCTTCTAGCCCAAACAGTTTTGTTGATGATTTGCCGTGATTGACCAGTAAACACGCTCAAACATGCTTGTTTGCAGTATAAACAGCTCTACAATGCATTACATAAGCAATGCATCGTTGGAGAGCGATTACATTGCATAGCAGTACCGGGTGTTGTTTCATTGCTACAGTTTGTAGTTAATGTATTAAGCTGAACTGTTATGCAACGCTTATTAGACAGGTAACTTGAGATTCTGCAAGTGTAGAATTCAGTTGCAGTATTTTAGCGCTGTATTTGGTTGTGTTATATTTTTTGTCTTTTGTTTACTTGTTTTTTTGCTGTGGGAAGTGAGGTTTATGCCATAACGATTGTGTTATGCCTGTTGTGAGTGACACCCTATAAAGGGTGGCAGGGATATCAACGTGTAAACTGTAACCATGAATTCAGCACATGATTCAAGACCCCTAGCGTAGAAATTTTTCGTCGGTTACCAAAAAAAAACAGCTGTTTCATAGAAAAGTACAATACTTATGTAGTCAAAATGTATGGCACAGCATTTTTTTTAAAAAAATATCTTTTGATAACTTTCAACGCCCCCTGCGTTGAAAGCTTTCGTTTGTTTAGAAGCATGTACCTACTGAATTCATGGTAACAGGTTGTGCGTCGATTTCCTTGCCACTCTGTATAATATGTCTACATTTATATGTGTATATATAATAAATGCTACTCTACTCGCACAAAAACGATGAGCTTTTCATTTATATACCTGAATTTACGTAAATTATATTCTCTGAAAATTTTGCTACCTTTTTATTTAGCTAACGTTTGCAATTACAAACACATAGACATAGACTTATCAACTGAAAGCTAAAAGCTAAATTCTGTTTCACTGCAGTCAGCACTAACACTAAAACTCGTAAATATTGGTAACAGCCATCACTATTCCAAAATCGATCGACCGTCGTATGGTAATGAGTCGGCTTACAAGTGCAGTTCTCGTAACAGTGGCCGAGTTGGTGGCCAATTTAGTGAAGTCGGCGGCCAATGGGGGAGTGTTTCCGGCCGATCGAGAGCAGCTCGCGGCCAATCGAGCGCAGTATTAGCATAATCCTAGTTGGAACTTGTCGGGAAGGTCTTTGCGTAATCGCTTTGTAATAACTATTTAACAGGTGTTGGGGATTGAATTAGGAAACTTAAGGAAATGAGCTCGGGAATTAGATGGCAGTGTAACGTGGCCGCAGGGTCATTCATTATGTAGTATTGCGAAAGATCCTGAAGTTGTAATTGCACGGCTTTGAAATATTCTAACTAAGAATATACGTGACTGCCTCGGTCGCAACTGCGAGGTACCAGGGTTCGAACCCCAGGGAAAGTGTTATTGGGGTTTTTCTTTAGGAATTACTAAAAATGATTCATAAATTTATGCCTGATTGATGGCAATAGGACCAAAAGATTTTAAAAGAGTTCAAATATAACGGCTAATTATGGAGGCACTGTTCACCCCAGCCTATCCATTAATTCCAGGAATACAGGCACTAAACAAATAATAGCAAGCTATATACGTCTACAACAATTATTCAATAACACATTAGCATTCCTTGTCCACGACAGATGGCGCCACTAACAATGCGCGTCCGACTTGTTGCCACGGAACAATAAGCCGCGCGATACACGCCACGTGAGGTGACAAATTGACGCGGCATAATGACGCCAGCTAGTGCTCGTGGACGGCTTGTGGGTGGGGGATAAATCTTATGAGACAGGACAATTGGGTGGAAGGTCATAGCTTTGTAAATGTTTTGTCTTAATGTTGATCTAGCACTCGTGAACGGATATACCTACTATCTATCTGATAGTGAAGTTGGCTTAGAACTACTGCATGTACTTCCATAGGGATGGCCTATGATCAGCAGTAGACGGAGGAAAGATAGGGTAAGATGACGATATTATTCCTCGTCTATCCTAACGACGAGGAATCCAAACCAAAACTAAACATGGTTCCGACGAGACGAGGAATCCAAACCAAAACTAAACGTGGTTGGGCAAACCACAAACCAGTAGAATTACCTACCGGTAATTCTACTAGTTTGTGGTTTGCCCAACAAACGAATAGTGCACACAGGCAATAAGTAGAATTGGTCTTCAGTTGATTGGTTGTCGCAATTTCTTGCGATAGTCTAGTTATGGTGCCATCCAAATGAATGGTCATTATCGTAAAATATGTCGGATCCGGTCAATAGTACGGACACGAAACGAATCGCAAGCGCGCCACTGGCGGCATCACGTGATCTACCCACCCTACAGCGCGCTTCTACAGAGTCGTGATGTTTTAAGACCACGGCGATGAAGACATTCAGTGTCTGATCGCATCAGGATTAAGACGTCAAGGAACTGTACTCGATTCGTTGTGTTAATTGTAATATTTAGTGATTGTGTTAGTATATAATTTTAATAAACGCCGTGTATCGCACGCCGTGTGTTTTCATTGCACGAAACCCATCTTCTGCCCACATGATGTCTGAATCTAACGGAATAAATCCTGACGATCCTACAAATATAATATATTATATGACCAAAATCCAAGTTCAAAATGAAATAAATTAATAAATACGTATACAAAGCTAAAGTTATTTTTACCATCAAAGCGCAGCATGGCAAAAAGAAAGAATGTCAGACTCAGAGGCAAAAAGTACTCAAAATCAGTCACAAAGCAAAAATGTACGAGGTTTACAAAAAACCGTCGGAAAATCTGAAATATTTTCATGGAAAATATTATTAAAAATAAGGTTACACTGAAAAACGGGAATATTTGTGACAGCTTGTTAGTTCTGTTTTGTTTTCAATGCTAGAAACGGAAATTAAAAAGGCGTATATTTTTAGTTTTAATATAACTGGAAATTCCGAATGTAATAAAACGCGATTCTGCTGGTTTTGAGTTGACACCAGTGCAAAGAGTAAGTCTTTTAATTCCACTGTAATATTATTGTCATAAATAGGTTTAACAACTTCCGGAAAAGTTACGGTTAACGTATCTATCAGATAATTTCAAACAAATGCTGTTCCATTTACAAACTTTTAACTTTGATTATGGCCGGCTTTTCCTACTACCTACCTTATAAATTCTACTTTACTTACCTGGAAGATAAATACAAACAATTTTTGCAGAAATGTTAGGTACAGGCTACTTTAACAGTTTTAGAATTCTTGCTTTAAGTGCAGACCATAATAGCAAATGCACAAGACTGGAACTATGGTAACCCCCCACAATACTAAATCCGTTCGGAACTAAGATTAATGAATATGGCTCACAAATCTGTAACCATTAACAAATTGAGCGGATCGGATTCAAATCAGAATAATTGATCCTCAAACTCATTCCGAGTCATTTGCTATTCTCATGAGTACAGACCTGCTAACATTACATGAAGGTATAGTTCTAACATTGTAGAGAAAGGTTTTGGTAAAATTAATTTAAATAATGAGTGAAAACCTTTTGGCGTATAAATACAGGATGTTATTTCGTATTCGTGTCTTAACGTCGATGGTACCAATTAGATATACTTAAATAAGACCTCTTTCAAGATCGATCTTGAAAGAGATCTTATCATTTACCTACTATAATTAGGTACCAATTCTTCCAACTGGCGTGATTATTAAGTTAGACGAAAGTCGTTGATTTGGGCCACCTACAGACCTATGTTTAAAACCTTCGGAAAAAATATTTCGCCAACTGGCTAGTCACTGAAATGTACTATAAGCCTCTGCCTACCCCAAAGGCATATACAGACTTTATGTTCTGATGTGTTCTATTTCAAATTTAAACTAAATGTACACGAAATCAAACAGGCACTAATAAACAAATTTACAGACATTCCCCGCATCCAATACATACAGAGTACGGTCCACCTATCCGCTACGCCGATTATATCGCATTTCATACTAAACCGCAGTGAAACGCGTTCGGAACAATATAATTATGGAGAAATAATTACGATTCCAAAGCAAATCGAATTAAATGTTCGTTGCGGTTCCATCATATTATGTGTTTTAGTAATAATTTTGTGCATAAGTGATTGTAGTTGTAGTTGGTACAATATATTATATGTATTTATTTTGTAGAATTTTGATTATTTTCGGCTACTTTATAATCCTTTTGACGTGTGGTATAGTGCCCGTTCGATAAATCATAATCTTATATGATATTTATTTCTGTAAATTCATTCAAAAAACATCTTTAAACATAAAAAAAAATGTTTTTCGTGAACACAGTTGTTGCTATCACTAGTATCACTGAGCAGTGCCATATACATATATTATTCATTTGTTTTTTGAAAGCCTATGAAATTACAAACACATATGGCGTTTAAACAAACTCCGATTAGGCACACATGACAAAGCTATAGTTACAAGAAATGCCATACGTGACGGTAATCACTTTCCATAAGGACAACGAACTCAGTCGAGACAGCAAAAAAAGTGAACTGATCCAAGTCTATTAACAGATCCTTATTTGCCAAAGCTTTAAGTATACTTTTCTTTTGTAAGACAAGTACTCGTAGTGACAGATGGTCGACCCGTTCCCAAGACAACAGCCCATCTTCCAAAACGACGTCAATAGAAATAAAGTTCAAAATGTACAGTCAAGGCCACACTGCAAAATGAATTGTGTAAAATAGCTGTAAATAATACTTTTAACATAAGGTGTTAAATATAATAATTCAACCCAACCCTTCGGGGAAACAAGGCGTGATGTTATGTTATGTTATGTATAATAATTATTACACACCACTAATAGGTATATTTCTACTCTTAGTTAGATCCAATGATTTTCTCCAGTAAAGAATGGATTGAAACGATGGGGTGTTGTGCTTAAAGCAGCTTCGCATATTGTCTTAAATTTCAACATTAAACCGATACCCTATTAGAAAATCGCTTTTTAATTATCGTAAGTGAAGACATTCTTCAGCCCTTGACTGTACAAGAAAATGTTCAAGTAATGTTTAGGTGCAATTTATCGTCCGAGTTTGGACATCAATTATTATTATGTCAGTCTCAGCTGCACTCTTTATGATGACGGCTTTTTGGTTTTATCTTATTGAAGTTAACGGTTTGAGAGAATGGTGTAGTTTTTAAGATGACCAAAATTATAATATAGTTGGAGAGAATTTTCCAAAAGACTTGCTAAATGGGGGGAAGGAAGTTATCTACTTGTAATAATAATAATTAGGATCGAAAGCAGTATTGTTTAAAAATAAACAGTTTGATAACTATTATCTTCCAGCTTAAACTAAATATGTTTACTCGTAAATGTTCACAAGTCTCATTCACCAAAAAATTACAATTATTCTTATTTCCCTCAGTAAGCTTTTAAAAATATTTATCGTCAAAAATAGGTTAAAATTCATAAGAAATTAATCTCATCACAACTTCTTAGATGAAAAAAAACAATATTGATAAAAAATAAAAGAATTATCGCCAGATTGAAAATAAAAAGAATTAACACTGCTGGAATGGAAAATGCTTTGCACACCTATCTTTTCCTTTATTAGAATTCCGTACCCGAAAGGTACCAAACTGATCCTCGCGCATATTTGGGAGTGGCGCGAGGAGGCGAAATGCCGGGGCTTGACTCCGATGCCGCGAGAAATTGCGGCACAGCGGACAGAGCTCCGACGGGATCTCATGGCGTCATGGAGAGTGCGATTGTCGCAACCCAGTGCTGGGCACGCCACTATTGCGGCGATAAGTCCCCTCTTTGAGGAGTGGCTGGAGAGGCGCCACAGCGTCCTCACCTTCCGCCTGACGCAGGTCCTCACCGGACACGGCTGTTTCGGGAGGTTCCTGTTCGGTATCAGGCGGGAGGAAACTCCCGGGTGTCATCACTGCATGGATCGCCTGGAGGACACGGTGGAGCATACGGTGGAGGTCTGCCCAGCTTGGGCAGAGCACCGCCGTGTCCTCGTGGAGGCGATTGGTGGCTGGGATATCTCGCGTCCGGCCCTGGTACAGGCCATGGTACGGAGCGAGAGGGCATGGGAGGCCGTCACCTCCTTCTGCGAAGCAGTAATGATCGCGAAGGAAGAGGCGGAACGCGTGAGGGAGAGGAAAATTTCGCGCCCTCACGCCCCTAGCCGCCGCAGGAGGAGACGCCCTGGGCGTCGGGAATCAATTGCCGATTCCCGGCCACCGTAGGCGCGGGCTTGCGGACGGTGAGCAATGGGCAGCTCGCCGTCCGGTAAGGACCAGGCCCGAGTCGAGCGACGGCGCGTTGTGTTTCACGCGCGCCTCAAGGAGATGCCAGCGAGTAAAGGAGTCCGATGGGACCATTGCCTGCCGGGGTTGCGGGAAAGTCCGAAAGGGATACCGTGGACCCCTGGCATTGCACAGGCAAAAAAAAAAGAAAAAAAAAGGGTACCAAACTGAATCATAACTCCGCTGTCCGTCCGTCTGTCTGTCAGCGGGCTGTATCTCATGAACTGTAATAGGTAGACAGTTGAAATTTTCACAGATTATATATTTCTATTGCCGCTATAACAACAAATAATAAAAATTGATTCGATCAATTGTTGTTCGATTATGCGATAGTTTTCCTTGTAATTTTGTTATTAGAACTACTGCCGTGAAAGTTTTCACATATACAAAAAACCATTTAGCTGCTACTTGACTCTAACAAGAATTAGCACTTTAAAGCTTAATATTTTGCAAACGGATCCCTGAAGCCAAAAATGGTTTCCACTCACTCACAATGTTTTTTAACGGCTTTCCGACGAAACTAAAAACATCCCACTTCACGCATGTAAAGTAAAAAATTAAAAAAATGCGTACCTCCTCTATGCAGAGGAGGTACGCATTTTTTTTATTTTTTTCATGATTTTAATTTTATCACTTTATTGGCATGATTAATATGTACAGTCTGTTGTCAACATTATCTGACCCACCCTAAAAACAAACGAATGTGGACCCTGTGCTTGTAACATTAAGGTTTATTCAATTTATATGAGCATATCAGACTAGTTAGTCGATGAACAAATAAAATAATAATACAGACACGCAAATTTGATCTTTAACACGTAACGTTAAGGTAAACCCACCCAACATTGTCGGAGCCACCGGCATTATGTATCATTTTGTTATGCTATTTTAATCATTATCTCGTTGACATTAAAGTTGAAAAGCTTTTAAGTCACACTACATAATTACAACCCAATCTTTAATTTCGCACGTTTCTAACAAGTGCTTGTGGCTTAGCGGTTTGATGCTGGATTGGCGACGAACAACATGTCGGTTCAAAAACACAGTCCACCTATTATCAGTTCCTTTTTTAATAAATAAAAACACACATGATAATAAAAAAACTACATAAAACAGAAAATAAAAAATTCTAAAGAGACGTTGTTTTTGCAATATAGTAAGACAAGGTAAAATATGTTTGCGCGTAGTCACTGCATACCCTTAGGTTTTATAATGAATACGAATATTTATTTTTCAACTACCCACTTATTACAAATTATGCGAAAATATTACCATTTTAGAAAGTTTATATTGGAAGGTTATCCGTCTATAGTTCTTTACAATAAACAAGAAATGGTTTTGTAATAAATTCTAAATTAAAAGCAAAACAATTATTTTGTTGCAGGATTTGATCTCGCAACTTGTTTTTCCCAGTCTTATATTCAGACCACGAGACCAGAATTACTTGAAGATAGTTATTAAAATAAGTTATTACACTAATTATATTATAACAAGTAGTTATAACATATAACCTAACGCTAACGTTTTAAAGATCAAATTTGCGTGTCTGTATTATTATTGTATTTGTTCATCAAGCCGTCGCGTCGCTTGTCTGTTAAGCTCATTTAAATTGAATAAACCTTATTGTTAATGTCAGAGGGTCCAAATTCGTTTGTTTTTAGGGTGGGTCAGATAATATTGACAACAGACTGTACTTATACCCATGCCAAATTACCGCTTTCTAGTACTAAGAGTCTCTGAGACAAGCCGCGGACAGACAGACAGACAGACAGACGGACGGACATCATGGCGAAACTCATTGGTTCCTTGTTGACTACAGAACCCTAAAAACGTTAAAATTCAAGGTGCAATCTCATCTCACTGACCGTCAAACTCAAAAAATGACAAAAATATAGGTACAATGATTGTATTTTACCTACTATATTATTCATTGTTAAAATATGGGAATTGCCCCACAGCTGTAATTTGAAATGCTTCATGAAATAATAAATACGCTAGAGGTAATGAAAACCTTTAGTTAGATTAAAACCTGTGGAATCGAATTTTTGTCGTAATAAATAAGCCATTTTTTGCTGGATTGTGTTCGCACGAATAATTCGATCAAAGATAAAATGTCAGAATTGAGTACTACGGCTAAAGGTAAATAATTTCTAAGAAAACTTAGCTTACTAAAAGGTAGTTTAGCGTAAATAAATATATTTATATAAGCATGAATAACGTTATTATATTTCGGTCCAAACATTTCAACGGATCAACCATTAGATAAGATATTCATTTATTTGCTTAAACATGAGTACAACACCAACATACAACACAGATTGTCAGCATGCAAGAGATGTTAAATGTAGAGATAAAAACATATAATCACGTTTGCCATAGACAATGGCATGCAAATATTAATACAATAATTTATACTGTCATTCCGAGTCATATTATTTAAAAATGCTATGATGAGAAAGAACATTAAAAATAATAAATTAGTAAAACGTAATCAAAAACTCTCATCTAAAAACTCATTCAAATTATATCATGCTTTATCTCATACGTTTCCTAACTGCTTCCAGCTTTTAGATAGTTTCTTATAATTTTTTAGAGCCATGCAAAATACCTACACTTTTTCGCATAACTGCCGGTCTGTATTGATGTAGGCAAATTTGACTAATTGTCACGTCTTAGAGGAGATTGGATCTTAAGAACATTGCACTTGCCGTGTTGTAGTATTTTTCCTACTCAGGCTTTTTAGATTTCCCCATGAGGAAAAAGCTACATTTGTAATTGTTACTACCTTCTCGTACTCAGGCAGTTCTGAGTTTCTTCGAATATGCAGATTACATAACATCACGCAATAAATAAATAGGCAAAGTTAAATTATACACCCACATTATGCTAGTTTTTTTATAAGTAGTGGAAAACCCCAATAAAAAGTAGCCAGCCCAGCTCCGGGGCTTGAACCCAGAACACCACGCATAGCAGTCACTCTTACTACAAAACCTAGGCTAAATAATTATTTAAATGAGACATATCACGGCCGACCGGTCTGACCGGATGACGTCATCACGTCAACGGCGGTTGTCGCTGAAAGTGCCAGCGCTGGGGCTCTGTCTCGCATAGGGTCGCAGCATTATGCTAAGCGAGGCCGTTTTGCGTGGATGTGACGCATATTTTCCCCCAAATTGTTATTTTCGTGTTTTGTTCTTTCCTTGCGTCATGTGTACCGAAAAGAAACGTATTTTCTTTGAGAACACAAAAGTACAATTAAATTTCTACTCAAGCACACCAAGCTCTTATGATACTTCATTATGTATTAACTATAGGGCAATCTCTATAGAAATACATCTAAAGTAAATACATCTTTTATGGGGTACTGTGTTAAATGTTACAACAGAATACCTTGTGATATATTAGAATTAAATGAAAGAAAATTTAAAACTCATATAAAAAGTACACTTTGTAAACAAGCATATTACAAATTAGAGGATTATATCCAAGACAAAAATGCTTGGAAACATGCTGGTCCTGCTCCATATGACAATTTAATATCTAGACAAAATCTAACTGGTTGCCAATTTAATTGTATAATATTATGTTTTTATAATATTTAATTTATATTCTCTAATTACTTGATTTCACACACTGACTTATTATTATTACTTGTTAAAATTTTAGGAATATCGTATAATTTTACAATGTTTGTATATTCACAAACATTGTTGTGAATATGTGAGCACCATGCATCTATCACATAGTTAATTTATCCGTCATTCCTTAATTTTTCATTCTTTTTACCTATCGTGGTATAGTAATCTTATTCTAGGTGCATCGTCTTCACATATAATCAATCAATCTGCCTAGCCTTTTCCCAACTATATTGGGGTCGGCTTCCAGTCTAACCGGATGCAGCTGAATACCAGTATTTTACATGGAGCGACTGCCTATCTGACCTCCACAACCCAGTAACTGGGTAATACGATACCCCTTGGTAAGACTGGTTGTCAGACTTTCGGGCTTCTGACGACCCGTAACGACTGTCAAAGATCCAAGAATGACAACCGGGACCAACGGCTTAACGTGCTTTCCGAGGCACGGAGGAGTCTCGGTATGTAAAGACTACTGTTACTACTTAGCCACTTAGCATAACTACTACTAGCTACTTAGCGTAGCTTACTTAGCTACTTAGCCACGAGCTATTATCGTCTTCACATATAATATTACATATAATTAATGTATAAAAGATATTGTGAAAACATTTTAAAAGGGTAACGGTGAAGTTTCTTGCCCATTCTTCTCCATACGAAAACTACCTTTTAGAAGGGGCGACTAGAATCATTTTTTTTTTTTTTTTGGTAAATTATTACGTTCAAAAGTGCCTTTTTTGTGCCCAATTGAAATAAACTATTTGACTTTGACTTTGAAAGTAAACAGTACAAAAATAGGCTTAATGATAGACAACAAACTCACGTGGAAAGAAACAAACCTCATACAGATAACATTTGTAAAAAGATAAGCAAAACAGCTTATGCTCTTTTTAAATTGTCAAAAGTCGTTAACCGTGAAACCATAGTAACTGAATATCATGGTCTCGTAGCATCTGCCATACGCTATGGAATCGTATTCTGGGGAAACTCAACTACGAGACATATGATATTTAGAGCACAAAAACGATGATTCGAGCACAGAGCGACTATGTGCGATCTGAGACTAAGTTTAAATCTTTGAAAATATTTTTCCATCATTGTATATTCTAGACGTTGCAACATTTGTTCTAAAACTGTATGTACCAAGAAATGTAAGACAGCTTTAATGCGCAAAAGCTTGATCGGAATAGCACCCAAAATACATAAAGGTACAATAAGTTACCTGACTCCTTGTGACTCCTGTGTGTTTTTGTTGTGTCTATTGAATTTAATATGAATTAATCTAAAATACCTTACTGAATTTGTATAATTAATTTAATCATTTATTATGATTCTGAATTTAATTTTAATATTATTGTACTTACCTACTGTAACTATAAAATTTGTAAGCCTTTGGCAAAACATAGAGAGCCAACTGAATTTTTACTGATGCTCAAATATATGTACCAGTGTTTAACAAATAAATAATAATTCATTCATTCATTCATATTACATCTTTTTTGGAATACAATCTAGAACGATGATCTAGTTCACAGTTATGCAACAGCGTCCACCTATGTTACTAGTCACCAACCTGCATTAAAAATAATAACCGAGATGGTTATGGCTATAAGAAGCTGGAATTACATATGCAAATGAAGCCATTACAATAAATTATAGAAGCGGTTAACGGTAGCTGTGTGTCAGCTATTTAGATCACAATCACACCGACTCACAGTCTAAGCAGATGTCCATTAAGCTTAATTATTTTTTGAATACGCATTTCAAGAATATCAAACATCACTCCTGTGTTCCTCAAAGAAGTAAGCAGAATTGGATAAGAAGTACACCTACATTTCGCCAGATTATTTAAGCTCTACATAACAGCCAATTGGCAGTACCCGGTCACAAAATATTCAGACTTCAGACTTCTGAGAATTTCTTCAACGAAAATCCCAATATAACTGTTTCAGAATCAAACCTTGCATCCTACACTGAGTGGCCGTGCTTGAAACCAATAAAACAAGGGGACTACCCATCATTTTCTAAGCTAAGCTAGATTCATGTCAGAGTCGTCATTTAATTAATTTTCAAATATCTTTATTTTACTATAAGAACAATAAGTAAAATGTACATATCTTAATAAGCTACATTAACACTTGTAAATATTGAGGCACTTTATGAGGTGAGTGATTCGCCTTCCGATGTGAGATAGTTTTAACTGATAACAACATAAACCCAAAACATAATCATTATGATGGGGACAATATCACAAATTATTTAAGTAATTTGCTGATCGTACGGTGTACGTATGTCAATCGTAGCAACCGCGCGACTAGTCAATCATAGATAGATAGATAGAATACTCTTTATTGTACACTATAAAAATTACAGACATAAATTTAGGAATTTTACATAGGGTGACACAATGGGCGGTCTTATCGCTTAAAGCGATCTTTTACAGACAACCTTTGGATGTATTAAAGGTAATAGGAGAGACAATACTGCAGGTAGTCAGCGGTGTACCATCTACATATACAATAAATATGTACATACATACATAAAGCATAAACTTATTCATATAAATATATATACATAGTTATACTTATAATATAAATCTATAAACATGAAACAAGAGCAAGGAACTAAATGTAATGATGATGTTTAAGGAGAGAGGAAGTGTTTTTTTACCAATCATCAGCGGCATATCAAAGACGTAAAATAACCTAAACGAATGACCAAATAAAACCTAGGGCCACATCTTACAGAAACGAATGACATTTAAACAAGTCCCAACGGCCACTAAACGAGAAAACAAGACAAGTTTCTCCAAGAATAATAATTGTGCCTTTTCTACTTTATTTTGTATAACATTTTGCTCATAAAAACCCTTTTTTGTCACCTTATTTTACTCCTGACATTTTTTCGCCGGCTTAACAAAGTGTATTACCAAGTTGACGTAGATAAGAAAATGTATACGTAATAATAAAGAACAAAGCTTTAATTGAAGTATTTTAATAAGCAAGACTTTTTGGTAGATCATGGTTTGGTTACTGTCCTAAACTAGTTAGCACAAACATACAACTTTAATAACAAAAAACACTGTACAAGGACCAAAGAACTCTAAAAAAAAAATGTCTTGAAGAAAGGTAGGTATCTTCCTCGTCAAAACACTATTCAGTAGTGACATCTATTGCTGCTAACTACAAAGAAGGTTGCCTGTTTGCGACAAAAGATGCCACACACTGCGCTTTGAACTATTAGTTCCAGTTTCTTCTACAAGATGGCGCCAAAAATTGTTTGAGTTTTGTAAATATTTAAATGTTTAAGGTTTACGGAGTAACAATCGAGAGTTTGTAGTGATGTGATTATAACTAGTAAAGTTGAACTAGTGCTAAAATTTTAAAAATGTTTTGTCCACAACACCACCGTTTCAGTAACTAAAGCACAAGGAAAGATAAAGAAAATCGTAAAAAAAAATCGGGACACGTAAATGTAAATGAGTTTGCAAGCCTCACGGGTCACGGCAACACTCAATGGTCAGTATTGCCATAAACATGTGCCTTTATGCCTTTATTATGACGTCACTTGTTGTTCTGGGATTTGAATTTACAAACATTCCTAGTGTAAATAAGTTGTAAGTACCTACCGTAAAATAACTTCGTCTTTCGTAACGATTGTTTAGAAGAAATCTTTCAAGGGAATGTTTAGACATTATAGGTGTTGGAAATTAACTTTAATTATATGTAACTAATTATTACGTTTCAGAATGTTTCATTTGTAAAGTTTTTGACATTAAAGATTGATATTATAATATTGTATGTGTGTGGGTCTTATTCAAAAACTTGAGAGAAATTGGGAAAGTATGTTGTAATATTCTGAAGAAATAAATAAATAACTTTTAGAAAAGTCTCTGCCAAGAAACAGAGGCGATTGATACAGAGTTCCTATAACTTACATTCGTTGACGTTATATAAAGTGACTTTAAATACATGGGTTTTTACCTTAGAAAAATATATAATAAAGAAATGTACATAGACATAAGGATATCAAGATTCAAGGCAACTTAATTCAATTCCCATTTCAGTATATTTAACGCGTAAGCTTTACTTATTCAGCGGAGAAATGTACGCAAATTCATGTAACATTTATGTTCCGTACTTAATTCCGGCCACGAATTCAACATTCCGAGAAACTCCGACAATGAGAGCCGAGCTAAATCGTTTACCGAATTTATTCGGCATCAGCAAACCGTATCAGCAAGCGCGATAAACAATGAAAAATGATCTCTGAAACAACAACCTGAATTACACTGTTTCTCCAACACCATAAAGCTGAAATTACCTCGGTGAGTTACAAGAAAAACGCTTACAGCAACAGCGTAAATATTCAAAAGACATCAATCCACATGCCAGGTGGGAGAAAACAATCAATCTCTGATTTTCCGTGACGATATCTGTCTGTCTCTTTCTTCCGTATAGTGTATTGATGGGTGTGAGCAAGAGGAGCGGTGATGTAGAAATAATCGGAGCAAGTTAAGCACGCGAAGTTTTCTATACATTTTCTTATTTTTATTTGGGCAATGTTTGAGTATTTTATTTTGTAAGGTAATTACGAATTTGGTAGTTACGAGTAGGCGCTGCGCTGTAGCCTACTTTGACTTTCATGAACATACGATCAAACCTTCAGGTTTTGCAATATTGTTTTTTTTTAAATTTTACTAACATTTGGAAACAATAATTACTTTAAAAAGTGTTAAAATACTTTAGCCTTAATGTCTCTTTTGCACTTGAAACTTCAAGGTACCAAAACTCAAACTAAATGCATTTATTTCAATTTAACCATTTACATGCACTTTTGAATTGTCAGGAGTTAGTCATTCAGAAATATGAGGCTAGTTGCCCATTCCAAAAGGTAGTAGGTTCCTATGGAGAAGAACGGGCAAGAAACTCCATGGACAGTCTTATAAATTGTATTGTTACAAAGTATTAGTTAGATCTTTAATCAAATTATGTAGTTCAATGTTGTAATTCCTTCAAAAAAATTAAGCCTAGATTTCCACAACCTTATTTTAATTTCTTATTATTCAATGAATCAAACTGGATGTCAATATATTTGCATTTGATTTGAATAAAACTACCAAACAGGAAATTCTGAAAATTTGACACTAACCACCAGAAAACCATAGGACCAATTTCAAACCTCGGCCACTCACCAACCAGGGATGAAACAGGATGACAATCACCCCCTTTGGGATGAAACCGTGATAATACTCGTTGAAATGCAAAGTGTTTCAGTACGTGCAAACAATTTGTTAGTAGAGCGACGTCAGCCGTTGATAGAGTCACGTAATAAACGGAGAGAAGACTACATCTCTCAGACGTACTCTACATACTTTGCAGCGTTTTCCTTCAAATTCTTTTGGATTTTCTTAGGATTAAAACGACTTTGTTTCAAGGTTTTACAAACGAGAGATAATTTAGAATAATAGATGTAATGATGGGAAATTTGCAATTTTCATACTTGTAGATATGGTTTTATTTTCATTGAAAATAAAATCATTTTATGATCTTATAAACTCACTTGTTATTCGGAAATCAGCAAAGTTCAAAAGTTGTCATTTTTATCTTGTAATAATAGGTACCTGTTTCTGTTTGTTTAGTTGAGTACAGACGACTCGTAAATATTATTATTAATTAACTAATAAATATTGTGCTAACTGCTTTCTCTTTTGTTTTACAGGTAAATACATCAACAACGTTGAAGGTTTGAAAAACGTTAAAATTGACAATTTTGTGAAATCGATTTATTAATTCAAGTATAACCAAGGGTTTGATTGTTTACTTTGAAATTTGATGATGGCATTTCCCATCAGCGAAAATAACGAACTGAAATCCCCGAGTTCTACGCCGAGCTTTTTTTACTATCAAACACTCAATTTAATGAGACTTCCACTAAAGACTAAAAGTATTTCCTCAAAGTTCTTATTTAGTGATTGGGCAACTCCAGGTATTCGTAAAAGCAGGGAAAACTATTTTGATGGCCTTTTTTTGGGTAATCATCAAATGACTTCTCCCGCTCTGGGTGGTTACCGGACGGCGAGCTACCCATTGCTCACCGTCCGTAATCACGCGCCTACGCTGGCCGAGAATCAACCTGCGATTCGCGACGCCCTGGACGTCTCCACCTGCGGCGGCTAGGGGCGGGAGGGCGCGAAAATTGCCTCTCCCTCATGCGTGCCGACTCCTCCTTCGCGAGCATTACTGCTTCGCAGATGGAGGTAACGGCCTCCCATGCCTTCACGCTTCGTACCATAGCCTGGACCAAGGCCGGACGCGAGAGATCCCCGCCACCGATCGCCTCCACGAGGACACAGCGGTGCTCTGCCCAAGCCGGGCAGACCTCCACCGTATGCTCCACCGTGTCCTCCGGGCGATCCACGCAGTGATGACACCCGGGCGTTTCCTCCCGCCTGATACCGAACAGGAACCTCCCGAAACAGCCGTGTCCGGTGAGGACCTGCGTCAGGCGGAAGGTGAGGACGCCGTGGCGCCTCTCTAGCCACTCCTCAAAGAGGGGACTTGTCGCCGCAATAGTGGCGTGCCCAGCACTGGGTTGCGATAACCGCAATCTCCATGGCGCCATGAGATCCCGTCGGAGCTCTGTCCGCTGTGCCGCGATTTCTCACGGCATCGGAGTCAAGCCTTGGCGTTTCGCCGGTAGGTACTTCATCGTCGACTCGACGCCGATGTGAACCCCTCCTATCGTTATTTGGGAACCCGACGGTGGCGCGTCCGAGGACCATGAAAACACATGGCCTCGGACTTGTGCAGGGCCACCTCGAGTCCCAACTGCCGGATTCTGGCCATGATTGTCGCAACCCCGTGTGTCGCTAGTTCAGCCGCCGCCTGGTGCGACCTCCCCTGTGCCTGGACCAACGTGTCGTCAGCGTAACAAACAACGCTGACGCCACTGGAGAGGTCGGCGCGCAGTACCCAGTTGTATCCGATGTCCCACAGATGCGGCCCCAGGACCGATCCCTGTGGGACATCTCTCACCGGTTCCATTCTCCCTGGTGACCGGGGTAGATGACGGCCCTGTCCGTCAAATAGGCCTCGACCACACGACAGAGGTAGGTCGGCATCCGTTGATAACGGAGTGCCTCCCTGTTGCAACTCCAGGGCAGGGTATTGAAGGCGTTGGCGATGTCTAGAGACACTGCCAAGACGACCCCACCCCGAACCACCACATCCCCCGTCGTGAGGGCACGCACGCGCATGATGGCATCCACCTCCCCCTGCGGAAACCAAACTGGCTCTTCGCCAAATCCGGCACCACCCGCACCGGCCACCCGATGAGGCGGTCTGCAATGACTCTTTCAAAGAGCTTGCCCACCTCGTCGAGCAGCACGGTGGGCCAGTAAGCGGACGGAGAGTCCTTCGAGAGGCTTCTTGAGGACAAGTTTCCCCGTCTTCCAACGAAGTGGGAACTTGCCCCTCTACAAACATGCGCTTAGGAGCCCCCTTAGTCGAAGCCCGAGAGCCTCTGAGGCCAGGACCCAGGCTTTCCCAGGTAAGCCGTCGGGTCCTGGGCGGTATTTCTGGCATTCAGCCTACGAACCGCCACTCTCATCTCTACCTCGGTCACCTCCGGAGCATCGTCGTCGTCGGCGGTGTGGTCCGCATCGAGCATTTTGATGGCCTAAAGCAACTTATTTTAGCTATTCAGCAAGATGTTAAACCTCCGAAGCTGCGAGACGCAAAACGTCATAAGTGGGCCCAAGCACCGTGCGTTGACAGATGCCGCGATAAGAATAAACAATGGGCACAAAAAATGGTCTCCTGCTGTTTATATTGGCTCTCGGCGCACAATGTAAACTTTGTTGTGTTGTTGAATACATAGAGCATCATATTACGTATAAACAATGCTCGTAGGACGAGAATCGTATTTGTAAAAAAAATGTTATTATCAGATAAGGCGGGAAAAACCTGTTTGTTCCTGTTTTGTTTGGCTATTTCTGATAAAACTACTGTTTCAATTTACAGGAAACTTTGCAAATTACATAATGAATAGATAAGTAATTTAACAAAAGCGTTTGTTTGAGAGTCCTACGTAACATTTTCAAATGATTGAAACTCAAATTTCATAGCGCGCGGAGCCATTTTTGTGAGTTTGCGTACTATTACGCGTAACTTTTATTTCTGATAAAACTACTGTTTCAATTTACAGGAAACTTTGCAAGTTACATAATGAATAGATAAATAATTTAACAAAAGCGTTTGGTTGAGAGTCCTACGTAACATTTTCAAATGATTGAAACTCAAACTTCATAGCGCGCGGAGCCATTTTTGTACTATTACGCGTAACTTTGAAAATTCACATCCGAGTTACAGTGACTTATTTCATATAATTTTTTTTATTAGGATACTATTTATACCTTTATTGACGGATATCTACCCCTAACTCGTAATAATATACCATTATAATTGTATCGATCGACATTTTACGTAACTGTACTGAGCGTCACCATGGCGAACGTCACAGTGAAGAATGTGTCACTTTCAACTTTTTTTTTAGTGTTCCCTGTTAATTTTTTCGGTAGTGAAGCATTCAGTGTACTAGAATATCATTCTCCCCATAGACAAAAATTGCCACAAACGATATAAACCCTTAATTCCATGTATACTTAGAGATTTTTACCGCGTGAACCAGGTGGAACGATATCGTTCCAGCGCGGCTCACAATGCTCACATCCGAGTTACAGTGACTTATTTCATTTTTTTTTTTTACTAGGATACTATTTATACCTTTATTGACGGATATCTACCCCTAACTCGTTATTATATACCATTATAATTGTATCGATCGACATTTTATCGTCACTGTACTGAGCGTCACCATGGCGAACGTCACAGTGACGAATGCGTCACTTTCAACTTTTTTTTTTGTGTTCCCTGTTAATTTTTGTTGGTAGTGAAGCATTCAGTGTACTAGAATATCATTCTCCCCATAGACTAAAATTGCCACAAACGATATAAACCCTTATTTCCATGTATAATTAGAGATTTTTACCGCGTGAACCAGGTGGAACGATATCGTTCCAGCGCGGCTTGACGGCGCGGGACAGGTGGATCAAGGTTGATCCGCTCGCAGCTTTATCGGTACTGACCCAGAGGGCGAATAACAATCGCTTTTCACAAAGCGTTTCGTGTTTCTACAGCAGTTTTTAAGAAATTGACATAAGCTTTTCGTTAGCTTATGTCTGTTAATAACACAAGCTTTCAAAAGTACACATTTCAAAAAAAGCTTGTGATCACAAGCAAAAGCTGATATATTATTAAAAGAAGAATGCCCATTTTTCACCTGACTATGTATAATTATGAAATAAATCTTAAAATTCAGCTAATTTAATTGTATATTAATTACGGTTATCACAATGTTAAAAGTAACGCAGGAAAAGAATATTTTTTAATATTTCTTTATGCTTACTCTTAAGTAAACGTATACCATGTTTTGAACGCATCTCAACTTCCCTGTTTTTACAACATTCCATTTTACATACCACTACTTGACTTTATTCAACTCTGTTTCTGAGTTTTATATATTACTTTACGTTTTATTTTAATCAGCAAGCATTTCTATATTACTCTTTTCCTAATACAGATTAATAAAAAAATAACATAATACAAAAAATAATATTAATAAAATATAATAATAAAAATAAATAATAATAATAATATAATTTAAATTAATTAATCAGGCAGTATGTAATTGAGTTCGCAAGAGTAAAACGGTTTTTTTGGTCATTTGACAGTTCTACGATTGGCATCAGTCATCGCGTCGGTGCAGTTCTTCGTTGTTGCGATTGCGTCTCGTTGTGTACTGTGCCATTTTGTGTGTTACTTCTTTTTACGACCCTTTTTACCGCCCCTGGACCTCGATATCTTCCTCATCCGACGACTTTTGCTTACCATACCATTGTAAATCCGACCTCTTGACAATGCTGCCGTCAGAAAAAAGTCGCCGTATACTTTGCATAAACTACAACGTCTGCTTGATGCATATACATAGCCAGTTAAGTATTCCTATTTGAGACTATACTTCGAGTGTTAATAATTAGGTCTAGCACATTTATTTCTTCATATTTAGTAAGTAACGGCAAATCCTAACCTAAAAAGTAACATTTATATTTTTTGGACTTCGTAGCGTTTAAACCGTAAAAATGACTATAAGACATTATTTTCTAAACTTACAGGTAGTCTTTCTACTATACCTCATAACTATACATAAACGTTCATTATCAGTACCCTAATTACGTAATGCAAAATCAATCCGAATCTGAATCGTTTTGAAACAGATTGCTAATCCATTGCTCCGTAAGTCAAAATGAAACAGATTTGTCTTTATCGTTTACGAAAATATGTTGCGTAATTAGAAAGCTGGTTTATAAATTTATGGGAAGTGGGCATTGTTCTTTAACGTTATCAAGAAAAAGTGTTTAAGTACGTTATATCTTTTTATAAATAGAAATACAGTGTTTGAAATTAAATATTTTTTATTTTTATTTTTTATTACTAAAATTGAATAATTAAATCCAACAGAAATTTGATGGGAAGACAAAGATCGTTTAACCAAACTTATACTCGTACAACAATTTATTAATAGAAGGTTTTAATTTAATTCAATCTCTTCCCCTGGTTTGCACTCATGCGGAAATCCTCCTAGGCATGCTGAGGACCAAGTTCTCCAGCATTTCTTGCGGTAACATGACCCATTCTTGAACTATTCAAGGCTTCCCTGATCTCTGTGTGGGGAGATGACTGATGGTTCCAAAAAGCTCGCTTAAGAGCATCCCACGCGTGCACTATTGGGTTTAAGTCAGGCGAGCCGGAAGGCCAATCTAACCTTTTGATGTCGTATTCTCGGAGAGCAGCATTGACTCGTTGAGCTCGATGTGCGGGCGCATTATCATCGACCAGTACGAATTGATGCCCATGGTTTACTTGGAAAGTCTGACAATTCCATCAATAGCGACTGTTTTGTACGGTCTATCTGCCGTCATGGAGCTTCGATACTGGATCAAAGGCGTTCTAGCTCCAATCATAATTCAACCCCAAAAGGACGAGTGGCAGTTCTTTGCCTTTTAGAGTCTCCAGGTCTTCTCCAGAAACACGAATCAGTACTCATCCAGATAACCGACGTGTCCGTACACGTCGGTTATCTGGATGAGTACTGATTCGTGATTTGTCAACAAAGAGACAGTTTTGCTAAATGTTTTCCTCCTCATCTTCTTCGTTTTTCCGGAGCCTAGCCCACTGCAATCTCCGTCGCTGACGTTGCCGTGAATTCAGAGGTGCTCGCCAAGACCTCCGTGCTCGTAGTCCAGCCTGGTGTAAGCAATTTCGAATGGTCTTGCTAACTTCAAGTCCAGAGGCGGCCCGCACTTCTGTTTTTATTGTAGTGGTGTTGATTGTTGGGTCACGGGCTGCCAGCAATCTGATGTAGCGCTTCTGAGCAGCAGTCAGAACAGTTGGGCGACCACTGCGAGGTCGGTCAGTTAAATTATCCATGCCGTGGTACGTCTACAGCAAATCTGCGTGGAATTTCTTTCTTCCCTCAAAGTTACAATTCTTGCTCGTAAAACTTCTGATAATCCTCTTGGAATTTTATCAATAACAACTTTCCTAGATCCGTTAAAATTGACTTAGTCAGATTTCTGAATGAGCGCGAGCTTGGATTGAATTTATTTTGATATGGTAAACATTTAAATCATTCAATCATCTCATAAATCTAAATTATTATTAAAATATATTAATACAAATCACTTGTTACAAATAAAATTTAATTTAGATATTTATATCATAGAATAACAAATCAAATATTCTTAATCCTCATAATTATTGTTCAGTTAATATAAAACTTATTACCAAGGAAAACATTTTATCGAGTGACAGTTTCTAAACGTTTCAATTCATACCTTTGACACAATTTATACCCTCCTATAAACTTACAACACCGCGTTCACAAAAACAACACAATTAGGGTAAATTCTAGTCAAGCAGGAAAACAATATTGGTATTCTCATTAATAAAACTGAAATCCTTTAACATAACATAACATTACGCCCAGTGCCCTAATTTTGTTACTGCGACTAATTTCGAGCTAGCGCTCGCCGGCCGCTGCCGCGGCTCCGCTCGCTGCGATCGCTTAAATTCTTCACCCGATGTCTCAATTGATTTATTAAGAGCGAATGTCCCAGGCTGTCCGGTTGAATTTCAATTTAAACATATAAACCCTATGATAGTTATTAAAGCCTTTCGGCAAATTAAAATCAAACTGACCGAGGATCTATGGGGACTATCTATCAAAGTTTGTACATCCATAATCGAGACTATAGCACCATACTTAGCTTTAATATTTAATTTGTGTGTGGATCAAGGAGTCTTCCCGGATTTAATGAAATACAGTAAGGTTATACCACTTTTTAAATCTGGGGACAGTAAAGACACCAACAATTATAGACCAGTATCCGTGCTGCCGGTATTCAGCAAAGTGTTCGAAAAGGTAATGCTAAACCAAATGCTTAATCATTTTAACACCAACCAAATCTTACACGATCAGCAATATGGTTTCACCAAAGGTCGTTGTACAACTGACGCCGGTGTCACCTTATTAAAACACATATTTACAGCGTGGGAGGAGGCTCAAGATGCCATAGGAATCTTTTGTGACCTCTCCAAGGCATTTGACTGCGTAAATCATGAAACCTTACTCTTGAAACTTGAGCATTACGGACTAGGTAAACTTGCGCTCTGTTTAGTAAAATCTTATTTAAACGATAGACAACAGCAAGTTCAAATTAATGGTGTAAATTCACTCGGTCTAAAAGTAAAAATGGGTGTTCCTCAAGGCTCGATATTGGGTCCTTTCCTCTTTTTAGTATATATTAATGATCTACCCCATTTATTAAAAAACCAACCACAAATAGTGTTATTTGCTGACGATACTTCCCTAATTTTATAGATAAATAGACGTGCATCAAATCTTGACGATGTAAATAACGCCCTACTGCAGGTCCAAAATTGGTTTACTGCTAATAATTTAGTATTAAATGGGAAAAAAACTAAATGCTTAAGATTTGCTTTACCGAATGTTAAAAGTAGTGATTGTGATATAGTATTGAATAAGGAGAAGCTAGAATTTGTAGATAAAACTGTTTTCCTGGGGATCACGCTCGATTCAAGGCTGCAATGGGGTCCTCATTTAACATCTCTTGCAGGACGGCTAAGTTCAGCAGCATATGCTGTCAGAAAAATCCGTCAATTTACTGATGTAGATACCGCGAGGCTAGTCTATTTCAGTTATTTTCATAGTATCATGTCTTACGGTATTTTACTTTGGGGACGGGCTGCAGATATCGACTCTATTTTTACTCTGCAGAAAAGAGCCATTAGAGCAATATATTGCCTCCGTAGGCGCGATTCTCTAAGGGAACTGTTTAAAAATATTAACATCATGACGGTACCTTGTCAA